>JPKZ01001580.1:105130-116892 GCA_000803305.1 Toxocara canis
CATATATATATGTATATATATATACATATATATATATATGCGACAGTGTCAGTGTTCTCTGTCGTCCAAGGTTTTCTCAGTGTTATTCAAGGATTTTATATTTAGTTGACTATTATACTGTGAGTTCTATGGCATAATTAACTATATTTGTGCTTTAAATTCTTTAAAGAACTGTGTCTGTGTACATTTCATGGGAGTCTGGAACGGATTAATCGTATTTACATAAAATCCAGTAGGGAAATTGGGTTCGGATAACCACCGAAAGGGTTACAACCAAAGTTTTGGAACGAATTATGGTAGTGACTAGAGGTTCTACTGTATAAGGCGGTCGTAGTTAGATAGGTTATGTTTATTACCATAAAGGAGCGTTTTCTTTTATTTCTCTGTGTTACTTCGAATTTAATGGTTTTTTGCGGTCCACAGCGATATCGTAGGTTGTTCATTAGGATACTGTATGTGTTGCCTGGATGAACTGCTCCCTTAAGCATGGACTTACCTTAACCTTCTGGTTTCCTTCTTAGAAGGCTGTTAATTTTAAATTCAGCGACCGTTCTTGTTGAATCGATCGTTCCCCGTAAGGAACAGAAATTTTTGCGGATTTTCGAGCAAAACAGTTTATAACAATATTGCTTAGCATTGCTGGCATGTGATTGACCAATAACATGTTCTAAGATTGACGTGTGGAAAACTGGTGCAGAAACTGCATTCACCGAAAGGAGCTTGTTGAAGGCTTCTACACATTCTTCGCGGTGCTACAGCAGAGAATTTCTGTTCCGTGGGGATGGTGGACCTGACTTAGGTTCGCAAATTAATAGATATGCATAGCATCCGTTCGCGGGAGGAGAGCTGCCATGTTCGAATGTCCTAGAAATATTTAAATTGCGTGTATTTCATTTCAGGTCTGAAGGCTATTTGTGCTTATTGAAGAAGCTCTCGCAAGAGCATTTCAAAGACGCATTGGAACGATTGTTAAGTGGTGACTTCAGGTGAGATAAAATGTGTTTATTGATATCTAGATTTTATTCTCGATTTATTTTACCGCTTTACTGGTTATTGGATATTAGTTAATTTTGGACGTTGATCGGTTTGATGTTATTGTTGAACTCGTTTAGCGATTAGAAACGTGCAGTCTATGAAACTGATACATATTGGAAGGCGTGAGAGATCAAGTCCTATGTTGACTGTAAGTTCTACGCACAAACTTTGTGCATAACACTGCAAGCCCTTAAATTCATTCCCTTTTCTCTTCTCTTTCTCTCCTCACTCCATTCCCAGTGTTCTACCTTCAAATTCAGTTGTCCGTTCCGTTTCTCTCAGACCAAAATCCTTGCTCCAAATCTGGCAAACTGCGATACTACAGTCTCAACGGATCGAATTCGCGGATTGGCATTTTTTACAGATGGACATACCGGCAACGTATTCGCATACGACTTTGCGGTGATCCGGGCCGCATAGAACACGTTGAGTTGCATGATCAGCAGCTGAATATACGCTCTGAGGATGCGTGGCACGGAATGCTGTCTGAACGGAGACCGTGAGCTTTTTATAACGATTTTTTTTCGCTTCTTTCTTTTCAGTTTCTTTTGTTTTCGATGCAAATGTTTTTGACTGTAAGTTGTCGATTTAGGTTTTTTTTGAATTTTATTGTTCTTCTATCTCATCTCTTTCTCGCTTCTTGTAATTTCATTACTTAAATGTGATCTCGGCTGATAGTTGAACGTTTTTGCGATCTCATCCTTTACAGATTTCCCACTCCTTCTTCAGCGTCATTTTCCACTTTCTTCCTCTTTCCATCCCTTTCAGTACTATTTTTCTCATCACTGGGTGGACTTGCAACTATCGTCTCGCTCGAAAAAAGGCAGAGAAGATGGTTTGATCATCTATCGAAATATTTTTCTTCAATAAAAGTTGCTTATCTGTACGAGATGTGTGTCTTCAGTGGCGAGCAAAGCGATGGTAGCGCAGAAGAGTTGAAAGATACGGAGCGGGAGGTGGTACTGCCAGAGTTGGCATTGAATGAGGTGTTCATAGGCGAGAGTCTGTCGTCACGGGTATCATACTACGAATTACAAGTGGATGAGGGTGAGGCGATGAAACAGAAGAGCAGTGGGATCACTGTGTGCACAGGTTCGTCTCCATCTGTTGCAGTGTTGGCGATCAAACGACAAGGCGAGTATCTATCCCTTCTTGCAAATACCTCAGTTGGCTCTGAGGAGAAGAGGGGGTGAAAAATTCGAGTAGAAAAAAGCGAGAAAGAAACCCCCAAGGCAAATAATCGCCCAAAAATTTCAAAAAAGTGGCTTGCTTTTGGTTTGTTTCTTGAGGTTTTTTGCCCATGATGATATTGTTTGAGGATTTTTTCTTGCGAAATTTCTTGATTAGTTGTAAACATGGTGAGGCGACATTCTGATCAGAAAGCTAATTATTCGACTGTTCTTCATATAAGTAAGTTGCATGGCCCAATTTTTAACGGTGCCCGCCTTCTTTGTTGATCTCTTTGAATATGATAAACACGGAAGTCGGCGTGCATGATCAACATATTCTTGAACTCATTTCCTGTCATCTTTTGTTAAACTTGGTTGTTCACTGTTTTATTGTTTTGTTTGTTTGTGAACAATTGCTTTCGTATAGATTTCTGAAACCACATTGCTTCCCATTGCATATTTCCCTGTGTATTATTTTTCTTTAAGTTTAGATGTTAATTTGAACAAGCGAGCGTATGTCGGGAATACAGTTGCAATGGGCAGCAGTGATTCGAATTAATTTTTTCGCTTCTTGAATGACGACAGTTGTCCGTTCAGCAATTCTCTTTTTTTTTGTTCGGCTTTTTTCATCTGATAAATATCCGCGATGTAGTGTGGTCGAGGGCGTGGATGTGGAAACTTGAGTATGCATCATCTTTGTCCACTCCGGGCACACAATGCTCGTTTATGTTCCCTCGCATGAAAACACCGACACTATCGTACACTATCTTCTTGAGCTGCTACCGCACTTCAAAGACTAACACTTTGCTTTGACTAGTTCAGAGATTGTCAACGTTGTTCAGCATGCTACTGCCTCTTCCAAAACATGCTATGATTGGTTACTGCGCCTTTATCACATTTTCAGCGATTCGTTTTTGCTTGATGATTGTATGCGATATTTCCTTTTGGTAAGAAAACTTAAACACCCATGGAAGAAACGGTATTGCCCCCCCCCCCTGTCTAGGTTTTTAAGCATGCTCCTGTCTCTCTCTCTCCTCCCCCCCCTTCCCATCACTATCCGTTGACAGACTCTTGCTCTGGTCGCTTAAGCTTGTTTTGCCGTATGAAAAATGCGCTTACTTTTTTTCAGGTACGGGCTCGACTTCATGGTTCTTTAACATAAACAAAATGAACGAACAGTGCGTTTCGGATTTATTGGCATTGATTGCGCAGGAATTGTCGATTCCAATTCCGCATTCCCATCACTATCCGTTGACAGACTCTTGCTCTGGTCGCTTAAGCTTGTTTTGCCGTATGAAAAATGCGCTTACTTTTTTTCAGGTACGGGCTCGACTTCATGGTTCTTTAACATAAACAAAATGAACGAACAGTGCGTTTCGGATTTATTGGCATTGATTGCGCAGGAATTGTCGATTCCAATTCCGCACGATGACCCGCAATTTGTTCAACGTATCTGTCGAGCGTTTAACGACCGTCTGGTTTTTGCGCCCGATTTTCAAAGTAATTTTTAGGATTCATTACATATTCAAGATTTTTCGAAGACCCGGACAGTTCATTAATTCAACTTTGAAAATTGAATAACCGTTTCAGTTCATTAGTTTTTACGTGTATATCTGCTAAATACGCAAGATCCAATGAACTGAAATGTTATGGAATATGAATTAATCTCACCTGAATCTTGAACTTGCTTCACGCTCACGTCTGAGCTATGCTTGAAAACTGATTTCAATGTACTCGATTACGAAGCGCTTCGAAATGTAGACGACTTGTTTGTCGGACGAATGATTACGTGCAAATTTCAAAATTAATGGAACTGTATTCTGAATGCGGAATGAAATTATTTTTCTAGAAAGTCGGTAGAAAATAGGAATTAGAACAAATGGCTAACTCAGTGAAAATTTGAATAACTTGCTGACAAAAACAACTCATAACCGAATGAGGCATGAAATGTACATCTGTGAAATATTCCGAACAAATTACGGAAAAAAAAAACCAGAAGACATCGAGCGACTGCTTCCCTCAATACACTGTTGCATTTGAGTGATATGTAGTGATGTTTTTATGACGTAATATTTTGTTATGACTATATCTCATTATATCTGTTTATATCATCTTCGTATTGTCGTAAAGGTAGTTATTGCCTATCAACTAAATAAAAGCTCATTATATTATATCATCTTTGTATTGTCGTAAAGGTAGTTATTGCCTATCAACTAAATAAAAGATTCGATTCGATTCGATTCGATTCGATTCGATATGGAAGATATTTCGGGTCGAATCTTTTATTTAGCCTATAGGCAACTATTTTTACGACAATATAAAGATGATACAAAGAGATGTAATCCAGATGCAATTATAATGCAGAGAAGATTTCATTTCACGATGTGCACATAATTTATTCGAGAATCTTACCCTTAAGTTTACATGGTTTTTCAACCCCCCAGCTTTATATCACAATACATTACGATTCAGCTCAAAGGCAACAGTCTATTGAGGAAAGCAGTTGCTCGGTGTCTCATGGTTTTTAGTCCGTAATTCGTTCGGGACATTTCACAGATGCACATTTCGTGCCTTGTTCGGTTATGAGTTGTTTTTGATAGCAAATTATTCAATTTCTCACTAAGCTGACTGGTTTGCAACTTCTTAGCCGTTACTTCAAATTCGGTGTTGCTCAGTAGTGAAGTATCTCCTCAGCTGTAGTGGGCTTTGCGTTCACCAATTTGAGGTCGTAAATGACTTTGATCGAGTGGTTTGCTTCAGGGTCTTTTTTCGTTGCTGTCACGGTGATGGGCAGGAATAATCTAATTTTGGGGATGACGTAGGCGTTAATTAGCATGGTCATACATTTCGTATTTATGTGTTGCCTTGTTGTTTTCATGTGCTGGAGAAGATTTGAACACGAACGGGACACGTTATCAAAGTAGGCTCTGAAGGTTAGGCTACCGTCTAGAAGTAGGGCTAGATTGCGGGTGTTATACAGTTATATGTCCTCCGCAAATCTTCGGAATGGTCACACTAACTAAGCGCTTTTTAGTTCGCGGTCTTTCGAATATGGTTGTGACCGTTTCTGATCAAATTATTTTCATCATTAGCGCTTCTCTTACACATTTTATGATTTTTTTCATGTCTTCTCTCAGATTTGCCATATTTGGTTATTCACTTTCTTCACACGTGTATAACAGCTGCACTTCATCTGCGAAGAGTATCATTTTCTCGTGCGTCTCATCGCTTTCGCCTGAGAACGGGAAAGCAAAAATGAGACGCGGAAGTATGCCTCCCTGCTAGATGCCTATTGGAACTTGTTTCGTTTTTGAAATCCCGTCCTCACCCAGTGTTCTTGTTCTCATTTTTAGCCCAGGAAATAGAGCGCTCGCCTGATATGCTATGAAACCCGGGTTCGACTCCCATCTGCTCCGCCAGAGGATCACCAGCAGGCTGACCACCAGGAGATCCAAGATTGGTCACAGCAATCATGAAAAGAAAGGAGAAAAGTAATGGCTGTCGGTCGTAGGTATGGCTGCCAGCTGCATCGGTTAAGGATGAATAGATGAAATTACAGCTACTCTTAGAACCTTTAGAACTTAGCCTTTCAATAGCTTTGTTATTTTTTCATTCGGATTTACTCTATCGGTGATTTTCTGGAGCAGTATACATGGGTTCACAATATCTGCGTTTTCTGGATATCTAGCTGTTTAGTTTTGGTTAGATTATTGTTCTTCATGTTCAGGAAGATCTTTTCACATATCTCTGCAAGCGCTGTTGCAATGGAATATCTCCTACAAAATACATGCTGGCAGTTGTGCAGAAAAGGCTGGAGTGCTTGGTCGATCTGTGGATATATGTATCGCTCAAAGTTTAGAAGCGCAGGAAAGAAGACTGATAGGTCGATAGTTGGCAGATTCGTGTCCACTGGCTATGTTCTTAAATACTATCCTGGTTTTCGCCTCTTTCCACTCGTCAGCAAATCCCCCATTCTGAACTATTGTATTGAATAATGGCAGAAGTCTCGTGCCAACGAAATGAATTGTTTTGCTGTTTTCATCATTTATTTGTAATCCCTTCCGTTTCCGCCGCCTAATTTATTAGTTATTCCTCTTACTAAGTCTTTCCTGCTTAGCTTTCTAAGCGACAGTTTGCCCTGCGCTGTTTTTCGTTGTAGTTTTTTTCAGCGTTGAGTCGCACTAGTTTTTTGGGGTCGCAAAGAAATCGGTAAGCACTTCTGTGCTAACTGTGACTTGACTTTTCTTCTTGTCCTTTCCTAAAGTGCTTTTAAAACATGCCTTAGCTTAGCAGGGTTCCCTTCACATTTGCTTACTTTCTGAGAGACCTTTCCGCTTTCAAACTCTTGTCGAAGACTGATCGCCAAGTCTCTAATTCTTTTAAAATCTATTCTCAGGCCCTCATTTTCAGGGTAGCGATAAGTCAACTCAAGAAGCCGATTGCGTTCTGACATCCCTCTTCTAATTTCTACTCGCAAATATTGGTCATGTCTTCTTAACCTTACTTCCACACGTGCCACTACGCTTAGGGCTGCATGAATGTTTTCGTTGAACACTTTGCAACGTTGAGGGAGCCTATTCATATGGCTGCCAGTCGATTTTTACAGGCTGACTGCTGTACGTTTTCTCGTTGAAGTTTCTCCTGTTCCTGCCGTACGAATAATGGGGTGGGTCTAGTAAATTCCGGCTTGTTGTTTTGTATTTTATAGTGATTTTGATAGGTAGATCATCGCTAATGCATAGTTCGCTATATGCATGAGATGTCACTGAGGTGTTGTTGTGTTATGTCTTCGAAGCTGTTGCATACGTCCAACAGATTGTAATAACACGTGTTACAAAGTTACTAGTTTTTTAGACTTCTGCTTTTTAGCCCAATCGAGTAAGGGTCCCTGTTCTGGATTTGAATTTAGGTCACTTATGAGCTAGGGGACGAATGTGGCTGAACACTCTTTCCGAGGATATTTGCTATGGATCTCCCATTACTGTGACGAAATATTCCCAGAAACTTGGTGATTTTTGTGTGTGTTTAAAAAATCATATGATTTTTTAAATTAATGGCGCATCTTTCCAGTCCCAAATGTAAAGTGCACAGCGTTCTATCGTTCATGTTGAGTTGCGTTGTTCACAGTGGAAATCTTTAGTTTTTTTTTCTTGGAGCGCTTTAAAGAGAATGAATTGTTAAGGAAGAAAACACAGTTGAAGAGGCATTTTTGAGCTTTTTAAGTATGTCCAGAAAGGACCGAGATCGCTGTTCTCCAATTTCGCTTTTCCAACCAGAACCTGAAATTTTGAATTGGAAGTGTGATATGACGAGTCTTTATGACTTTCTGATGTGACGGGTTTTTATGCCTTCCAGTAAAGCTTGCCTGAGGACGAGCATAATTCGAAATTTGGTTTTTGAAGAGTCCAGGATGCCACCTGCTCACTTCCTTTTCGCCTTCAGCACCCCTCATCCTTCCTATGCCACTACGTTTAACGTTTCCTCAGTATCCGTCATTGATTTCGGCAGTTTGTGTTCGGTTCACTTAGTATTTCTCCATTGGCTGTTTGCTTTAAAGGAATGTTTTAATCATAACTGAAGTTGTGGAGACCTCATCAATACGGAGAGAACGACAAAAGCGTAAAATGCGGAAAGGTGAGAAACTTATAGGCCGTACTTTCGCTCTCTGTGCCAAGGCTGTTGTTATCTGTAGAGCCGACGGCCTAGCTTCCGTTCGATTTTTGAATACTTAAATCTCCGCAAGGGCCAGCTTTTTTCAGAGATGGCCTTTTCGGTGCGTGATCCCGTGTACAATTCGACATTTCGACCATCATCACAGCGTGGATTTGCGTCACGACTACGAGTGCGATCACGGTGCTATGATGCACATTTGGTGATTGACGGAGGTGCTGCGTATAAGTTCAACGATGGGGCTGAAGCCATTCTTGAGGTTCATCTTTTGTTTTACATTACAGTTTACCGCTCTTTGGAATTATCGACAGATTATGAAATGAGGAGTTTCCTGTATCCCGAATACTTTTCAACAACTCTTTTAAGGGACATTTCGCTGCGAGACAAAAGATGAATTTCTTAGGTAGGAAATACGTTTCGCAGAAAGTTATTGGTGACGAGGTGAGCTGTTTTTATCATTTTGTTTCATTTCTTCGAAGTATCTACCTGCTCGTGGTAATATGAGTTGCATATTTCACTCTCGCAGAAATTGATTATGCACAGTTACAGTTAATTTGTAGTTATTTGCCTGTTTCAGGTGCACCCTGAGGACGCGTTAAAAACCGTTATATTTCGTTGAGTTTGCGGCAGCGTTCATCCGCTTTTGAATCATTTCTTGTATGTCATTTTCTAATGAGTTGTTATGTTGATACCATTTCTCATTTTAAATTTTCCTTCTTCGTTGAGACGTTTATAAATTAGTAAATTATATTGAAATGAAAATATGGTTCACTTGTCGTTGAAATGGTCGTTTCGACGCCATTAGTTTGTTGCATAAAATTTATTAAATTTTGCTGGCAGAAAATCTAACTACAGTGGAACTCGATATATTTTGTTGAACAATCTCAAAACTGCTTTCTTATCTCGGAAACCTCATACAATTTGTCTTCAGACATTTTCGTTTAGCACGATTGATATAGAGATCCGCTGTAGTTATAGAGAAGCAAATGGTGTTGATGTTAACGGATATCAGTTTCGCTGTAACGAACCATGTTTTTTTTTTTTGACGTTTTCGTACTTTGGGCCATTATCAGGGATGTGGAGAAAAGTTGCAATCATGAGGAATGTGACGCAAATTGCATAACTGGAATGCATTTAAATATCATCATAGTCATCATTATTATCATCAAGTATTTAGCGTACTCTTGCTTTTGCACATGAAATGTCGAATCGTCGAATAAGGAGGATTCGTTACGGCACAGTTGATGTCGGTCAATAGTAATAGAACTACTTCTTTGGATGGGATTTTTTTTTAGGAAGATAGATATTGGTAAATTCCAGGTGACGCAGTAGCAGTAACGTTTTTTAATGGTCATAAAGCTAGCTGGCAAGACTGCTCGGTCAACCCTATAGCATCAAACTCATCGTTGGTGAGCTGTATTATAGAATAGTGCAGTTCGACCTAGTTTGAGTTCTTCAAGTTATCCATCTTTAATCCTTCGGATATCAATCCGGTTTATAGAAAAGGTGAATGGGACTTCGCGGATTGTCTCGTCATCTTGCCATTCTCATTTGTGCCTCCGCCAATGCGCTCTTTTTTTTACTCAGTACTGTGAAATTTCCATCTGTCCTCTTTTCTCTTTTTTTTAATCCCGAAGTCTTGGGAAAGTTTGGATCGGTAGGCATAAATAGCATGCATTAGGTGAATGTGAGTGATAGTCGCAAGTTTTATGAGTGGAAAATATGCTAGCATTTCAGTTTGCAAGAACTTCTTTTTGAAGGTTGTATAAACACGGTTGAGAATGGGTAATCATAGATGAGCTTATTACCTTGTGAGTCATGAATTGTTTGAAATTCACCCGGCGGGTAAGGGGGAGGGGGGGAGGTCCTAAGTTTCCAAAACATTTGCGGGTAACCAGTTTCGAATAAGTTCTGCGGCTCGCGATTTTTTTCGGCCAAGAAAGCCTTAAACTGTCGAAATAGGCTGCAAAATACCTTCTAGTGGCGGAAAGAGCCGGTGGCGATGAAGGCTTTTCAAATCAAATCGTTTTTTTAGTTGACACCGTGACAAAATGGCTTTGTGGTCTTGATAATTTTTCAGGATTGAGGGAGAAAAGATCATGGTTGGTCATGTAAGGTTGTAACAGTCATGAAGGAATTTGCCTTAGTAAGCTTTTCGAAGACGTGATGAAATGACTAAATAAATCATGAATTCGGGGACTAGTAAGCTCGTCCATGTTGATCGTATTGATTGTTTGTAAGTTTATTAAATTCATTATTACGTATGTGTATGTATCAGCCTGTTTGCCCTTAGTTTATGCTTTTTTCTTTCCTTTTGTTTTCCGTCATAATTTCATGTCTTTCTGCAGTTTATATCTTTAATGGCAGATGCTTGTTGAAGATCCTTTTTTTTCATGGAAATTGCTGTAAGAGGAAGTGAAAGAGACAAGGAAAGGGGCCAGATGCAGAGCTATCTAATTTGGTCGCGGGGGAGAGGGGGAGCGAACCCAGGGGCAGTTAGATTTTGGAGCTGGGAATTAAACGGGAATTATAAGGTGTAGCGCACAGTGCGTTGCTTCTTTTCCTTACTGAGAACTTTAATTTCCTTGAAATACCATATTACCTTTAAATGTACTGTCGGCGGAGATTGAAAGGATTGCTCATCCGCCATCTCCTTTCCTCACCGAAAATATTGACAGTATTGGAGGAGTGCAGCCGTCTCCGATGACAAATTCATGAACTTATGCTATCCCATTGCTCTACCAAAATACAGCCAGCTGGCTACACCCAAAATAGGTAGGAGAGTTGAATTGAACGAGAAGTAACGCGCATAGCGATCAAGTGCTTCAACAGTAAATCACATGTTTCGGTAGTGCTCATCTTTTGCATATATTTTTGTGGAGTGTTTTGGAAATTGCGTGTTCGAGCGTATATCGTCCACCCATAACGTTTGGGTTACGAGAGGCGTTTAATGAGCGTGACGTTAATACACCGAACTAGACCATTCTTGTCATTTCGGATTTTTTTTCAAACTTCCACACTGTGATCACTTTTTAAACCTCTACGGCTCGATGTTTCAGCGATAGGTGTGAGTTGCTTGACAACCTCCGTTTTTTTTTCATCTTTGCTCAAAAGACACAGGGTGTTGCTTCATGAAGGTTTCGGAATTATAAGCCATTTTTCACGGGGATTCTAGAAGTACCAGTTCAGTCCTTCATTGAACGGTAGCATTAATTGTTGTGTTGACAACGCCCCGTTGTATGACGTTAGGTGCGCTTTGAGCTACAACGTTATAGCGTTTTTTTCCAGATAATGCAGCCGATAGGATGCCAAGGAGTAAGGGGTTTAAAAAGTCTGGCGAATTTCAAACTGGATATACAAGAATATCGCTTCTGAAAGGCCACCCCCCCCCCCCCCCCCAAAAAAAAAACAGCTTGTCAGATCCCCTTGATCCGTGTAGAAGGACTCGAATAGTAGGAATGTATGATTTGAAACTAAAATATATGCAAGCTTCTGCCCATGTTCATTTGGTACGATGTGCTTCCGTTTTTTTTTCGTTTGTTTCCTGAACAACTACTCACTTTTCGTTATTCACTGTTTGTGTGTTGTTTATTATTCTTTTTTTTGTTACATCTCAAGTTTTTTCTTCGCAGGTTTGGAATTTTGAATGTTCATTTGTAAAAGCTTTATATACTGAGTATCCAACATTTATTATTCACAAACGCACGAAGATTACGATGAGATTGATGATCGTTTTTTGGTTCAGAAGAAACAAGGGGTACCTTAGAAGCTGATGGAAAGGAGTGATCTCTCTGTAAACCGAAAGATCGGAATGTTCGAATTTCTGCTTTTGTTTTGTTTTGCGCAGTGGGGAGGGGGGAGGGTTAAGTGGCAGTTATATATCATCTG
>JPKZ01001580.1:120705-135216 GCA_000803305.1 Toxocara canis
AAATTAAGCCAACGGTTGGCTAGTCAATGAATCTATCTCCCTCGTGAAGTGAGTGAAGGTTTATTAATTGTACCGAGCAAGAGAGCGAACGATAACGGGAATTCGCAGTTCCGCCTTGTCAAAACAACTTCCATTTCTTGCAAGCTAGAAATAATCATTAATATTGCCATCTCGAAGCTAAATCGTTGTGCGTCAAAGGAAGTTGTGCGATGATGCGTTAGACTTTTACCATAGTCGCACTTGTCTTAAGCACTTTTCTTAACTCGAAAATCTCTCATTTAAACTAAATATGCATGCTAAACAAGTTTTATTTTCAATTGAGAATTATTCGTTCGCTCATAAATCGTCATAGATGTGATGACGATTTATTTGCACTAAACGTTTGCGCAAACATGCAATTTTGATAATTGGAATACATCGAACGAAACATGAATTGAATAGTTTCCACGCGATGAGCGTGTATAATTTATGAGGCGAGAAAAAAAAATGCGAATTATGCAAAGGCAAATAACCTCCGTAACTGCCAAGTACAATTCAGACTAGTTGCATAATTTTTTTAATCTTCATCTTTTGCATGCAACAAACCAAGAATACTTGTGCTGATATTGTTCATAACAAGTATGACGTCGCATTGAGTGCCCTATCTTAATATCACTTCATAAAAGCCATAGTGACTCTGAAAAAGTTTTCATTCTAACAAAGTTGCCGTCGTCAGGGTATTTGTGTTTAATATTTGTCGCTTAAGCACGCTTAATATGGAACTCGGAAGTTCAGTATTTTTTGAATTCCGACTTCTGTTCGGATATACATTGGCCCTTGAATCATGATGGATCGGAAACTGCAGCTAAAAAAATCAATGCGTTTTCAAAATCAGACAGAAAGGTTCGATACAGCCGCATTCGACCGTTTTCTTGAACGCCGTCAAATACAATTTGCTTGCTTCTTTTGATGTGGTTTCTTTCGTCGCACTAAGAGATCTTCGTCTTCCGACAGTTCATTCATTAGTTGGTTAATTTTGGTTTCATTCGAATTCGATGTTTTTTTTGCAGTTCCAGTTCCAATTTTTCAAAAATACCTCATCCTCTGATGAGACTATTTAAATGAGCATTAGTTTGCGTGAACGAAGATTTCCGATCATAGAGCGATCAAGTGAACTAAGCTTGTCACCTAGTAACATAAATACTAAATTTTTAATCGATCCTTATCGCCCAAAGAGCGTCTCTTAAGCGAGACAGTACTTTTGAAGTATCTAATTCAAAAAGTCTTCATACCTCCATTACGTTTTATGGTCGATGTCGTTGCAAACATCGTAAACGTTAATTATGTTTCATTATTCGTTGACTGAACCAATTTCATTAGTGAAAAGCCTAAAGAGAGCAACAAAAAGTAGTGCAACAACATATGAAATTCCTCACATCCCATCGTATGCCTTAAGGAAGCAGCGCCCAAAAATGCAACAAGCCTCACGTATGTATCTTACGTCCTTCTAGATCATTAAAACGCAATGAAGATTTTCGAACTTATACCAGCCGAGGTCAAAAACGATAAGAAAAGAAGGTACTGCAAACGGTGATGAGGGAATGAGAAGCGGTGGAAGGCTGTGGATGAAGGAACCTTCGCAGCGCATTCACCTTTATTCGCACGAGATTATGGGAGTCCTTTATCTGATTCCAAAAACTGCCATTAACACTTTTTGGCGATATGAGTTCCGAGAATGGCTAGGAAATTTTGTCAAGAGATTATTGCAATGGTATGACGAATGATATATATATATCATATATATATATATATATATGTATGTATATATAATATACATATACATATATATATATATACACATATGTATGTATATGTATATATATGTACATATATATATCATATATATATATATATATAAAAGTTGCAGAAACTTAGTTGCAGAAAAGGTTTAAAAAGCGGCTACATCACTTTGCGATATCTTTATATCATAATATGAGGGAATCGAGTCATATTTCTGTTTTCATTTTCATAAAATTTTGTTCTTGTCGAATATTGCAATAAATCCTAGCTATAATCTCAGCCAAAGTTTGAGGATACACATTTCGACAGTGATCCCATCCCTTGATCACATTGAGCATTCGTGGAGATTTCATAGAGACCTAAAGAGAATCCGAAAATTCTAAATCGTTCCTCTCATTTGTTTTCGATGCGTCATTTCGAATTCAGAAAAAAGACTCTTGTAAATTTGAGACTTCCATAGTTGTTTTGAATTGACAGCCATTATTCGGATACGCTAATTTGATGTTTACGTTCCTCGCTGTAATTGTGCAAGCTAAAAATTGTTGCTGCATTAGCCACATCATTGACTCTAGGATCCGTCAAGAAAGAAGAACCTCATTATCCAAAGAGTTTGGCATATGATTTTCTTCTGTGATTCGAATTTGACGCATAAAAATATTAGTAATAATGAAAAGTGATTCAATTTTGCATATGTAAATCAATGTTGTCTAAGCTTTTTCACGTTTTCCACTCCGCTATCGCTTTCGCGAAAAGCAACGTTTCTTACTCCTTTCTTCCTCTCCCTCTTCGGCTACCCCAATCCCTTCCCCCCCCCCTATCAAATTACCAACGCTTAGAATTTCGAAACGGCCAGCTGGGGATAATTTCCGAATTTCAACATCTTATCAGGAGCAAGAAAAGCCGTAACGCTGGAATGAAAAATGAAAATTTGTCTATTGAACAGAAAAGAAGAAAAGAAGATCATTCAAATAGTCAGATCATCTCATCTTACCGGGCTAACTCATTCTCATCCCCATCCATAGATCTTAGATTATGCGGAGTATCAATGAATTCAATGCCATTGGTGCGGAACGATTTCAAGCAAAAACACTTCTCTCATGAGTTATTGCATGAAAAAAAAAACATTCGTTGCCAAACGTCCATTGATAAACAGTAGTGCCATTTCAGGCACTGTAACCTGTATTGAATCTGAGAAACTACTAACTGAAAGGCAATACATGGGTAAGTTGAAAATCATTTGATCTACATAAACGTTGTAGGATCTACTTCTCAACATATAAATAAGATATGATGACACTTCATGAAGCATACAAGTAATGTTACTGCATAAACGTCCGATAAATAAAATGCATTATTATGCAGCTAAAGTTTGGCACCAACAGTAGTACTATTACTGCGCCATTTGAAAGTAATACTTCGAAATTGAAGCTCATGCACGGAAAGCTTAAAAGCTGAAATAATGATTTTAAGTAATCACATACCTTATGCTGAGGTCCTTTTCGCATTGAACGTGATCTTTCCAAATGTACTTGTGATTTGATCGCACCAACAATCAATAAATTAATGTAGATGATCAACGTGAATGGCATAAACACGGTGGCAATATTACGAATCCAAAAACGATAGATTGTACCGTACCATAAATTAGCGCATCGATTTGATAACTCGACAACGTATTCCGAAACTGTGCCAACACATTGCTTCTCAGGCTTAAGCTCGAGCTCCAAAACAATTGGTGCCTTCATGATGAGTGCAAAAACGATTGCCAAAATGCAGAACAACGAACGATTGCGTTTCACAAAATCCAAATAGACACTATGAATGGTCAACATATAACGCTCGATTGAGACGAACACCAGAATAAAGCTGAAAGAAAAGTTTGAAAAAACTGTATGAAAAAGCAAAATTTGAAATGCAAAAATCTTTTAGCAAATCGGAACTAGAAGCTCTCTTAAATCTGATAATTATTATCTCTGAGAGCAATAAACGAGGGGCACATGGCCAATATTTAACTGTTTTTTTCTATCGCTCCTATATTTGCTTTGCAAAAGCCGAAGTAGATGAAATTTTAAACCTTTGAGACTCTGAAAGCATAGCTTAACATCTTTCACTATTGTTCGCTTTCGCAACAATATGCGGTACAAATAGTAAGGAAAACTACAAAAGTTAAGAAAAATATAAAAATCGTAAAAAAATTATAAAGCTGAGCTCATTTTTCGTTTAAAGCATAAGACATATAACACAAATCGCATATTTAGTGTTCCGCAATGATTAATGTCAAATTGATGGAGTTTTTCTTCGTCTTCAATTATGAACGATTTATACTTTTATTAAATAAAGTATTTAACGATTGGTAGCAAAATTCAGTATAACGAAGAATAGGTTTCTTTCTTTTCCTCTAATCTTCTTCCACATTAAATTTGGTCTGTCGATACGAAAAGAGATTCTTTACACATCTTCACCGATCAAATGATGATCAAAATATTTCAACTTCAAAAAAAAACCAGCAGGAAAAAACCATAAAATCATAGCAAAAGTGCTCGCACTTCTTCGAACATTGTTACTGCTTTTTGTCAGAACAAGAAGACAGTTTTAGGAAGTTGAAAAATTTTAAAGCTTTTCTGAATGATTTTTGACTCAAGATGGTTTTGCCCGGATAGAACTGGATGAATTCCATAAACGCTTTAATATAACTGCGAAAAATATGAAATAAAAGTAAATACTTTTATAAGTTTTATTTTTTAAGATATTTTTCTTAACTTATATCATTTCATTGGTTGACTTACGTCAAAGACAACAGAAATCATAGGACGAATGTCGCGAAAATAAAATAGTTTTTTTTCTGAACGATGCTTTCTTCTTTCTACTTTGCGAAAAAAAATCGCAAAGTTTTTTTTGAAATTCATAATCGAATAAATGACTTTTTGGCTTCGATGCAAAAGACAAAAATGTATCGAAGAGATATAATATTTGGTTGGTACACCGTAATCATTTTCTTCTTAATTGCAACAGTAAATCACACGCNGGGGGGAGGGGAAGGGAACAGAAGGATGGCGAAGGTTCAGCGTACCCAGAAAAATTTTAACGTTTAGGATACCGTTCTCAGTGAAAGCTACGCCCCATGTTTCTTGAGCATGCCAACCCTCCCAATTGCGAAGGCGATAAGTCTTCCTTCCTTCCTCTAGCCTTCCTTCCTCCCTTTCTTACATCTCCTGCCACCCCTTCCAACCCCAGACACCACCCTCCCCATCATCTGCAAACGTGTTCATTGGTGTTAAGCTTATTCGCACGCATATAATTTGCAAAAGCATTATAAACGCCTCAGACATTACTGTAGGGAACAGTTGTGTTGCTATATATCCACTGAGCAGAGAAAATCACACTACGCTAGAGTCGGTAGCTCTATGGAATACAAGGAAGTTTTATTTGGCAGTATGCAAATTAGTTTTATGCATATGTAATTGTCGCTACTTTCACTAGTCGGTTTTGACAGATTGCCAAATGAGAGGAAACTGAGAAGGAATTTTCGCATTTATAAGGAGATAGAGTTCGAGAAGAGTGTATATGAGAGCGCATTTTTATGTTTGTTGCGGCTGCGTGCCTAAATCTAATCAGCGTACGTTCTTTGACAGAATACTCGTCTCATCTTTCAAAAACGTTTTAAAGAGAGTAAAGATAATGAAAAAGTGCTGTTAAACTGTTAGAACGACGTCTCGTTTCGTATTCAGGCCATTCATCAATATTTCTTAGCGCTTATTCTGTAGCGCTGTTGGCCGCGAGCGATGTATGGCCTAATGGGAAAAGCACGAACTTTGCAAAGTGCATACTAATAAACTTCGCATAACATAATTGCGTTATACCAAGATGATTCGGACATTTAGATTCTAAGCGGAGAGCGGACAGCGATTTGGACATTGGGCTTCTCAGAAGTATCGTAGTGACTCGTAATTTAAGTGCCCCAACTATCTTGTTTTTGAGTTTTATTTGAGTTTTATTCGAGTTGTTTCTGAGTTTTTGAGTTTTATCGCTATGCATCTTTCCCTCGAAACATCGATGTGCCTAGCTTCATCGGCAATAGCACTATATCTTTTTGGTGGGAATGCAGTTCGACGGATCAATCAAGCAAACGTTGTCCGCTGGATCCGCTGAATTGTAGATGGATGAGATTATGCTTCGAGACCTTTTAAACGTTTGCATCATGCAACGGTGTTTATGCTCTCATCGTTGCTTCAAGATGGCATTAGTGTGGATCAGCACTTGACTTGCAATTAGCACTCAATATAGTGCTGATGCCAATACTCTAAAGTAGTTCCGATTTGTTTACGGCACGTACTTACGCTCGTAATCTATGACCCCCTGACGGACATTTCATGGCTGCGTCTGAATTCGCATGAGCTACTTGCCATAGTGGTGGCTATCACATTCGAAGAAGGAACACGCTTAGCATACGGCGCTATATTGTCGCTCTATGGGGGCTTGTTTTCGAAACCCGATTTCGATAACAGCACACCATTTGACTCCGCGTGATACGGTGAACTACATACGGTCAAAACTGATCTAAGGCCTCCTTACAGTAGGTTACATTCAGTAGCTTACAAAGACCTAATGCAATAATTAGGTGATATGCATATGCAAATAGCGTACGATAATATTGCGCCGCAAAAATTTCGGAATGACTCTCGCTACGGGAATGGAAATGTGGTTATTAATTGATGCGACTTGAGGGTCCTAATGCCAAAAAATATATTGAAAACTTACCATTCAGCCCCAGTTTGTCAAAAATATATTATGGAAAAAATTCTAAAATTTTCATTCACCCAGAGATATCGAAAACGCCCATAGGCATTTTAAACTTATCATCATCCTATACGACCTCTCTTGTACTTGGCGTAAATTTGTTTGAGGGCAATTCGAATAAACATCGGTTGTGAAGAGAAAAAAATAGGTTTCACATATTATGTACCAATAATTGTATGTTGCGAAATAAAGAAGGTCATATCGTATCAGCAACAAGCAAAGTCGTATATGGTACGAGTTAATGGCATTATGCAAAAAAGAAAAATTCACAAATATTATGAAAAATTTGCACTGTTTTGCAATTGTGAATTTGTTTTTTTCGCTGTATTTTCCATTCGTTTGCATAATTCCATACAGCAAAAAAAAGCATTCCGATTTTTAAAAAAAATTAAAATCCTTTGATTTTATTCGATAACTTCCATGACTAACGAAGTTTTTCGAAACAGTAAAAATGAGATTTTTGCATTCTTGTAATGCTCATCATTTTCATACTTAAGTAGGCCTATATAATGTTTCATTTCAAAATTCGGCGTACTTCACAATGCTGATGCAAATAGACATATTAGACGAAATGTCGATTCCATAGCAAGAATCTTGGGCAAAAATTCTTATTTAGACTGATACCGACGTAACACTTCGCGGATAGCGACTCTACTTCTATACAACACTAAAGTCGTCTTGGAAAAGTGGTTGCAAGCGCTCGGAATTCGATATTTATAGGTGCCTAAGCGACATCAATTAAAGAAATGGAAGTGAAAAATTATATATTCTAGTTGCAGTATTAAATGTTTTATTGTAATGGGTTTTTTCTTAAATGAAAATCGTTTTTGAGCGTTTCTGAACACCTGTTAAATGAGCAGTCTCACTCACATAAGCTTTCCATGAGTACTGCGCATTAGCATCGCGAAAAATGATAAAAAAAGAAAAATTTATTTAGCCGAGAAACGAGCAGATAACAGATCACTGAAGAGAAAATTGAGCAATAAAAGGTTTAATTTTCTGGAAGAGTTTTTTAACCAAAATGTATGTGCGCTTTTTTTAAGGTATCCAACACACGGATGATCGATTGACACATTATCTATTCTTGCAAAATTTCATCTTCTTAAGACTCGCAAATTTTTCTTGAAGGTGATTTCATAACGAAATAAGGTGGTTTCATTTAAAGCAGTTGCGTTCGTTCAAAATGCGCCACACAGAAAGAAAACTCATTGGTTAAGGCTCATCATAGGCAACACGAAACCAATTGTATAAACTGATCTCTTTGAAGGATCGTCGAAATGAAGCGGTGGTATTTTTTCATGCTGAAGGCGCTCTGAAAGGATGTGAGTTCACGGCATGTGTATAGAAAAAACAAGTCGAGACTTGCATCCTATTCTATTCCGATTCTTTTCAAGCTTTTAGATATTTGGAATTAAAACTTTTAGAGAATTTTTGCCTTTGTTTGGAAAGTTTTATTTCACATATAAGATTACTCATAAAGGCACTGGGTGACAAATTTTTCACTTTTGTAGCGCCTACGGTGTGCTATTTGCGATCAAGGTTTGGACTGAAGTTCATGCTCAAAATCGAATGAAAAAAGACCAACCATGAGGCCGACATGGAGACATGAGTAAGTGACAGTAAATAGTTGAAATAGGACCACCAGAAATGCGCTAGTAGTATCGACTGCAGGCGATCTTTGAGATAATCGACCACAATAACGGGCACATAGCACAGTGAAACAACCAAGTCAAAGAATGCTAATACCACAAGATATTGCAGATGGCTGTTATGGGTATGCGGCGAACGTAGTAAACTGATGAAGACCACTGAATTGTTGATAATTGAAATCAATGAAAAGATTGAACCGCAAAGTAGAATCGTTGCAGTTAGAGCACTTCCGTTTAGTTCTGAGCATGCATCCTCCTCTTCGACGACGGACGGTGTAGACATTGAATGATCACTGGACAGATCGAATTTTATCAAAAGTCTAACTGATTCTGAAAATTTGAAATGAATCAAATGAAAACGATTCCTTACGAAGTCGAGAGGCAAGAGCTAAATTTAAAAGAACATAATGAGAAAACATTTATCAATCATAAAAACTACGCTTGTGTATCAAGACAGTCACTGAATCTGAGGCGCAGTGTTTGCTAGTATGGAAATACAACAACACAACAATACTCAGTTCAATGACAGCAACTGTTTAGGGAATAAAGCTACTCTAGATTGTACTGTTTCCTGGCCATGATCTTTGCGAAATTTCTCCTAGGCGCATACCTGAGGCAACATACATAAGTCGATCATAATTTGTTGTGTCACCGTTCTATCGACGCTGTGGCTGACTTGGCGTTTGATATTTGTGACTCGGTCAATAGAGGGTTAGGTCTTGTTAAAGATTGTCGTGAAACATACACTGTGAATTTCATTCCCAATAAAGGGTATTACGATAGAAAAACCTTGGCTAAGGGACTCGAAAGATATTTCAAGAAATGCACACTTCAGCTTTATGTATTAGCGACTCACGTAACGCATTTGCTAGATATATCCAATAAGCTGTATAGTAATAGAATATTATCGGTAGGGTAGATTCATACTATACCGGTTTTACTGTTCCACGAAATATAGATCAGAGAACGGAGTCAAACTAAATACTCCATAAATGATGGTTTCTTTCGCTACCATTTAGCCGTATATGACGAAGCCGATTTGAAAAGGGTGGGGATGTAACGTTGACTTAATCATGGGATGCAAGGTTGCATTACACCTTTGAAAAGCGCAACTGCAGTCTCACATGTAGGTCCTCATGCAAAAGTACGAAAGGCGAACCCACGAAAAAAAAGTGAAACATTTAAAAAATTTTGACAAGTACTCTATAAATAATTTTGCTCTTCTAATCTACTCCAGAATTCTTTTCGCCATAGTGAGGAAAAAATTATCGAAAACTTAAATGAAAAAGGTTTAGCGAGGTGTTCCATATGCTCTATAAGTAACCAAAAGCACAAATAACAAGTGTTCAATTGTTGCATTAACGAAAATAAGTGAAATAAAAATTAATTTAAATCAGAGATTCATCATAAATCTCCCACAAGCAATAAGCAGTAACAAGAATTGGTTGTTGCAGCCACCGATTTCGGAAAGTGCAACATGATTAAAATCCCATTTAAGCTGACTTTCTTGCACGGAAAAAATTTTATTCAAAGCAATCCAGGAGCGCCAGCAATCAGAAGTGCAACATTCTTTGACGTTTTTCAGCGAGAGCACGGGCAAAGAAGTGTCTTCGTCCCTTCTTATAAGACATGACGTCCCTACTTGTAAGACATGACATCCCGTCTTATAAGACATGAGTCCTATTTTATAAGACGACTTCTCGTCTTATAAGACATGACGTCCCATCTTATAAGACATGACGTCCCTACTTAGAAGTCATGACTTCCTGTCTTATAGGACATGACGTACCATCTTATAAGGCAAGGAGTCCCGTCTTATAAGACATGATTATCGCGACAAACGTTAAAAAAGGACGGAGTAGTCAAAAAATCTAAAACATTAATCACTTGTTTATTCTATAGAGAAGAACGGGACTTTAATTTCGTCAATTTTTTCGTTGCCGTTATATTTACTGGACCTGTTTGAGAAGAAAACTGCTAGAACTTTTACAGCGTTTCGTATTTAAAATTCATCACTTTTTTCACAATAGAAAAGTACTAGAATATTACTGATTTGAAAAAACTTTGTTTCCCTTGAAATACTCCTCCAGCATTAGCAGAATCATGAAACTGTTCCCTTCGAAAACTCTCGTAGATTCAACAGTGCTTATGAGTTATGGTTAGCATTTGTGGTTAAGCATACAGATCCTACAACTCATATTAGCATCAATGCTAATAAGCTTAACAAAGAAAACCCGTCTGTAGAGAAACGAAAATGGGCATTGTACTTGGCCAAAAATTAAATACTAAGTGCCGCATTTGTTCGCCATCTAAAAATCCGCTTAACAGAGCCGAAACATCAGCATAAATATATTATACCATCTTCCTCGACGCATTATATGGTCTCAACGTCAATATCTTTTACGAATATTTATCGAATATGCGTCTGCGTAACAACATCGTTATCAAACATTTAAAT
The DNA here is from genome assembly GCA_000803305.1 of Toxocara canis. Classification (NCBI taxonomy): domain Eukaryota; kingdom Metazoa; phylum Nematoda; class Chromadorea; order Rhabditida; family Toxocaridae; genus Toxocara; species Toxocara canis. The sequence goes on from JPKZ01001580.1 coordinate 131,389, forward strand.
GGATATTAAGACGCTCAAAATAAATCTAGCCTATCTTTCCACCAAAATGCACGCCTTTATTTTAGAATTTTCCCACCCTTCATGAGCAAATCAACAAAACTACTTTTACGGCGTTTCCCTTGAATCGTTAAATAGTCACTCTCTTGAAATCACTGTTTCAAAACTGCTTTTAAAGACTTTTTTGAGCAGTTTTCGCAATGGTTTTGCATGGATCACTTATTTTGGCAATCGAAATCGACGAAATTTGGTTTTTCCTTTTATTCTTCAAAACTTTGCGCCTGCTGAAAAAAGTTATGTAAGATCTATGAATGGTGTGAACGAATGAGATGGTTGTTAAATTTTACCTTACATTTCATTCATTTTCAAGATTCTACAGATTCCATTTATATTAGGGCAAAAATTTTACCCTTTCTTATAGAAAGATATTTTTATAAGTAAAAGTCTCTTTCTACTGTACCAAGATATGCTTATAAGAAAAGTTTATTTCTCATTGCACAAAGCATTCTTCTCGTATTCCACGACACGCACTGTTTGCATCCCAGCTAGATGGAACTGAGGGCGGGTAAGTACAACAAATTTGAGAAACGTTGACTTAAATAGTGATTGCCAGCGAACATATCGTTTGTCTACAGTAGTGCAAGTGGTGTTACAGTAAAGCATCGTATGAAAGAGCAAAAGGGATGCACAGAAATTGTATTCATGGCTATTCGAGAGTTCCAAGGAAGAAAGTAAGATCGAGCAAAAGAAAAACCGAATAAAATAGAATAAAGTCGCGATAGGAAGCAGTGAAAGGAAGTGGGTAAGCGTGCGCGATGGGTGGCACAATGTGATTATCGCTATTTTGCAATAAACTTCTAAGTCCACATATGCTCAGAAACTAATGTAGTGCATTGAATTATGCAAAGAATTTCCTGCTGTACTATCGATCAAGCAGCTATGCTTAGTGCTCATTGATCATGCGATTCGTTTAGGATGTCTGAACTACTCTCATCTGCATAGCTTATGGTACAAAAATTTACATATTCATATCTTGGAAGCTCCTCATTTCTCATCCAGAGATATCCATGTCGAACTATGATGAGCGAAAAATGAATGGAGTGATGCGTCATGGTAATCCAAATTACGGCGACCCAGTGAAATGAGCCTGAGGATAATTGCAACTCAAACTTACGCTTAACTATTTTACTCTACCAGATTTTCACACATAATTCTGAAATTTTGTTCATGAGCTGATGCCGGGCCGCATATTATGTTTAGAAAATTTCATTATGGCATCTTTTCTGATTGCCGAGATGATACTGTCAGACGGACATATATGCGTATATAATGCGCACAAACATTACGATTCCATAAGGCGCTTTGATGAAGATGAAAGGTAGAGGTACTAGTATTATCTTTATTACTGTTATTTTAAGGACGACGCTACTCTCCTTCCAGAGAAATAAGTCATCGTAAGGTAACAATCGTAATATAGATTGCTGGTACCTTAAAATAATGGCGATCCCCTGCCGTCTTATATCTTCTTTGCAAGAGTATTCCGTTCAATGTAAGTAATATTTGCGTGATATAAGCTGCACAACAAGATAGGACCATGGTTATTTGTTAATACAAATATACTACGCGACTAACTACCTATAAAACTCCTTCCTTCCTCAATAGAAGCTCGCTTTCGGTGGAGACCCGCTTCTACAGTCTTATTTTTCAAGGATCCAAGAGCAGTTCTCCTCATAGACTTGATAACTTTATATAAAGTATAATATGCTCGGCTCCATAAGTCAGTAATGAGCTCAACAAGTCTTGCCAACTTAAAAGAACACATAAATTATTTTGTGCAATCTTCATTGGACGCATTCTGGAATGAGGACGTTGTGAGCTCGGAAAACTTCCAGTGGAAGTTATACTGTGGCAAAAAGTTTCTTCTCGTATATCATACAAGTTGATATTTCTTTCTACTTTGACCGTAGCTGTGCTCAGTAGTTGTTTTCTAATTTCAAAAAAATTCTATCGAATACAACGATTCTACACTTTGAAAATTCCCATGATGGTTCGTATGACATATTTAAACGAATTGAAACGATTCAATGGTTAAATTTCGTATTTGGGAGATAAAAATAAGCTAAAATTTTATCGGGCTGATCATCTAAAATGAAGTATAAATGATTAATGCGTTTTCAATCGTTATGACTTCTTAAACTAACAAACCTTTTTAAATGATAATGCCACGTCTGCTCTAGCTAACAAAGATAAAAGGGGCGCTTTTTGAGAATGCTAGGAAATGAGAATCGCTGCCTCTTCGATCTGGTAAAGAGATAATTTCTCGTATTCTCGTTTTGGATATATTTTACGGCGGGAAGCTTTGCTGATCTTTTGTTAGCGTTGAAATGATTTTACTACTCGTAGAATACACAACAACTGTTGTAGAAATGAAGAGTTAGAGAAAATGAAGGTGATTTATGAAGAAAAAAGAATGTCTTGTAGTGGCCACGCTTTCGAACATTTGCACACTATAAAACATTAGCTACGATGCAAATAAGTTAGCATCGCAGATGTCGGCTATTATGAATGGTTAAGTGGAGCAAATGTCCAAGTGGAAATTTGGAAGAGACTTGAGCGATGTTCAGAAAGCATTTGAAACGGCGAACGTACTACATGCGTGTGCCGTCGCACTAACGTTTAACGTGGATGGCAAACGTGGATGAGCATTTGACTCCGCCTTCGTTATGTCTGTCAATTGCAAAAGCAAATTCGCACTTCCGCACCAATTCTTTCAATAATGAGGTGCACTACAGTAACCCAATAATCCTACATAATCAGTCTAGATAGGTTTAAAAAAGTTCCTTTTTTTTTTATGACCGAGAATATTTCAATTATCGGTTTCGCAACTATGAGACTCTTGCAGTCTCATTACATCTCACTATACATTGTATGCCTATCACAAAGGGGGAGAGAAAAAGAACAAAGAGTAATGAAAAAGGAATAAAGAATAGAGGATAACGACCAGGCAGCAAAGAACAAAAGAATAAAGAAAGGAACAAAGGAGTACAAAGTACAAAGAATAAAGGGCAAAGAACATGTACTAACGAATGAAAAATGCTTTCATAGTATGTGGTGGTTTTACGCAAGAATGATATGATTTGGTGGAACTTTGAATTCGTCGAGATGACTAGTTTGGTATTTTCTTCAATCAGTCACATGGATACTTTTGCATAGTGAAGCGCTCATGCGCTCTTTGTTCACATGGATACTTTTGCATAGTGAAGCGCTCATGCGCTCTTTGTTAAGTTCATATTTCAGTGAAATTTCAGAAGTACATAACGCCCAAAAATTTTTTGAATAACTTTCGAAAGAATGCGTTGACATAGATGCATGTGACATATTGTGCGGCGTTGAAGCTGGGCAGCGTTAATACTTCACTGCTATAGTGCTGCAAAATAACTGAAGCGTTGATGCCACCCTTATGCAGAAATTTCCTGTTGTGATCTGCAATAGAACAGTTTTGACTATTTGATTATCTTCCCACGCTTTCTTTCATATTTTCTTAAGTTTTCTTCAACTTTTTTTTTCGCGTTGGAATCGGTTGACTAGAAAGTCAGTGCAACGTACATGAAAAGAGTTAACTGAATGTGTAATATCTGATAACATCATTCTCAAGATCTTCGGTATTACTCCAAGACGACCGCTTACTTTTTCAACCTTTTCAACCGACTGGAATCATTCTATGATTGCAAATTTTGAAAATCAGTTTGCATTTTCCTTGTATTCGTCGGCGAAAGAATCTTTATTTACATATCCGGATTAGCCGGTCGAATTCAAACAGGTCCCCCCCCC
>JPKZ01001580.1:137042-168633 GCA_000803305.1 Toxocara canis
ACAACTCCGCGCTTCCCAACTTCCCTCTTTCAAAAACATCTCGATAAGTTATAGATAAGTTAGTTATAGATAACCTAGTTCAATAAGGATACACAAAATTTAAAAACAATGAATCGCCGAGAACAGAGAACAACTAACAGTGGAAAACTGTATTCGCAACCCAGGTTTATATCCCGGCAGTAGCTTATCTTTCTCAACCTATTTTAACAAAGTGTCTCGCTCGAGCTCAAAGCTCGTTTACATGTGATCCGTGAAATTCGATTATTCCGACCCATTACTATGACAACGACAGAAAAGACCTAAAATTACTGCAGTAAATTACAAAATGATCAATGAGGAGCGCAAAACCTACTTCAGCTGAGGAGATATTTCAGTGTTGAGCAGGAGAGACTTCAGTGTAATGGCTAAAATGATGGAAGGCGGCCACCTTGATGAGAGCTTAATCAACATGGTGACAGCAATAGCCCAGGACCGAACCAGGTGACGGATGTGCACTTGCGAAATATATTTGACAAATTGCGGCCAGAAAACAATGTAGTACCAAGCGACTGTTTTTCTCAAAATATTAGTGTTTATCAACTAATTAGAGTTGTGTTGTGGTGTGGTGATATCGTTTTTATAAAAATAAAAAGTATATTTAAGTGAACGATTCTCTTGCTAGCAAGATATGCTTCTCATGAGGCAACTATTCCTCTTTGCATTTTCGTAAACGTTGTTGTCGTGTTTAGACCGAATCAATAATTCTTTTCAATTGGTAAAAAGTTTTTGAAAATCGGATATGCCTCTTGTAGATATCCACGACCAGACTTCCAAACAACGGGACGGGTCGGATGTGATCGAACCAGAAAGGACCTGTGAACGAACCAAGAAAGCTCCATAATGTTTTGTTTGTTAGCTTTCGCTCATACAGCAATGATATCATTTCTTAGCAATATTAACTCTCGAAATTTTCTGAAATAAACATCAACATTAACATAAGCACAAACTTAGGAATGCCGACAAAAACAAATCACATAAGCTATGTAAGAGATGCGGGCAAAAGGATCATTAAGTACAAATAAAATAAAACAAGTAGACGGAACCCAAGCGCATAAAATTATAATTAACGAATAGCTTAGGAATATGGTCGTGCCATACATATGCAAATTAAAACATGTTTGGTTGGGAATGGGAATGTGATTGACACAAATCGAAAAAGCATCAAACATGGCTATAGAGCACACAATCGGAAAATCACAAAATCACAATTATTCCAGTGTAATTGCACCAGATTTTTCGAAAAAAATGGAATTGAAATTGAAATTGTGAAAAACTGGAATTTCTGAATTCCTGAAGCTTAATTTCAGCAGAGCTTAACCTCTTAAATTCTGGAATAGAAACGGGAACAACAAAGGTTGCAACAAAATTGCTGAATCCGACGCACCTGATTTTGTTCTAAGCGAACCGGACCGGATATCATTGAAATTTGCTTCATGAACGAATTAATAAAAGCTTATGTGTTCTCGAATTGTTAAATGAATGAGCTGAACGAACACACTCTTGCAAGGAGTTAGTGCCGTGGTTAGCTCTCATTAGCGTTTCGTTCTTCTCGGAGTTCAAAAGCCGTTTGATGAGTGATGCAAACCGAAAATCTTGCATTGTTGTCCAAGCTGTAGGCAATCTAATGCACGCTGTAGTGTTAAATATGGCGAACAATTTTAGTTTGTGTGGGCAAAAAAAATATGTGTGATATAAATTTTCCACAAATCTTAAGCAGCAACAACGAATTTTTTCGGTTTTTAATAAAAAAAAGTAAAACGAACGCTGTCATATATCACGAACGTATAGCATTTTCTTAACAACGTTTTCACTTATGATAAACTCATTGCATAGCCGTCTATTTAGTCATACAAAAGAAAAAGTGAAAATAAAAAAAGCTATGCCAACCGTGTGTGTTTTTATTAAAAATTAATTTAGATTATTAATTATTAAATTATTAGATTACTAAAATTAAAAATTAATTCATTAAATATTAGATTCATTAGAAAAATTAAAATATTAGATTATTAAAAATTAATTCATTAAAAATTAAGAAAAACTAATTTGGAATCAATTTAAATGAATTACAATCGTCAATGAACGTCTTATATTTTTAAATTTGTCCTTCTCATTTATAGAGACTACTTCTTGTCGTTACAGGTTATGCATTCGGAATGAGTTTTTTTTTTCCAGAAACTGATTTTTTAAATGATTTAATTCTTTCCTCACCAGAAATTTGTCTTTTAAAATTACAATGCCATTCATTAGAATGAATGTTGCACACGTAAGTGACACAGAATTTTTGAAATATCCAACTGCATTTGTTGAGGAAAGAAAGAAGAAATCTCAAAGAAAATATCGACATTAAATATCGACGCTTGCAAATTAACTTCCACTCTTGTGCACAATGCCTTTCATTAAATGATAGAGATGAATGTTTCGCACGCTGAAGACTCAAGTCAAGCGATTCGACAATTCCCAAAAGAGGTTGCTTGCTAAAGACATCAGTCTAAGGCAATCAAGGTTCGATCTTCGAAGAACTTTTGGTTATTTTTTTTTTCATCAATATGCTCTTCTCATTAACATTCATATTCGAGTGTTTTCGTTCGAAACGAATCGGAAACATTCGAGCAAGTTACGTATGCAAAAATAAGCGGCACATATCTTCTTAAATTTTCGATTTTCAATGACACCATAACGTTTAATAGTGAAACGAAAAACAACTGATTAATCTGGCCATAAATTTCTGCATCTGTGTATTTCGAATGAGCGTATCTTAGTGTAGAAATAAAACAAATTAATTTTCCATCTTGTCTATTGTTTTGCAATATGTGTAACTTTTCTTTGTTTTCATTTTTTTTTCGGGTATATTTTCTCAATTTATTTTGTTTTGCTCATTTCAAATGGGAAATTTATTTCTCTCCTAAATGATACGGTTTTAGTTTTCTTGATTTGAGTTTTGATTGCGGTCTCAACGTGCCATTGTAATTGAACTCACTTCCGCTCAAGGAGAGTTGCGAGAAACTTGTGTTTTTTTCCACCAAAAAATAGGAGACGAATCTGTCGATTACTCTTCTCGAAACAACAGTTTGACATATGTGAATGTGCTAGAGGGGATCATAAAGAAAGAATAGTTGCAAAATAATTAAAAGTACAATTTTACGAATAATTAACGGGTAGTTACGCAGTTTATGAAATTGGTTATTGCAAGTTTTGGCAAGTTTAACACGACAATCAAAGTTTTCGTTGATCGTTGCAAGCAAAGTTTTTTTGGTATAAAATGGAACAAAAGCTCGTATATGTTTTGTTCTACTAGATTGTGCTTGTGAAGTCGGTAAAAGATTTTGTAAAAGATTTCGAAAAGTGCAAAAAAACATTGCACAAGAATCATTCTGAAAAATCCATTCACATGACTTCGATCGAAATTCATGATGAAGATATTCAAATAGTTTTAATTATTGAATATTTCGGCCATAAATTTGGCCCTATACTATGTTCCGAACTTGTTAAGGTTTCTCGAAAGCTTTTCTTGATTTATTGTTTTCGTCTTAAGATCAACATTATGTATATACGGAGCTCTTCGCTAATCGTCAGCTGTTTCCCGATGTTTCACTATAAAGCTGAGTTTATAGCTTTAGATAGTTTTGGAATCACTCTTTCATGAGCTAAATTATAGGTTGATGTCTGTCATTTTCAGCGCAATATGTTTTTGAGCTTAAAAATCGCCTGAAGTATTTCGATTTTCATCCCCAGAAATTTCTTAAGCTTTTATTCGAAAATTACTTGCTTTCACTTATTGTAATCTTATAATTCATATTTTTTATCCAATTTTTTTCTGATTTCTATGTGAAAAAGAATGAATACTTTCCATATATGAAACGAAAAACCATACCAAAACAGAAACAAATATTTTATATGATGTATTAGAAAGTACTGCCTTTTGCAAACTTTTATGTACCTATGCTATCAGCCATTCAGCAATTTTATTTGAAATGATAGAGTTGGCCAAGACATTGAAAGCAAAGAATCCGTTTAATCTACCTATTTGACAGAACGATTCTCTACAAAAAATGTGTTGGATTTTTTACCTTCAGAAGTTTGAGTTCTTTGCATTTATTATTTCAGCCGATAATAAATTGAATTCTATATTTGAATTTTTTATTATTTAAATTATTATTTAAAAATTATTATTTAAAATTATCATTTAAAAAATCTATTTTTTAAAAAATACGAATTATTCTTTAAAAAATCATTCTCTAGTAGAAAAGTTTTAGGTATAAGTTTGAGCTAAAGCTTGAAATGAAAAAAAGCAGAAAGATTATATCTTTGAGTGGGAAAAAAATAGCTGAAGATGATGAAAGAAAACGTTTTTGAACAAATGAACAATAATGATGACGATAAAGTTTTTAGAGGAATGCCATCAAAAAAGATGAGAGGAGTCATGAAAGCATTGAAACGCTGCCAAGTTAACGTTTCTGCCATAGGGTCTTCCATGATTGAAGAACGATCTTGTTGAGCTAATTTGATGGTACCGGCGGACAATCGAATCCTCTTTTTTGTACTGTAAATGCACCTTATACGTAAATGAAAAAATAGAGAATTCTGAACGCAAAACCGTAATGCATGTGAATAGTGCGCATGAGCACATGAATATTCATTGGGCAATTAGCGTATGCAATAGAGATGCGCATAAATAATAAAGTATATACTTTAAAAACTTTAACGAATTTTACACAATCACTAGCAACACTCGTATTTTAGCGTATTTCATTCCATACTACAAAAGTTCTGCAGTAAGAAGTTTCAGTATTAAAAACGGTGACTAAGAATTTTCAATTCTTTATTCCATCATGAAATTTTTTATTGTGATCTTGTCGACTAATTGAAAAAATTTTATGTCTAGTGAGCATAAAAATGAAAAAATAATTATATTATTAATTGTTTGCATTTTCTATGAAATTTTTCACATTTTCCAAAGATTTTTTTAATTGCTACTTTTACTTTTCATTTTTAAGTTCTTTTTTTTTTCTAGTGAACCTACAAACACTTCGCTATTCGCAACACAATTAACTAAAAACACAAATTTACAAATATATACAAGCAAATAAACACGACGTGAAAATCGTTTTCTATTCTAATAACTGCCCGAATATAATTGTTTAATCATATGTGTATTTCATAAATCTCTCTGAAATTCAAAACTCAAAAATCTCTAAACAAAAATCTCCAAAGAAGGAAGGAAGGATCTAATTAATTAACTTCCTAACAGACAGAATATGCACAATATATTCACGCCCTTTTTTAGCCTTCGTTGTTGACGGCGTATCGAAATGCTGAGCAGAATTGCGTAAACATCATTCACAACTGTCATTCTATAGCATCCGATCAAAGAAATGATTTAAAAATTCAAAGGCAGCTGTAACGTAATTTCAACGACTCGCACTTCATCCAAGCAGCTGTCAACCATGTTGAAATCCACTGACGGAACAGTCGGGAATCGAATCCGCGTCTTCTAAAATGTTGGGTGGAGCCTCTACCCGTTGATCTACCACTACACCAGCTTAATAATACCTAGTAATATATATTAATTACAGATATTTCGCATTTGGTAATATCCAGAAAAAAGTTGATAAAGGAACGGCTGTCTGCATTTGAAAATACATCAAATAATAAATCAAAATGTGTCAAAACGTATCAAGTCGTTTGAAAATGTCTCATGCATTCGACTGAAATTAACGCTGCCTTTTTTTGGCTCAAAATTAATCTCTTCGTGATGTATGTGTGCCGCGGGCGCCCTAAAGAGATTGGTAAATAAATTTTGAAAATTTTCGATCCGTATAGATTTACAGTAAAAGAAGATAAGCTATAAGCACTGCTGAAATTTGTATCAATACGCTGACATGGGGATGAGTTGCAAATTTGTACTTGAGTACTACAAAATGTACTCAAGTTTGTACTCAAGTACTACAAATTTGTATTTGAGTTGCATTCATGGGGATGCAGGAGGAAATTAGAGTAGCATATCGGAAACGCAAACGTTCGCTCTTATTCTTTTCACTCATATGAAAATGTTCCAACTGCAAATGTCATGATGACACGCTATACGTACGACGTTGCCGATGCCATATGTTACTACGATGCTATGATAGAATCGAAATCGTTTTACTTCACTGGTTTGCATAAAACATGCAACGGGCATACCATCCGCAAGGAATCTGAGCTTGATCGAATCCTGTTTTCACATCACTTATTTTCACTATACAACTGGACTTAAAACCCAATGCGGAAAGATGCATTGGATAAAGAATGACTATTGCCCTGAGTTTGCCATGAAGCTCGAAAACCAAAACATCAAGCTTGCAGATAGCTATGCCTATTGTGGCTGGCGATAAAAACGGAAAACGATTTGGGAAAGGTGTTGAGTAGAAGGAGGAGGGCGGAATGGATTGAATTCACGAAGCTCCGCGATATCCTCATGGAGAGGAAAACGCGACCGCCTGTGAAAGGAGAGTTGTTCAACAGCACGATTCTTCCTGTACTGTTATAGGGATGCGGAACGTGGAGTACAACGCTTGCAGAAGAATGAAAGTTACACTGACTCAACGTGCCATGGACGCATGCTGGGCATGAACAGGTTACGACATACCCAATGAAGATCTGCGATCTCGTTCTGGCGTGAAGGATATCGCTGGAATGACGTACACCAGAAAGCACACTTGGGCTGATCACCTGGTAAGGATGAACGACAATAGATAGACGAAGCGGAATGTTGAATAGTGTTCAAAGAATATAAGAAGAAAATCAGGAAGGCCACCGTTGAGATGGAGGGATGCGCCTGTGCGGTTACATGGAATTACGCGGATTCGCCAAGCGCAATATCGAGGTGAATGGAAGAATGGTTGCCAGCTGTATCGATAGAGGACGAATCCATTTAATTACAGCTGCCGAAAGTAGCCGAAACTAAAGTATCATGTCAAATCGCCCAAGATTGCAGAAGTCAAACCCGGGGGGATTTTGGACTAACTCGCACACGCAAGATCTACTATATAATACGCAACGATTCATGCAGCATTCTTATCATGGAATATTCGGTTTTTCTGATTGACACACAACGATATATGTAAAGTTGAAAAAAATTCGATTGGCATCAAAACCTAAATTACGAAATGATTGATCAGTTAATTAGCCACCTAGTTGAACAACGTTTAAGATGCGGAAAAAAAAATATGAATAATATATTGCGCAATGAAAAAAAACACATCGCAGCTTCTTCCAATTATGCTCATATGGCTTGTGGTTCATCAAAATTCTTTCAAAATTGAAAAGTGTTATCCCATTTTGTCGACTACAATCGATCAAAATCATAGTTTTTTTTCTTCGAAAATCGCCAGCTTTCACAAGGTACAACGAGAAATTGCTAATTCTACAAACGATAAAACGCAAAATGTTACACAAAAACAATTGCTGAAAAATAAAACAGCAATCTCATCGTCGATGACAGTTTCGAAGCGATTTTCGGGTCACTGTGGCAGTTGAGGGAATGACTGTTCATCACCGACACTCGTCGAGTAGAGTAATGTGGTGGCAATTAATTATTACTTGTACTATCTGTACCGAACATCAACGGTATCCTATATTTGTACATGTCGTGAAAAGGTGTACTACATGTGTACCTACTAAAAAATCGTTTGTTATCTTTGTAACACGATCTGCAAGCAAATGTGTACTGCTCGTATCGGTCAGAAAACAAGTACTGCAAGTAACAAGTACTTTGTCTCTAATGTCTCTACCTATCTTAAAACATACGTTTTCTATACCCATTAAGAGAAGGCAATAAAAATTCATGCTATGCATTATGTAGAGAAGTGAATAAATGGTAAAGCAGCAAAAATACGACTGTTTACAGCACCTTTGCATCAGCAAAGATCATATGTCAGCGTTTTCCTAATCGATTTCAGTCATTTCCTCATAATTTCAGTTAATTTCGATCAGTCGAACAACTCTACGACAACCATAACTGGAAGAGAGAGAGAGAGAGAGAGGGAGAGAGGGAGTGAATGAGTAAATCGCACATTACTATACAATCAATAAAAATCTATTCATCCAATCTATGAAAAGTTAAACACAAGCGACAGACGTCTCATTGGATCTTTCAACTTCCTGCTGAATCCGTTGGATAAAGTTGTCAAAAGTGTGAGGATGTCGGCCAGTTATGAACACTCCAAATCGTTAACTTTGCTGCTGTGAATGCGTGCATGAACGTTTTTACGTTGGATTGTTATTTTTTTTCAAACTTTTCCATTTGATAGCAATGGTCATCAACGCACATACAGAGTGAACGATAAAGGGGTTTTTGAGGATAAGTGAACGACGAAGACATGTTTATGAAAGCATTAGCTATCAAATGCGAAAAAGCTTGAAGCCTTTTTGCTTAACTCAAATGATACACAAGTGATTGGATGGTTCGTCAAGTTGTTAGTTCGATTGCGTTAAGCTCTTCAAAGATGAAACGAACGCGATAAATTCGTCAGCATGCGATTCGATTGGATTTGGCTTTTCATCTTTGACAGAATTCCTTTAAGTATTCTATTTTATTTTACTTCACCTCATTAAGTACACCATCAAAACTGTTTGTGCTTCGCTGCACTCCGTAATGCTGAAATTGCAAAGAGCATATTTACAAGGCGCTTAATGAATGGCGAGTGGCGTCATATTCATGCATATATATATATATATATATATATATATATATATATATATGTATATGAAAATATATATATATATATATATATATATATATATATATATATATATATATATATATATATATATATATATATATATATATATATATATATATATATATATATATATATATATATATATATATATATATATATATATATATATATATATATATATATATATATATATATATATATATATATGCATGAATATGACGTCATTCGCCATTCATGTGTATTTATACATGAATGTATATATATGTATATATATTTATATATATATAATAAACACATATATGTATATATATATATGCGACTGTTTCCTGTTCGTTAGTTTCAACTCGGGAACCGCTGATGCAACAGTTATGTCAGCTCTCATGTCCCGCAACCCAATTTTAAACCACTTCAAGACTTTCGCAGGAAATTGTAGCCCTATAAGGAAACTAAGAATTTCACATGCGTGGTATGAGCTACCCGGTCGTGCTTTACCAAGGTTCCAGCGGCAGATGAACGAACCTTTGTTTGCGACAACAATCGGGTGGGCTGTCAAATGATATTTCACTGTTTGCAGGCGGTTTAGGAAATCGGCTCAATGAATAAAACGCAAAAATACATACGGCGCTAACCTCCCTCCCCTTCCCCTCCCCCCTTCCGGCTCTCTTGGCGCATATTGCAACATCCAAATTGCATCTATTTGAACTTCACCACTTTTCATCGCATGCTATTAGCTCTTTGATAAATAACGGTTTACTAATACTTAGTTGTTAAGCCAGCCGTTCACAACAGTAATATTTAGTCATCAAAAAAATTGAGTCGGGTTTTCTCGCTACATTTTGAATTTCGTTGTTTCGGCGAATCTTATACGTTCGTAAAACGACCGATGTTTTCTGTATGAGTGTGAAAAAAAATTCGCTCCCAGTAGAGAATAAATGATCAAAATTGAGAGTAATTATCTGTAGAGAATAAATGACTAAAATTGAGAATAATTGCCTGGTTTCTCGATAACAGCCAAAACATATAAATGGTGTCCTATTTTTGTGGGCTAGCCATCATACGGAATCGAGTAACGCAGCCCGCGATGAGTCGATTAATGCTTATATTACCGGCGACATTTCTCGCGCAATGCTCCTACGCATTTGCCTATCTTTAAAAGTGTGCACAAGTGATTCGAGAAGTTAACTAACTTTATGATAGACAGACTTTTGCGTAGTTTGAATGCTGAGGAAAAATAAGAGGTGGAAAATTCCCTTTAAAATATTCGAGAAAAAATCGCAAACAAAATTTTTGCCGAGAATTTCGAAACATCGATGAGAAGAGAAGGAATGTCCAGAATACAAATGTTATGACATCGAGCCACCAAACGAAAACAACATCAGACATGTGAGCTTGGAAAAGCAAAAACAAGAACAACTATAGACAAGCAATGACATCTAGAAGTTTTTGCAATATTTTAGTTAAGGGACCCCTTAACGAACCAAGTAAAACACCATCTCATCATTTTTTACCACATAGGAACTGCAAAAAAATTAGGAACGTGATAACTTTTGTCTTTATCAGCTTTTCTTTAATATATATTTTTCTGCACTATCAGATTCACTTTTTCTCATTTTACATTTGCCCATCCACATTCGGATTCACTATCAACTCTATGATCGTAATTTCAATGCTCATTTCATCACATGTTTTGTTTCACAATGACATTATCACTTAAACGATTTAAATTGGATTTTTTTTAAAAATGAATCCGATTATTTCACTCGATTCGGTTGCCACTTCAACGTAACATAAATGCGATAGAGTATTTTAAGAAAGTATCCTGAAAGCGTATAGCGAATTTTTCTAGTAGAACAGATTAGGCATATTTTTTGGTTGTGGTGATGAAATCATACTTCACAGTTCATGAACGCATCCTTAGCTATTTCATGAACGCAGTTCATGAAATAGCTAAGGATAATCCGTTATCTTCACATACCTCATTCGAAGTGAATAATCCTTCTATATAGATAAGCGTACATGAACTTGGCTCTCAGTATGATGTGAGGAATAGTGTGGATTTTTGTGCTGAACAACTGCTGTCTTATTGACCGAAGCTGCACAATTGTGGGTCTACTATGAAGAATTTTTGGAGAAGAAATGGACATTTCGATGGCTTTACGGCTAAAAAATCTCGCACGGAATTAAACTTGAGATGTGAACCCCATTACGACACTGATAGGGAAATCCAGTTAAGGTCATATTAGCGAGAAGAAGTTTCCACTCTGTATTTAACAAAGACACATTTAATATTTGAGCAAACGTGTGAATTGCTAGATAAAGCAGATCAACAATGGCTAAATGTGGTGTTAAAAGCGAGCTGAGGAATGCGCTTTTGTCGCAATAGATGAACTGAAATTTAGCATCTCAAGTAAATCTCAAAAGTGATTGTGTGCATAAACAATGTAGTATTGCATATTGTAAGAGCCATAAAACTATTAATCGTTATGATATCACGGTTAGTCGTTAAGATGCCACTGTTAATAGTTAAGATACCACCGTTATTGGTTAAGATACCATCGTTATTCGTTAAGATACCACTGTTGATCGTTAAGATACCACTGTTGATCGTTAAGATACCATTGTTAATCGTTAAGATGCCGTTGTTAATCGTTAAGATGCCATCGTTATTCGTTAAGATACGATTGTTAAATGTTAAGATACCACTGTTAATCTTTAAGATACCATTGAATCGTTGAGATGCCACTGTTAATCGTTAAGATGCCATTGTTATTCGTTAAGATACCATTGTTAATCGTTAAGATACCATTGTTATTCGTTAAGATGCCATTGTTAATCGCTAAGCTTATAAAGAGGGCAGGCTTATAAACAGTGGGCGATCACAACGAAATTTTAGATTTAATAGTGCAACGATAAGGGCATTTTACTTTTATTAAAAGCGTCAGTGAATGTGAATGCAGTATAACAAATAACATTTGAAAAGAGGTTCACACCATCAAAGAAAAATTAAGCACACACCTTTGTTATGCCTAACAAATCTAATGCGATGCCTGAAGATAAAACTTGTCCAGACAAATAACAGCCCTTTGAATTTAGCACTGTATCATGGAATTAATTCAAGCTTGAACGCCTTCATTCATGGTTCTATTAGTCGGACATCGGCTAGACTTTCCACTAACTTCGCCCCTCCCCATGTAACGATTTCCTATTGCGTTATCCATCTGAAACTGGAATAATGATTGTTTATTATGAACAGCAATTAGTTTAGATAAACACTCAAACATAAATGAACGCAAAGACGTAATGGGACGATGAATTTAGCACAGTTTTTTCACACATTTGATTAAAACTATAATATTTCTTTAAATTTTTGAGTACATACTTAAGTTTTTCCCATCCTTAATGGTCTTCTCCTAAACAGTTCCCAACTATATAAAGACCTAAAAAAACCGTGGAATGAACATTGCTATCCTTAGCATCATCAGGGTTAACATGGAGTGTCCAGCTTTTACTGACATTCTCATCAATCCTTCTGTTTTTGCTCGATGGTTGCTATTCGTAATGAGCACTATGTAAATGGATGAACCTTCCAATGTGAAGAACGCAAAAACGATAGGTCCTCAACAATTTATCGTATGACGCAAAACGATCGGCTCGTTGGTCTTTTGGGAAAAACTAGGCATAAGATTCCATTTATAAAGAAAGTGAATGAAATGATTTCAGCGATGAGAAAAGCGTTTTATCGACATAGAAAATTGCCTGCCATACAATCCAATTTACGTTCCTATGTGAGTGCATAAATGCGATCGAGAAGCGCAGATTGTTCAACGCTTCTCGAAATTGTGGCCAAATTGTAGAAAAAAAGAGTCATCCTTCTTCACATAAGCCAATACGAATTGAAAAAGCACTATGAGCGACAACGACTTGAATTAGCGTTCAAGAGGTAGCATCGAAAAATTAGCTATCCTGCATTAAATGGGGCAACAGCTATCATCTGCAAAGCATTGTTGACCGCGCAACGCGTGCTTGTTGAAAGATTGACCATCTCGCAGAGGATCAAAAACGATAACAATGTGCTGCTCATAACCATTGCATATGTCGAACATCAATTGTACACGGTTATCATCGGCAACTAATGATGCCTCAACAGATGACCAATGAGCACTTCAACGTATAAACTCTAAATTTAAACGCTCAGTTGCGAGGTAATGCTTCAATCATATTTTATTTTCATCCACCGCTTAAACCTTATGGTGCAAGCAGTGATGCAGCTCTACGTTTAAATGCAGCACTTTTACGATAAGAATAAGTCACTTACGTATGCACACATACAGATGACTGTTAAGCATATATATATATATATATAGTGTTACATTTATTGGGCTTGAATATTTTTTTGGCAGAAGAAGAATAGTGAAGCGAAATTCGGAACAAAGTGCGCGTTTTCACATTTTTCTAATTAAAAACCAAGACCGAAAATGATGAATTTGGGGCACTTTTTTATGATTCGCAAAGCCGGGTTCCATTAGACAAATTTGTTCGTTCGACGATGCAATTTTTCATTGTGTTGACTGAGTTCAGATGAGGTTTTCAGTTTGATTAATGTGCAATAAATGAAAAAACGAGAATAATAAGATTCGAGTTCGTTCGTTTTAATATCGAAAAGTCATAATCCAGCTAAACTGAGTATTTGTTTCAATCATCTTTTATCGCATTCACTTCTGTTTAAACTAAAACTACTCTCAAATTTTAATGTTTACTGAAGTCATATTTCTAATTAGTTAATTTTAACGCCAATTAACGTTAACACGGAAGTCATTAACTGTTCACGTTAATTAATTAATTAATTAATTAATATTCCATCATGGGGAATCATGTGTGATTCACTTTTTTGTTGTACCTGATTAGGAAATGTTACAGTGTACTTCAGTGTAGGGTTTTGTTTTGGAATATGACAAAACTTGAAGAAGAGGAACTATGTATCACCCGGAGTTCCACGGATCGACGGATGGAAAGGATTAACCAGCCGCTTTAGCATGTAATCGCCGCAGATATTAGATGCATCACTGGCCTAGAAGACATCGTAATGACGATGTACGAAAAGAAAGGAAGATCGGCTGGTCATGTCGTAAGAGTTCGCGACAACAGGTGGAGCGAAAGCTGTACTAATACCCGCAAGGCACCACCAGGCCGAGAGGACACCCTCCCTCTCGATGGATAGGTCCCCTATGGAAGATATACGGGAAAACGTGGTCAATATTTGCACACGGTCGATCAACATGGAAAAGACGCGAGATGCACGGATAGCGAACTCGACCGCCGTGAATCATGGCTCCTAAAGTAGTAAAATGTGCTTGTCACCGTACCAAATTCTTGTTCTATATGTTGCACTTCATAGACCATTTTTTGCCTATTTTAATAGTTTTAAGTGCCAATTTTGCTAAATAAAAAATTTTTTTATTTCATACCGATAAATGAATGGTTCGGTTGATTATAACCAAAACGTCATGGATCTTTACCGACTTCTTTTCTCTCCTTTTTATGTGAGCGGTTTTTCTTAATGATATTTCCACAAATTGGCTAAAGTCTAATAGGAAAGTATGTAAACGCCTTGTTGAGGTGAGAGAAAGAAATAAACTACGGTAAGAACCGACCTTCTTTCTACCTTTAGACACCGACAGTATCTCGGCGTACATAAGAAAAAAAGCCAACAAATAGACGGTTCCTTGACTGGTCATTGTCGACAAAAAAAAATAAGCGTCCCACTTAAAAAAAAAATGATTATCTTCCAGAAAAATAGTCTCCCAAGGTAGGTATAAGTGCCAATATGTAATTATTCCAGATGTCATAAATCAGAAGCCGATCCGAAGTGGCTCCCAAATGCTACACCGAAACGACTATCACGTTTGAGAATACGATGTTGAGAATGCGCTCCACATAATAAATGACGGACCGAACGAATCTTTCGTTTCGCTATGGTCATTGCTGAGATGAATAGAAGAAATCGAAAAAGAATAATTTTTAAAAGGGTGTTCAGCCAACAATCACATCTCCGCACTGAGAACAACCACAGAGGGCGACATAAATGAAAAGGTAACTGTTGAATTTCGGAAACCTCATAAAGAAAACTATCAAATAAACCAACAACTATTTTAATAAATTGTTGAGAAAGCGTTCGAGTAATTTCAAAAATATTGCATTTGAGACAAGTAGCACGGCAGACGCTCAAACCGTGTTCGAAAATTGAACAACAGAATGTCTAAGCCGTTGGACAATAGCCGCTTATTTAATGCTCCTACATTTTTAAAGGATCAGTCAGCAACTTTTTTCCCAGTTTCATCAGCTTGCATCATTCATTACATATGTGTGGAGATCTTATAGCTCCAATAAATAATCCCAATTGCAGTCTTCTTAAAAGTGAGGGAGGATACAACGTAAAAGTGCAAGAGGTGTAAAATTAAACCAACAGGAAGAGGAAGGGGGGGGGGGGGGGGGGGTGAGCGGTTGTGCCAGCTCATCAAAAATGGAAGAAACGTTCAATAGGTGACGCATATCAGCAATCGAGTTGAAACGGTCCTATTGTAATATTATGCATATAGCGGTCCTGAATGGACAAATATGATACGATGCATACTGTAGTCGTCAGTATACTGTACTCACGATTCCGGATTATGCTTTATGATTGCGCTTTCTACCATGCGAAAAGTGCATTTGTTTTGTTCGCATACTGTAAAATTCAGACATCTAAATGAAAGGCGACATTAGTGGGGCTAGAAAACGATGAACTAACTGCACCTATTTGGATGAAAACGTTGCTGATGAGAAAATACCGTACTACAAAGTTTTACGAATCCTACGTAACTTGTAACGGAGGCAATGTCGCTGGAACCTTCATAGTCTGAGTTTTGCGGCATAACTTCCGTTTCTTATCTGAATGCAAACGCAAATAAAGTTGGCTGTTCGCTGAGTGCAGATGATCCATGCTATGCTCAAAACCGTCGTTTAAATAGCTGCGCAATATTGCGAGCAAAAATTAAATGAAATAAGAAGAGTGAAAATTTACAAATCTCATTTATTTACCGCATCTTAAAAGGAATATGAGCATATGTTGAACGTAATTGTGGAATCCCTTAAATATGCGTTGTTGGCGGCGATTGTGGTACTGAATAATTAATAACAACAGCAACTTTATCCCACGTTATTTTACATCAATAAGACTATCTTATAACTTCGTGGGAGTCGACTCCTACTAACACGTCAGGTTTCGCACTTTTAATAACTTGATTTGCACTAAAAATAAACATCCAAACAACTTGGAGCACTTAACTTCTACGTACGTCATCACTGTCCCGGTCAACGAACAACAGTCAAAATGCGAATTTTCTAATCAATTCTATTCCTCTGATGAAAAAACTTCCTTATATATTTCCTCTAACTTTACTCCAAAACATATTCTACATATTTATAATGCGTTTTAAAGTCAAACTTCTATCATAATCTTAGTAACCACAGCAGGTTTATTTTAAGGTACGTAAGAGAACATCTTGCAGGTAGTCCTCGAGTTATGATGACGATGCGTTATGACGGACCTATCGTAACTTGACGATCCCTAGCCTACCCACAAGTCTCACAGAATGTTGACCAATATGGAGCACTGTTTACTGCCATTTGCCGTATCTGTATCGCCTACGTAAGTTCGAAATATCATAACCTGAACCATCCTAACCCGAGAAGCATCTGTATTTTGGCATACGGGAACATATGATACTTGTGTCATTCATCACGATCTCAGCTGCTGCTCTGATATATGTTCCCATACTCCGGAAACAGAAAAACTCCGGAATTCCCGATAATGGGAATTCCGGAAACAGAAAAACGCATTATAGAAAATTTGGGCAAAGCACAATGGGAAGTAAAGTGACATTTTCGAGTGTGGATTTAGCTTTATGTGCACACCTTCCTATGCGCAAATAAGCGAAAAGCTATTTACATATGCATGAATTTACGAAGCTAATCGCATTTGTATGTACACGTCTTGTAGGTTAGCTTTAAATTTGAATGAGTCTATACATTCACAATCTCATATGTCACTCGCAAAGATGGCTGAAATTTTAAGCGATTAATCACGCACGCCACTGAAGTCAGTTTCAGCATTCGCAAAATAACGCACGTAATACTGTGCGTCCTTTGAACGCAAACCCTATCAGATGACTATAATTAACAGACGCAAATATACCCTGAGAAATTTTCCTAGCAGCACTACAGCGTACAAATGCTTCGAGAAAGGTTCCGCTGATGGGAAGCTTTATTCAGGGACGGAATAGAGTAAATGAACTGCCCTGTAACATCGTCATTGCAGCCTCTTTGGAATCCTTCGGAATCTCTGCTGTGGAGTTTTCTGACCAAACATGCAAGGAGACTAATCAGATCAACATTTCTTGAATAGGTTCGCTTTGATCTTTTACCGATACATAGATAAACTTTTGAGTTCTTTGCATGTTTTTGTTTTTACAAGTTCTTTTGCATGTTTCTGTGAAAAACTTGTTTTCACAAACTTTCAATAAAACTCTTTTTCACTCAACCCAAATAACCGTCCCCTCTATTCTAGACTAAACCGTGAATTTTGCAGTTCCCGGGGAACATTAACCGAGATAATACGATATATCATTTCATAGCGTGAGACGAAAAACGTGTTAAGAGAAAAAAGTCCTACGATAATCCAATATGAACTTGTCCTCAATTTGAAGTACTACCGGAACGGACAATGCAAAGATTGTTGATCTATTTAATTGACTGTATCTGCGAAAATATTCGTTCCCCACGCTCAAATAATCCCAATATTTTCACATAATGTATTTACAATACGTACGAAAAAAAACTCTCCGGACAATTCACCAAAAGCAATGGATCATATAAACAAAAAAATGCATAGGAGGGAAGGGGGAGGAAGGATTATGGAAGGAAGGACGAAGGGATGAGACCTCGGGCATCCATTCTGCAAGGCAGAAAATAGCCTAACCTAAAACGATCAAATAAATACGTTGATCTCAAGCGGTCATCATTAACAAACATATACTGCATCTTCATGAAAAAGATAAAAACGCTCGTTTAGAAGGCCCCACTCCCAAAGAACGTATCCCGTTTCGCAGATAGCCGAATAAATTTCCACCTTAGTTACAACGGCACCCTATCTACACGTCGTCGTTCAAACCATTTGCAAGTGATGAAGAATGGCAACTTGAACTTTCAAAAATGAAGCATGTTCGCGTGTATCAATAGTTTCTAATTGCCTAATTGTTCGATGATCTGAGACGAAAAGTTCGCGATACAAGTTGCCAGAGATTACATGCATCGCTTATCAAACTACTTGATGCTGAGATTACTTAGTAAATGGAAGAAAAATGGAACTAGACAAGAAATGATGACCCTTCAAAAAAAACCGCATTCTTCCGCTATCAGTAATTACAGAACCGATCCTTTTCAAGCTCTCTGCGAAAAATTTAGTGCAAGGTGTTCCGGTATTTAATATAAATTAGCTAAATTAGTACAATGACTTCATTTCCAAAAACATCTGAAGTCTACAAGAAAAATTAACATAAAACATTTGCATTTTTCATAAAGCTTTTAATCAACAACTAATTTTAATTCCAAACTAAATTCAAACCGGAATTCATAAATTTAGCAGCCGAGTGCCCCTTCTTTCGTCACTATAATTACACCAAAAAAACCCAATTCACACCTTACCGTACAGTTCAAGTTATCTGAATTATTCGTTTCGATCACGACCAAATGATTATTGGCACAACATGATCAGACAATCATGAGAGTTCAAATCCAGCGGCCGAATTAATCGCAAGCAGAAGTTTTCTTCTGAGTGTTTCCGTATCAGCATATATCGGTAACTTGAGCAAGTTCATACACGTTGCTGCCGTCGGCAATTTGTCTGGCTCATGCACCAACTGGATACCCATTGGTGGTGAAAGCGCCTATAATGACAATGCTATAGTCTGGTGTTCTTTCGGCAGTGCTAGGTGAAGAGTTTCATTGGTCTCCATTTTCTTTAAGGGAACACAGAGATGAGCGCCTGTAACGCTAAGTTAGCCGTCACTGAAGAGCTCATCAATGAAATTAAGAACGAGTTTATCAGCCCTTCCCTCCTCCGCCAAATTTCGGGATTTCGTTACCACCTAGACCGTTCTCTGTCTAAGCTTAAGACTCCATCTGTTTCTTCCTCCAAATTTTCCTATCGTTTTTTTCTCCCTTTCCTTCTCCATATCATATTTGCAAGTCATTAGAGAATTCGCCTTGAAATTTCGTTTCAACTCCACTTTCCCAAACGAGCAGCAAGAAGATGGTAAAAACTCCTCAGTGAATACACTCCGCATTCCATGTTAGGAGAATGGAAGGCGTCAAAAGCAATGCCTATCCCCTCCACTTCCCGCCCCCCATGCAAAATATGCAACCTAACAGAAAGCAATGGATAAGTTGGCAACCTGAGCTATCACAACTCCCTCCTTCAATCCATTAGCGAAACAAAACGTAAATACCCAGACATGAAATAAATGGGACCGCGAGCCTGTGAGCTGGGACGACAGATGCTTTAGCGACTCACCCGTCAAACCAGCTCATTTCGTAAGCTGCTCGCAAATCATGAGTGATCGAGTTCTACCCCGATTATTCGTACAAACTTCTGCTAAAATTTTGTTATTCCACGACATCAACGGTTGAAAATGCATGAAAACTTTCCCCAATTAAAGAAGAATTACTCCTTCTGGAGTCTACAAATCAATCTGAGACCAGGTGTGGACAGTGATCTTAAATGCAGCGTAACTCCGCGGAATTTCGTAACTCAAACTCCACTGAGATTCGAGCTAAAAATACCAGATATGCACAAGGACACAAACATATACGCACAGCCACGATATCGCTTCGCAAACTGCAAATCTGCCAAAACAGACAAAAATTGAACAAACATCTTATGTGCTTGTACACACGATATGGTTTTCCCATTTCTCAGAAGCTTCGAAGAAGGCAATCTTATAATCATCTGCGACCTCTTCCTTTTCAAAGTCGCTGAGACAGGAAGAAAAATCTTGTTCGAGAGTAAAGCTTTGTTCAGAAAACCATGATAAATAACAAATTAATCAGAACAAAATCGTTGAGGTTGTGATAAATAAATGGACTAATAAAAAGATAAATAATAAATAAATAAATAAATAAAGAGACGGTGAGGATGCGTAACTAAGCTTGCCTTGAAACCGATAAGAGGTGGACGAGAACAACCAGTGATGAATTTGAGCAATTTCTTTTTGTTAGAAGGAGATAATTCGTTGATGACCGCCCAGAAAAGGTCCGCATACAGCCTGTCGTGCTCGGCTAAAACAATATAATACGCCGTACAGCAGCCATTAAAGCAGGAATGAGAAAGGGTCGTGATTTCGGCTATAGAGCCAAAAATTTTGCAACCGATAGCGCCTATGGAGGAGGATGGATCAGGCTCAAAGATAAGACAGGATCAAAAGTAATCCTTGACTGGCACCCAAGTCCCCGAAGCAGAGATGAAAACATCTCTCTAAATATCTACGACCGAATACAATTCCTTTCATTAAACCGGAAATCTAAGCGATACTGATAGGTTAACTTGCAACGAGTCGCATATTTCTCTTCTCCTCTCGTTCTTCTCCGTTCGTTACACTATTACCCCGAAGCCCAAATATTTGTTCTCCGCCTTCACTGTGTCTCGTTACTACACCCCAATCAGCAACGGTGGGAAAAGATTCTTAACCTATGCCTGCTTCGAGGCGCACTATTTTCTACTTCAACCAGTGCCCTTAATCAGCGATCACTCAAATATCTCATAATCTTCACATCGGAATTTTTGTCTCTCAATTAAATCAAAACAGAAAGCCTCGTAAACTTAATGCACAAAACGTACATATTAGTTATGCATATAGTTAACGCATACTAATAATTAATAAGCACATAAAACGTTTTATTAGCCATTTGGCAACGGTGGGAAAAGATACGTAACCTATGCCTACTGCGATGCTCACTATACACAAAACGTATATATTAGCCATTAGTACGCAATAAATGTTGAAAACAGAGCTCTCGTCCGTCTAGTTTGAGACCCAGGTTCGACTCCCGGCTTCTCTGTTATATTTTTCAGTACCAGAGATCACATACATGCATCAGTAATGGTGCGAGTCGCACATTTTCAATATAGGGCTCGATCATAAAATTTTGATCAAGCTTCTAATTCAGACCTTGACTCTCGTCCCATGTCGCGTTCCATGCGCTGGGACGCACTGGCGCTACACGCCTCCTGGTACAAGGATCATCAGAAATGAGCGCAGACTGGTGCAGTAATTCAGAGATTGGAGCCCCCCGCCCAGTTACCGATAAACTCGGGTTCGAATCTCGGCTGTTCCATTATACTTTCCATTGTTAGAGGTCATACACGTGTATACTGAAATAAATAAATAATGCTTAAGTAACAAACATTTAATATTGTGTACAGTTGTGAATTTTTTGAGATCGTCGAAATCAATATCGGCATCGATGCCACCTATCAGAATCGATATTTCACTTGATGAGAACATACGCAACCAGTCAGGATCCAACACGGCGCGCACACCTGCACGCAATGACGCGATCATTGGCGATAGCTGTAACGAAGTGACATATAAAACACTAAAATGAAACAAGATGGGCGAAAATGAGAGAGGGAGGGGACGGGGAAGAAAAAGGGAAAAGTAGAAGCCGCTGGTATGAGAAAAATAACATTTACTTAGAAGATCCAACGACCAATTTTTTAAATATTTCGAGGAGATTTGCCAGTCTTTCTCTATTCCTCTCTGTCTCAAAATGACTAACAATATCCCTTTTACATACTTTCTTTTGTGCAAAATTCTGCGCAAGTCTTGAATCCTGAATCAATCAATATGTTAGTACCGATTTTAAGACGTATGAAAAATGCATAGTTCATAGTTAGAAAATCGAACGTATAGCTGCGGTAAAAAATACATCATACAACCAACATAATGCAGCATAATAACCAACAATTGCACAATATTTCCTCATTTAGGAATGCAGTTACTCAGCACTCGTTTTTCTTTGTCTGCGTTTCGCAGGAAAACTTAGATCATTCATGGAAATGGCTATCGACTCTTGACTGGGAATACCGTTTATAAGCTCAATTCGAACCCTAATATCTCATGGATGATAAGAATATAGCGTCACATGATAGTTAGATTACAACGGTGTTTATGACACAGAATTGGCTGGACCTTCATCGTTGGGTTCTTAATCCCATAGAAGTTCCGAAGGGTAAGAGGAGGGAGGGAATGAAAAGAAGGGGCGTTTATAAGACCTATTCGCAGCATTATGATACCCATCGTTGAACACATGCCTTACAATTCCACAGTCTCGTTCCATTAGGTACACCTTACCAAGATACGTGATCAATGACGGAAACAATGGAATTAAGATTATCGACTAAAAGACCGAAAAAAAATTCTTTAACCGAATAATTTCTTTGAAGTGCCATAATTAAATAGATAAAATCACCTACTCGTTTCGATAAGAAGTAATTCACATAGAGAGCGATATACTCCGCACGATTCTCCGCTGTCACTTTTATTTCGCTTCCGTTCCTCTTCAATTCCACCTTCTGCAACCAAACAAACAATTATTCAAAATATTTGGATGGCATATAGATCGAATAAAATCTCCCCCAAGGCTAGGCTTTCGGGCAAGAAAACTCACCTCTCAATTTTAAACAGAGAAAAGCTGGGCAGAGGTGCAGAAATTTTGCCTGAGTACCCCAGAAGTTTAGTAAAACGGTTACATGGCAAAAGAAGAAAGAAAAGTTAAACGGGTTGAGAAGCAACGAACTGAACATGCGGGGAGCGAAGGAGCACATTCTGGAGAGGACAAAAAGCGCAATATGACTTCACTTTTAAAAGAGGAAACAAAATAATAGCAGTTAGTTGGACTCAGTTCGCTAGCTGTCCTATGAAAGTGAGATAGTTGTCTTACTGCTGGAAAACACTCACTTGGACAGGCCATAAGAGATTAGGGCACTGCGCACGTCTTGCAAGCAAAGAATTTAAATATAGCATGCAACACATGGACTTCGGTTGATGAATATACCCTCCACCAACCGATACTAGCTTAGAATCGTTTGTTGGCACCCCCCGTCTTCGCTTCGGTCAACAACTAATTCAATAACAATTAATCAAATCAACAAAACTCACTTGAGTGGCGCCTAGATTATCGATGAGAACGCTGAAATCGAGTTCCAACGCATCGACCTCTTCTGCAGCGCAAGTCTTTAAGAACTTGAGGTTGTGATGAACGAGTGGGTCATAGGATTTCACGTACTCCAAATCCAAAAGGCTGTCTCCTGAAGTGCCCAACCACTGGGCCAGAAAAAAGTCTGCGAAACGAATGTCCGCTAACTGCCCTTCGTAGATCAGCTAAAATAACTGCGCATATACAATCACAAAAGTGACAAGCTTACGACAGCCCGATCGTCCCACTGTACTTCGGGTCTACGCTGATGACCGGAGTGGTTTGCAATCGGTACTGCCCAAAATATTCCAAACGATAACATCGGCAAGCATGGGCGTTTTTCGCTTTCAACAATTTTTTAGGCTTTCTTTTCTCATTGCTTTTTTTTTTCAAACTGTATTTTTAAGCGGGCTGAGAAATCAAATCGACCTACTGCAATCACCTCACCTTCCCGATCGGAATATGGTCTCAAGATGCGCCCATTCATTTCTACAGTATCGAACGAACTGAGACGGAATTCAAAATGGACCATTTGAAAATGGAAATGGAGCAACCGAAATAACTGCTTGCTCCAAATAAAGCACTGACTTACAAAGAAGATTGAATTATAGCATTACATCACATAGACTGCTAATGTTATAAAAAAAAACTTACTTTCGCAATGATCCGTCCAATAAAGTAGAAATGGTCTTCGAAATTCGTCGGGTAAAGGAATGGTGCCAGAGGGTTCGGATAGAGTAGATGGTCGTGAGTGGTTGCGAAGAATCCACGAAAGGGATCGAGAGCCGTTTGGATTACCTCAGATAGGAACTCCCTGAATATTCCTCCACCATCGATACCTGCCTCATCCAATCCTACCCAATTAACCATCTGAACACGAATTGCACGTCGCATATCCGGCACTAAAAGCAGATGACCTTATACATTCCGACATCGAAAAACACACTGAAAAGACGGTAAGAGGGTAAGACGGTGAAAACATATGAGGTTGCTGTAGCGCCATCTGTACTTATACATAAACATGTTGACGACTAATATTACCTCTTCAGAGAATAAATAAGAATAAAAAGATGAGGTGAAGATAAGAATCAGTGACAAACCTTTGACAGGAGAGAGACTCGAGAAAGCATCTTCATATAGGGTTGCACGGTGAACAACTATGTGATACGCATCACGAACTGCAAGATAACTAATTAGCTTTGCCACTGCAAAAATAAATGTTGACTGAAAAAAGTTTGTTCTTGTATCTGCATTAGCGCATATTTTTCTTTCACGTGCGTTTACTTACTTGATTATTTCACTCGAACCAATAACGCAAAATTGCAAGTATTAATTTCTTGTACAGTTGAAGTTCTTATTCTACTGACTTATTACTAACAATATGAAATAAAAAAGAAATAAAAACGAACCGTAATTATCGGCGCCACTTTGTGTTTTGTCTCGATTTATTAATTCAGCAAACATCTAAAAATTGTTGATTGAAGTTCAGTATTGTTGCTTTGTCCTTTCGTGACAAATCCAAGCAACCAGATATTCAGGTAACTAGCAACGGTTTGTTAAGTGCCTACTTAGGCTTACTTGTTTACACAAGCTAAATTTACACAAGCTGCTTCACTCAAGGTACGGTAATAAATCTTGGCCAACAATTCTGATCAAGGCTTACTAGAGAAACAATAAAACGTCATGCTTCGTCTCATCACGGCACTCCTAATCTTACTATATTCATCAACGTTACGCTTATAGATACACTGCAAAATTGCTAGGATAGTCTCACTTCAGTCATGGATGCCTCTGCTAAAATAACAGGCATTTTGTCATTGAAAAAGACAAATATTCCACCATTGCAAAAGCGTCCGGTAGCAAAATGGCCAATCACGCCCAAAATGGATGGAATCGAATACATCCACGTCAATACTTTCCACGTCAATAAGTCGAAGCGCGCAATACTACGTATGGCACCTAGATTTGGTCCCCATACTCGAGTTTGTTGGAGAACCCAGTTTTCCGAAAACATTTTTGCACGAACAATTACGAATCGAACTGAGTTGTTAGCAAAGGAAAGCGACCCGAAGCTCACCTGTACACGATGAATGAACGGAATAACGAACGGAATCGACCGCAGAATGGAAATATTTCTGAGTTCAGCGGCTGTTGGCGGTTCTTCATTTGCATCCACCTTAGCTTCACGCAACAACAACCGCACGAATTGGAACGGCCTCTCCCTTATACGACGTCGACCTTTACCCGTCCTCCACATTGACTGAATGAGTTGATCAAGTAAAACCACAGAGAAGACATGCAGTAGCAAAAAATGAAACGAAAATCCAAGACCGAATATGAGCAGGTAGTTGGAGGGCGTTCACAGTATTACAGTTTCTAGTTATCACGAACAAGCGTTTGTTTTGGAGGAATATCACTTTCCTCAGGTGGTCGTGAATGTAAATGCTGCACCTCAGCGTCGCCAGTCGAGGTTATCGTAGACGCAACATGAAGTCATATTTCAAAACGAATATATTTCAGAAGAAAAAAAAAGAGAAGAACAGCCGCAACAGATCGACATAGTAAAATGTACACCTTTCCAGACAACCGCATTAAAACGAAGGCAAACAAACTTCCGAAACAAGCGCATTCAGACAATCATATTGAGGAAACAAACCCATCTTAAGTCATTTACTGCAAGCGGGTCAAACGAAGAAGATAATGTTGAACTAATACTGCCGTTTGACCCGCGAAAATTTCAGCACCAGTCAACAAACCACATAAGGATCCTCTCTGCCTTACATGGCGGCAAAGGTGACGGGTAAGGGAGGGGAGGAGAAGGGGGAATGATAATGGAAGAACAGAAACTTATCCACATATCCCCTTGGTTAAGGCACTGGTTAGATAGCCGATAATAAGAAGGCACAGAGGTTCCTCTTCCTTTAGTAACTAAGTTATAAACGCAGTAAAAAAACTGAACAGCTCCTGATAATTCTTTGTTGATGCCCAACATTTCGCGCAAATTCAGATAAATACAACCCTCGAACTCGGTCTCCTCCCTATCTTCGCCGCCCCCTGCCCCTAAATAAAAAGACCCCAAAAATTCGTATAAGGCAGATCTCCGTTCTTTCTTTTTGGAGAAGCAGCTACCTGTAGGCCTCAAAATCAGA
The DNA here is from genome assembly GCA_000803305.1 of Toxocara canis. Lineage (NCBI taxonomy): Eukaryota > Metazoa > Nematoda > Chromadorea > Rhabditida > Toxocaridae > Toxocara > Toxocara canis. The sequence continues at coordinate 163,243 of JPKZ01001580.1, forward strand.
TCCTATTTTGGTGAGCCAAAATGCAACAATTATCTTGGTTCGAATTCGAGGGTTCATGAAAAAAAAACGGGGGAACAGAAAACAAAACAACCTACAGTATTCATGACGACTTGACGATTGTGATTAGACCAGAACTCGTTGGGCATAAAGTGTAGGCGATTATCACGTTCATGCAGTACTTTTGTTATAGACGCCACATTCTAAAACAAATAAGCACGTATCAGCTATCACAGCTGCAATAAACAACACTTACCAGACACAAATACAGCGCCTAGTTCCATAATTTTTTCATCACTTCCTCCCTCTCCCCCTCCCCTCATCCCCCCCCCTCCCCAGCTCTGTAACCTCCTCAATCCACCTCGTGTTGCAAACTACTTTTTTGCAAAACAGTGCACAGTCGGCTGGCAAGCTGAAGCTGAATCGACATGTTTAAGCGGATGCCAGCACAAAGTGGTTGTTGTGATACGGTCTCGTATAATGTCTGCTTTGGTCTCACATTGCCTTATGCAGTCCCGTTTTTGTTTTGGCATAGGCGGGAATGATTCGTGCTCGCCTCGGCAGTTTCTGTTTTTCATATCAAAATGTGAGGACTGGCCTGTACTTTGCTCATTCGTTGCTGCTAGTACCTTTGCGGTCGGATATCAGCTTATTATTCGCTGTCGTTATTCATTCAAATAAAATTCGGTGGCCACATTGGCCAAGGAACATGACAAGCTGGTGTGTCCGCCACCATCTCCATGTACATACATAGCTTCTGCTGTTGCTCCTTTGTCTCCGCTGGGCCCTTCAATCTCTCTCAGCCAATCATCGTTGATGCGCTCAACAGTACTAACTCCTTGAGTGATTCTCTTTAGCTTCCCTTCCAAATGTTTTTCTTGCACATCATAAAAGTCTTCCAACTCTTCTTCAAAGCCACCCTTTGCTTCGATCGCTATGATACCTGCAGCATCCTTTAGGTTTCTCAACAAGGCCGCTTTTGTTTGACCTATTCCCAAACGTGCCTGTGCGGACGTTTTTATTTTGCTTGATCGCGTTACTTTCTCTCTTCTTCACTTTTATTCAATAAGAAGAAAATCCCCTTTCCCGCAATCGTTCCCGGCCGACGCACGAGTTTGTCATGCACCTTGGAAGGTACGTCCAACGAATTTTATTTGGCTGGACAACGACGGCGAATAACAGGCGGATATATGACAGCAAAATATTTGCAGCATCGAGGAGCAACAAATAGGCCCCACCTCACATTATTGGTACGAAAACATAAACTGCGAGGCGGGCACGAAGCATCATCCCTGCCCTTACCAAAGCAAAACACAAGAGAGCGCAGAGCAATGTGAGACTGAAGCACACATGGTGCGAAACCGTATCATCACAGCCACAAAGGGATATAGGAGACCGAAGCATACACGGTACGAAACCGAATCCCAACAGCTAATCTTTGCTGGCATCCGCCTGAACATGTTGCCGATTCAGCTTCAGCTTGCCAGCAGACTCTGCACGGTTTTGCAAAAAAATCAGTTTTTGCAACACCTCCTTCCTTCACCGTATTCTCTCCAAAATAAACCTCAATTCATATCTAACATACGCAGGAAATTCAAAGGCGAAGTTTCCTAATGTTGGCGGGCTTCACAACGGGCTGCGTACGTCCGCAAAGTTCGACCTTCTTCAATTATTTCAATGCTCACTACTTCAAGAAGTTGGCCGTAATTCATGACCACCTGCATCCGACTCGTGTTCAGTGCTGTTTTCACTAATGTAGGTGAAAGGAACCACTGTCGTAGTATTGTGATCCCCAATACTTTAACGCCGTCTTTGCGTGAGCATTTTGATCACAGAAACAGCTCTTTGTATTCGTGGTCTGAATTGAGCAAGTGCATCTGCTGTTAGCAAAACATGTCATATAGCCATTTCGATTTCTATTTGTATATTTCCTCAGAATCAAATAAAGAATCAAAAAGAGCAAAGAGATTATTCGCAAAGCACAAAGGCCAATATCAAACGTGGTAATTCGAGTTAAGAGCGGATAAAATCACATACAAACTGACAGATACGGCATCGCTATAACGTGCTCTGTGAACGCAAATTTGCCAATGCCCATAAAAGTAAAACATACCCTAAACAGATCGGACCATTTCGAGCTCTTAACAGGTGACTGTGCGACAGTACTCGGGAAAGCACTCACATTTACCGGATAAGCAACGTCGATCAAACCCAACGTCAGATCCCTAAAATATTTTCTTCATTTATTTCAGGCTCCTGTCGTCACCATAGTGCAATGTGGTTCTTTTAGTGATACCTGAGGAAGATGTATTATGCCAGAAACTCCCTTGCAAGGATTTTTGAAGGTCATGGGAGAGGTGACAGTGGCAATATTTTGGGCTAAATTATCCCGAATTTTAACGACGCGTTTGCGTACGTGGCCGATTTAAGCCTCTTTCTCAGCAAATATAATAAATGGAAGGCTGCTGCTAGCAAATGCAGCCAGAACAAGAAGATGCGGTCTTTGTCAATTAACACTCACGCTTCTTCGAAGACGAACGATGGCTGCAGAAGCTAATACAGGTCCAGAGTACAAGCTTTTGTATAAGTATTGAAAATGAAAATGACGGAAGGCTACAGTAACCCCGAGAAAGAAAGCCTAAGGGAAGCAGCAAAACGCAAGGCCAGTTTGAGGAATGCTTCGAAAAAAATACATTTGCGCCAGTGCACGATTCCGTCGGCGTTTGTCGACACTACAGGTCGCAGAACAATAAGTCGAGAGCAAATGGAAGATATTTGAAAGAATTTCTAAGAAAAATTTTTTTTGTCCGTTGTTACAGTCAATAGTCCCGATTTAACCGCCAAATCTCCAGTGCCGAAGGTGATAAGGAGTGAAGTAGAAAACGCAGTACGCAATACGAAGCCAAGGAAGGCTGCAGGACTAAATCTAGTATACACGGAAGAGATACTAGCTGAAGGTGAACAGCATGCAAAGTCATTGAGTACCCAATTCATCTGGTACCTACAGTCAGGAGAGATATCTACGAAATGGAGAAGATCCAAAACAGTGCTTATTCCAAAGAAAGGAGACCGAGAAGGCATTAGCAACTACCGTCCAATATGCTTGCAGTCGCATAAGTACAGGATTTTTATGCGACTGGTGTATGCCGGGATAGTGAATTATATACTCGATGAAAACTCAACAAGAGAGCAAGCCGGCTTCAGACAGCGATTTTCTACTACTGACATTTCCGCCGTAACGCAGCTAACTGGGCGATCCAGAAAATACAAAAACTCACTACCTACTCTTCGCAGATACAAAAATTCACCATCTACCCTTCGCAGATTTCAAGAAGGCGTTTCACATAAGGAAATCACCCTGTTTGATGAGCCAATAAAAATGAGAATCGGTAAAGAAGTGAAGCAAGGAGAGATCTGTTCCCCAAAAGCCTTCACATGCACGCTTGGCGGTGTATTGCGGAATATGATGTCGGCATATGTTTTTCGTATAGACGGCGAGGTACTTCAAATGCTCTTATTTGCAGACGATTTGGTGTTCATTGCACAGAACCGCCAAACGTTGCAAGAGTTGTTAAATGAACTTAACAGCAATGCGAACGGCTCAAAACCCACAGCCGCAAGACGCAATGGATGAAGAATGAGCACTGTCCTGAGTTTGCCATGAAGCTCGAAAACCAAAACATCGAGCTTGCAGATAGCAATGCTTATTGTGACAGGCGATAAAAACGGAAAACGATTTGGAAAAGGAGTTGAATAGAAGGAGGACGGCGGAGTGGATTGCCTTCACGAAGCTCCGCGACATCCTCATGGAGAGGGAAACGCCACCGCCTGTGAAAGAAGAGTTGTTCAACAGCACGATTCTTCCTGTACTGTTATAGGGATGCGGAACGTGGAGTACAACGCTTGCAGAAGAATGAAAGTTACACTGACTCAACGTGCCATGGACGCATGGTGGGCATCAACAGGTCGCAACATACGCCTATCTCGTTCTGCAGTGAAGGACATCGTTGAAATGAACCATTAATATATGTTAGAGCTATTCATTTAAATCTCTCACTCTCCGCACAGATGTGAACGAGGTTATTTATCTTCCCTTTCTTCTTCACGACGCCTCCTCTCTTTGCTTTGAAGCGCGAAGATCATAACCTCTACGGCCTTTACTGAATGCTGTGAATTAATGGTAAGAACATGCAGGCATAATAAAATACATATATCTACCGAAAATGTGTGGCGATCGAAGCGAGCTGACTGAGCGTGAAGGGCACGTTAACAGATCCATGCCCTCCATTGGCCAAATCATCGTCGTCTACCGTTTGAAGTATATTCGACAGTAGGGCAATGAATAACGAGAGCGTGGAGGTCAATGTATGTTCGTCAGAATCACTTACATCTTCACCCTGAATACCACATTACATATTCTGCGCACAACACAACACTGTTGACATATACTTTATAACCAAATTCGGCTGAAAGCAACAAAAACTGGGGAGAGATAAAGGCATTAATGGCCCGCCCCACCCAATTAGTTTCCTCTTCAGTTGTGCTTGGTGGTTGCTAACACTCTGAAAAACCAATAACTGGCACATCTCCTTGTATTGGGAGTGTGGCTCTAGCGACGGAAGGGAGGAGGAGGAAGAGAGGATGAAAGGGTCTCCCACGCATTGGGAGATAACAAGTAATGGACGGAATTATTTTCAGGTAGTAACTGCACTAACTTATCCCAGTTTTTCAGAACTACATATAGAAACTACCAATCAGTTAGGCTGCTCTTGATAGGGAAGAAAAACTCTGAGCTTTTAGAAAATTTCAAGATGAACTGTTTTTTCGTTTCTAAAAAATCCTTCACCCTTTCGCGTTTATCCTCCCCCCTCTCACAGCCGTCTCGCCACTCTCCAAATCCGTACGTCCAATAATTCCCCCTCAGCCAAAATCCTCCACAGACTTAAGCGTACAACACTGAGAAACTGCAAGTTTCCCACCTTCTCCAGTATAGAAATAAGTGTCCTCTTGTCGCCAAAAGCAGCTCGCTTTTCTAAAGAGATAATATGGCGCCATAAGCGAGACACGAATTGTTTGTGAACGAGAAGAGAGCAGAACAGGCTCATAAAAGCTTGTGGTGCGTTTTGACGAAGAAAATAAGCTATCGACGATAACGCTCCCACTCCATTCTCTGAGCAAAGTGCCGACTCAACAAACCAATCACGTAACGCATAGTCCGTTAGCACACCAGCCACTGAGTCCACATAGAAGCCTAACGTCTGGAACAAAAAAAAAACGCTACGTCAACGCCTTACGTTATGTATTTAAGGATGCAATGAAGTGAGTGAAATACGCTTTAGTTCTACTACCTAAAGACAACGTCATATTGTTGTCTTAGTTTCGCATAGCCAGCGC
>JPKZ01001580.1:168938-186587 GCA_000803305.1 Toxocara canis
AGCGCAACAACCGAACCCATCAAAATTCCTCTCGATGTCGATGAAACATGACGCTCCAGATTGAGATCTGAAGTTTTTTGTTGGTTGAGTTCATTAAAAACCAGTTTTCCTCCCAAACGATACGCTACCACACCTCAAGCATAATTTCTTTTACGGCGCACATATAGATTAGCAAGAACAAAAACGTGTAGTTCTCTCCAACTATATTTCCACAGTGCTGAGCCAGTCGTTTATACAGGAAGGGGTTCCACTTCATCATTCACCTAACATACAGCCCTCTACCTTTATCTTTTCCACCACTTACAAATCTCCATTCACGGCAAAGAACGGAGTATCTTTTGACCTCAGAGTTTTAATAAGGCGTTCATATTTTTACCCAACTCATCGACGTTCAAACCTATCGTTACAAATTCACTTTTATGGAAATGAGGAATTCCAACCCGTTTGGCGGGTCCTAGGTAGGCGCAGCAAAATTCTGTCACTAAAAAAAAATGCTTTTCCTATTGCAAAACGAACCCACATTTGTTACGGTAGCCATAGAAATAACATCGGTACCGGCGCACAGGTAGAAAAACGCAGGGATTTGGCAAATAAAAGCCTTCACCCTCTGGCAGAAGGAGGAGCGCATGACCTACGTCAAACTCAGTAAGGTAGAAAAGTGACCCTTCATATAAAAGGTAAACAATCACAAAAAACGGAGTGTAGGGTAGCACTCACCGCCGGAGGATCACATCCGATATTTACAGGAGTTGTAGGCATAGGCTCATCATCGTCCGTATCCGAGTCGCCTTCCAGGGAGCGTTTGCGCTGCACCACAATTGGACGAGAAACATGTTCCACCAACTCAGCAAATAGCTCCAATAATGAACCTCTATCTTCCAAAGATAAACTCTCTGAAATTTACGAAAATCTAGATTGTAGCTTAGGTATATGCACAGAAAGATACAAGGAAACGAAGTGGGATGGGAGGAACTAGTGTTTCCCCAGGAGTTTAAGAACAAGTTCGTTAGCATTATTGAGTGAAAATATCTGAACAAACTCAGCGAAAAAACTTTTTGCTTTTCTACATATACGCAAATGAGCTTATTAGCTTTACGCCTCTGTAACATGATGTGATGTTAGCATGATAGTTGTCGCACGTAGTTCTTCTCTAGCTTCTGTTGCAAACAATCAGCCACCAAACAGTACGGACAACAAAGCACTAAATAAAAAAAGGGGTAAGGCAACAGTGGTGAAAAAAAATCAGACTTACAACACCAAAGTTTACAACAGGGAATAGGAGATGAAGCTGTTGCTACGATGAGCGAGGAATGTCCATAAATGCGACATCATTAACACAAAACAACTTTCCGCAGATTCGTAACACAATGAGAGAAAAGGAACTTGACTTCTTTGCTGTATGCGAAATATGATTTCATAAAAACACCCCACTGCATCTATATAACGTGGAGGGTACTGATACTGCTGAGAAAAAATGAAAGGCGGAGGATTGATATGGGTAAAAAAACACGCCATCCGAAACAACTAACTATACACTGGAAGTCACCTGCTCCACATATGAATAAACAACAGTTAAATTTCAACGATTTATTGTGGTAACACTTTTTAGACCGAAAAAGTGCCGAATGGAGAATGCGTTATTGAATTGGACACAATCCTCGGAAACAAGTGTTCAGCCACTGTTGTCTCCTTTTTCATAGGTGATCTGAATTTGAATCCAGAACAGGGACCCCTACTCGACCAGAGAAAAAGCAGAAATCTAAAAAAACAGCTTTTTAATATGCACTGTTACAATCTGTTGGATGTATGCATCAGCTTCGAAGACCCGGCACAACAACACCTCAGTGACATCGCATGCACATACCGACTATTCATTACCGATAATCTACCTATCAAAACCATTGAAAAATGCAAAAAAAAAGTGGAAAGCAGCAGATTCATCCCACTATACGTGCGGCGGGAACTGGAGAAACTTGAACTCGAAGAAATACAGCTGTAAGTTTGAAAAAATCGACTGGCAGCCATATGAACAACCAGTATTACGACACTCCCTTCCTGAGGTGTACAAACTGTTCAACGGAAATCTGCATGCAGCCCTGGTGAGAATTTGAATAATATGCAGATAAAAGCAACTCATTACCGAACGAGGCGCGAAATGTACACCGATGAAACTTTCCGGACAAACTACGGACAGAAAACGATGAAATACCGAGCGATTGCTTTCTTCAACACACAGTGCCTTCAAATCGAACAGTGACGCGTTGTGAAACAAAGATATTGTGTGGAGAAAAAAATGTTCCATTAAGTGAACTATCCTTTTGATTAAATGATGTGCAAATCGGGAAGTTGATAATCTTCTTTGCATTATCGTTATATTGTATCTTTATCATCTTTGTTCCGCCGTAAAGGTAGTCCTTGCCTATCGACTAAATAAAACATTCGAATCGATTCGGTACGACTTTGAAATGTGGGATATCTCGAAAAGACGGGCAAAGGGAGCGGACTGGTAGGGGAGGGGGTGGGGAGCGGGTAGATTGTTGCTCAACGTAATCCAGACTACAGTATTTGGTGTATAGCAATAAAACACCTCACCAAGCGACGATGCGGATACGATCATCGCAAGATTGTACGTAAAGATTGGTGCATTCTCGATGGCGACTGCAGGAAGGACAGGTATATCAGGATCACAGATGGCATGAATCACTTCACTCAATGTCAAGTGCCCGCTCCGCACCAAACGACATAAGAAAGGCATTACTGCACAGACGACGTGCTTTTCGTACGGACAGTTGCACAGCGTTATGAACAATGTGGCAATCACTAGCGAACTGTAGTCGGCGGAATTCGACACCGATCTGAAAAAAGAATTTATAACATAGCTTTGCCCGCTACGAGGCGTTCGGAGATGTTAACAAAAACGCTGCTTCCTCCCAGTCCCTTCTCTCGAATTAGAGATTTCACTCGAAGTTAGCAAGAAAAGATAAACATGGGGAGATTCCGAACTTCTATACTTCATTATAGCTTTCTCCATAGATATTTAACTGTAAAAGCTCATGCGTAGAGATTGAGGGTGTAAATATGAGTTATTTTGTGCTGGAAATACTCGTTTAGACCTTTTCGACGAAATATAATAAGATGAAGACGAGAACGTTGGGAAGGTAACAAACGGAATCATTATAAAGCTAGGTTATTGCTTACGTAACAGAACAGCATGCTATGGGATTTAGAAGGAAAGGCGTGTAGCGGTTTATTAAAACACCAAATCCAACCAGCAAAAAGCCCCTTTCCCTCGCAGCTTTCTGAAAATGTTCAAGATATAAATTTCGAAAGTGTAAATTTTGCATCGGTGATCCACAAAACGAAGACAGGAATTTCAATGACTTTAATATTTTACGAACAGCTGCTCTATTTCATACGAAAACTGCACTTCAAAATTTCACTGGGCAGAACTGCTTTGTCCTCATTTTTGAATATTTTATCACCTCATAGTACTGTGACTGCGCATAGCATACACCACATTAGAGTAGGCTGAACGGTAACGCACTAGATGCCACAATAACTAGATAACCATCGGAAAAATAAGAAAACAAGCACACCGTGTTGGAGAGCCACGAATGGGTAGCAAAATAAAATTTAATATAGAATCCGCTCGAGGTGGCAACCATTCTTCGATACGAAGGGCTGAAAACATGGACATCGCAGTACTTACTAATGCCCTGCGTACATTATCGATTACTATTTAATTCAACACGCTAGGATAAATTTTTTAAAATGGCTGGAGTCAGACAGCATAAGTGCTTAATTTACTCGTTCGTTTGCCAGTTACGTGCAGGCATTATGAAATTCGTTATGTCGAAAAAAAAACAAATCTTCACATGTCGACCGTCTGGCCATATGCGCATTCGTTGGAGCGGCATTTAAGGCAAAATCGCATGGAGAAGATCGCAGTTCAAAATACATAAATCGTAAAATTAGGAGCAAAACAACGGAGTTCAAAAACTAACGCTGCGCCAGATCGTACTGATTAGCGAATAGTGCCAAAATTGAGATAAAGTAGTGGTGAGCCGGTATCAATGATCGGCCTTCGTCAATGAGATATATTTCAATAAACCTCAGCGCAGGAACATAATTGCCTTCTTTTGAGACATTTGGCAGTATGCCAACAGCACAACGCAACAACTGCTGACGCTTTGGCAAATCCAAATGCATTCTTTGTGTTTGGACCAGGTTCACCGCATCAGCGCATAAAGAGACCTGAAATATAAAGACTCGTTACTGCGAGATGAAAGGGGGGGGGGGGGGGGGGGGAGAGGAAGGCAAAGACGAGTACGTTATGTACCATAGTGGAGAGTAGATGGGATACAATGTCAACAAGGCGAAGAGGAGAGGAAGCCTCCCCCTCCCCCCTCCCCCGCCTTCTCAGACGATGACCAGCGTTAGAAACGACTGCCGCTGCATGCCATGCATGCACTTAGCCAAAAGCCAAACATATCACATCACCTTTTCCCTTCCCTCCTTCAATCAATCAAAAATGTTTTACAAGAACTTCCGCTGAAAAACTATGTTATACGACAAAAGAAAGTGTTTTAACTGAATGTCTTTATTAAACTCCGTTTCTTTGCGCTATAACGAATTCGAGAAACGACATGCTCGCATCCTCTGAACACTTGAGAATGAGCGCGTTCTTTTGTACTGCCTCTTTTATGCAATTCCGAAAGCGCTCATGAATAACGAGTTGCGAATTCGGCATATGCGAAAGTGCTGAACCTGCTTCCCTCCCCAACAATCCACCCATCCGTTACCGATACAGAAATACAGTCTCAACCTAATCCACAACAGTCTCAAGCCCTTCCCAAAAACCATACCGTTCTGTTAATGTCGACACTGGATCGATAGAAAAAAGCTAGTCGTGCGATTTGAATTCTGAGTTGTTCGAGCGTAGTCGCATGACCCGATTCATCAAATTTCTCGCGCAAAAACGCATGATATCGCTTGCGCGTTCTGTACGAACGATATACGGCCTGGATTTTCGTAGCGGCTGCTTTCTTCCTGAAAATATTTTGTAAAGAAGAAAAGCTTAAAAAAGAAAAAAAAGCTCACTTTGAATGGCGACCATGATTTTCACTTTCAAAAGTTGCAATCAGTTACGCTACTGAATAATTCTTTTAAAATTCTGTACCGTTGTACAGTACAGCAATCGAACCAAAATGGAATTCGAAAGCAAAGTACAGCACTCACATCATACTCATTCAAAAACGATTATATCACAACAATTATAGCAGGAAAGTCGTACAGCGACATTGTCAGGATCACTGTACCAGAAAAAAAGATGCTTCTTGTACAGCGGTGAGCTCTACCACGGTACAGTACAGTACCCACAACGAGCTCACATCACTTTATAAGAAAACATGAGCTGTACAGCGGTGAGCTCTACCACGGTACAGTACAGTACCCACAACGAGCTCACATCACTTTATAAGAAAACATGAGCAAGATACAGTGACACCATGAAATGGAACATCATTAAATGTTTTAATTTTGTATATCTTTCAAGTATGACATTCAAAGCAAGCATCTAATTCCACCATAACTTTAAACTACATTTCCATATCATTTAGTAAAACAGGAATAAACGGAAAAAACCGACCGTAACAAAAAATGAGACCAACCCTTCAGTGAGCCCCACAGGATCGAAATGGCTGCGTTCATCATGATGAGGGGAAATAAGAAACGATACGGTAAGCAATTGCGGTATAAAAAGTGAAAATTTTCAGTTTCTAGAATCCATTACTGTCAACGATAATGGGTTATTATTGAACGATAAAAAACAGTTTTGCAATTTAAAAATGATTACTTTGCCAAAAGATGTCGCTCGTTACGCTCGTCTTCCAATCGTTTCATGAACTCATCTTTCTGACCCTTGAAAATGTCGCAAATTTTTCGTTATCACAATTGGTATCAATATAAAAATACTTCTCGTTCCATCAACACTAGGTGATTGAACCGACCTGCCTAGCCGCTCCCTCTGGTAAGCGTGGAGCGATATTTGCAACTCAGCAATTTGCAGAAACAACAAGCTCCACTCGCTTATTTTCTTCATCGGCTCATCATTACTTGTAGACTAAATTCTTCAGCGGACATAAAATGTAAATAATTAAAAACATCGTTCACAACGAAAAACGAGACGAATCCTTCAGTTGGCACATCTGTAATGCGCTCTGAAGATTTAGGCCCAAAAATAGAATGTGAGCAAAAATGTACGATCAGCGGCAGATGGAATTCAGGGGAAATTTGGACGTTAGATGTGGGGACCACTTCATCCGAAGGAATTAACATAAACAATTACTCGCACCAGTACAGGTGCACAGATCTTCTGGGACAAAGATTCTTCACTGGAACGGTTCTTGACTTTAGTTCACCCATATGGTACCTCCAGATGATTCTAGGACTCCAGGCTTTTAGACTTACTGCAACCGACTGCTAATCCCTTTCAATTTTTGCCGACGGCTATGCATAAAGCACCCATGTGCGCATAATAAAACCAAGTGAAAGATGACAGGTTGAAAGAAAGGAGGATATAAAGATGCCATAGGTTACCATATCTTTAAGAATAGCATCTTGCAGTCTGTTCCGTTGCACGGACCCGTTGAAGTCATATAAAAAAATATTGTGAGCCATACCAAACGAAAATAACCGACAAACCTGAAACTTATTTTATGATCGATAATCACAAGTAAACCAAACTCAATGGTCAAACTAAATACCACGAACCTCCAAAATTAGACCCCTTCCTGGAATATGTTCCTGCTACAGCAACTGATAAAGATAATAAGCCCGCATCCCTCTCTACACATTACCAACTTTCCGTAAATAGCAGCAAAGGCATCGCCTGAAACATCTCGACTATACAGATCGTTCAAGACTAATGGATTTAAAAGCTCCGTGTCATACGATAAGATTGCCTTCGAAGAGATGGTTTTCATACTTCTCCAGCACAGTTAAACGACTCAGCTTAGAAATCTTATGACATATTTCGAAAAAATTACATTCAATTACCGTAATTCTGTCAGTTAAAGCCCAAAGGTACGAATTGGCATTCGAGTCTATGCCCACTTCTCTCTTTATGAAGCCCAATTTCAGCACGACGAAATCACTCCGTTAAACTTTCACGTGATCTCTGCTCTTTCAAAAACCTTTGTAAAAAACTACAACCTGTTTAGTAACAAGAAGTCCATCAATTTATTGAATGATATCGCAAAAACCATGCAAACCCTCCCCCAAATTCAGAAATCGTCGCCTTGGCTTCCGAAATTTCTTTATTCTAGTGTGAGATCTAAGGTGAATTCTACATACTTACCTCGGCACCAACAACAACAACAAAGGAACCGAACCATACTATGCAATCATCTCTACTGGATATTAGTTGCAATCAATGTCACCAGCAGGTTAAATCAAAGCTCATCGGAATATTCACTGCATGACAAATTAACTAAGTATAAAAAAGAATAAGGAAAAACAAAAAAACATCCAACTAATATAACTGCGGAGAAAAATATTTGATGAAGACCAACTGCGACGATTGGGTGACCCTTTTTAGTTCCCTAAAAACACCGAAATGATCTTCCTTAGAGGTGTGCAATGCCAACTTCAAGAATTCTCTAATAGTCATCAATATAGTCATCATTTTCACCATTAGCGAAAAGCAATTATATGACAACAGCATCACATGACCAAACTAAATCATATAAAATATGATACCCCATACAGGTGCCAACCTGCAATTAAGGCAGATAACACAGCTCAACAAAAAAACAATTCTTTATTGTTTCGAAACATTAATCAAAATCAACGATATAATTGAGCATCCCCGCTCCTCCCCTCGCCTCCCTCCTCCTCCTCTCCCCCCGCCCCCCCTCTCACATGGCAACTAATACGAAATATAAACTAACACGTAAAACTAATAATTTTTATGGAACCAGAAGAAGAACGTGCCACACTCTAAGCCAAACTTATATAAAATGAACAAATGCGGACATTGTTCACACTGTATTATTTACTTGCATAAATTATCAAGCGACTATTCAAATTAAGCCCCCGGTCTCTACAGGCGAAAATCTTTGAATAAAGATATGCAGAGTTCCCATAGTCTCATACATATCGTCCATATGAAACGCTTTCCATACGATCAAATTCAACCATAACCAAAGATGAACAAAGGAAACCGACAACTAAATAAAACACCTCAATACCTTTGCAACATTACTTCCCAACTTCACTGAACAATTCGCACCAAACAAAATCAAAATCATCGTTGAAAATTTCTCATAAGAAACCTGATGTAACCCCTTTTCTAAAGTCTTTCTCCTCTCAGGTCAACTCGTTCAGTCAATGTGACGTTTCCTGTTTCGCTCAACTACTACACAGTGAACTTAGTTAAAAATCAACCCTGTTCTCTGTTCTGTTACTCACACCCACTGATCTAGTCATGCACTATAGGGAACGGGGATAAGAAGAAGATGGGAGGACTACATCATGCGAAGATGCATCAAAACCTAGCAATACAGACATTCCAAAACAATANAACCTATTCATTCGTCAGATTCCGAATCCTCATCGCTCTGTTGAAGCCATGCAATGATTGGTGCTACAGCACTCCTAATAGGAGCATCAGTAGCTAGACTCTCGTGCCATTCAAGAATCGCATCCTCTTCCACAATGTCCTCTTCGTAAAACATATGCACAGTTTTTGCAGCCAACGGTTGGAATATTGCCATCGAGTTAAAAAACTCCTGAAACAAAGAAAACCATTTTTTTGCTAAAAACAAGACAGGAAAAATTTATGAACAATTGCAAGTAAAAAACCAAAACCATAAATACGCCAGAAATGTACTGCGAGAAAGTATTATTCTCGCCAGCGGAACTTAGAAGATTAATTATTTTCCTTAGGTACGGGTGGAGGAGGAAATTAAGGGGAAATAGCGGAAGTGCTGTAAAGACACTTTTGCTCCGAACGACATTATATTTGGAGAGAAATGAAGCACTTAAGTGACAATGGCTTAGTTGAGTTTACTCGCATACGCATGAAGGGAACGGGTAATATAAACGGCATAATAAACTTCAAAAGCCGGTCAGCATGGGAGAAATAGCAAGGCAGTATGTGGACAAACCAGTAAAAGTGAATAACGGCTCGGAGATGGGACAGGCAACGCCTACTGTTTGATTTGAGATGCGAAACCGAATGATTCTTGTGCTGGCGATGTTATTCTCTCCTTAAAGACCTGTAATGATCTCAACTTTGCGATTTCACCCGGTGTGGGATGCTTTGCATTTTTTCCCCGGTTTGGTAAACTGTTTGAATTTTTCCAAGTTACACCCTCTAACAGTAAACTTGAATGAATTTGCAGAGCGTCATACAAAGGTCGAAGTAGAAGCGACGCAGCTCAAGCGCCTGCAAGCTTAAAGCGTTAACTGTTTGCAAATGGTTAAGTATCACCGAGCATGCCGTTAACCGCTTTCTGAATGATAGAAGATTGAAGCGTCTTTAAACATCTTCAAACAAATTTAGGTAATGAATATCACTGCTTGGATCGGAAGGAGACCAAACTGTGCTGTCGTACTCGACAAGTGGACGAACAAAGGCTGTAAATAATTTAATGACTATAGATATATCTCCGGCAGAGAATGCTCGCAGAATAATGGAAGCCGTTGTTTTCGCTTCTTTTTGCAACGTTAAAAATATAGTTGTGGAATTGGAGGCTGTTATTTATCGTAGCGCTTAGACCTTTAAGCGCACCGCTAGCTGCAAGTGCATAACCGTTAATTAGAAGGGGATTTTTGGGTTTGGTTCGGCGAAATCGGATGGGACTTGTTTTGTTTGAGACCAGGGGAAGCAACCACTTACGTGCCCTGAAAACTTTGATATCGTCAGCAAATAGAAAGCACTTGCAGTAGGTAAGATAAAGGTAGTCAGGCGGGTCGCCAATAAAAACAAGAAAGATGGGCGGAGGGGGCAAGACGAATCGTTGAGGTACTCCACTGCTGACCAGTTCAAAATCACATGTGCAGTCTCCAACACGCACTGCCTGGTAGCGACTGGAAAGGAAATCGCGAATCCAGTGAAGCAGGCAGTCTTTGATTCTGTAGCAGTTTATTTTGAGGAACAACTCTGCCAAACAAACTGAGTCAAACGCTCCGCCCAAGTCCAAGTAAACACAATCAGTGTAGCCGCCACGGTCGACGTGAGAAAGCCTATTCTGATGCGTCCTAAGAAGAACAGCTGTTGTTGAGGAAACCATACTGGAGTGGGGAGAATAAGTGATTGATACCGAAACACCGCTACAAATAGCCTTTATTATTTTGGACAAAGCATAAGTGAGGGATATGAGTCGGTGGTTTTCAGGTTTCATTGTAGATCCCTTTTTATGAATAGGACGGACAATCGCCTTTTTCCACAACCTAGGAACACATCCGGTAACGCGCAATCGACAGAATAAGTGACAAAGAGGAGATGAAATGCTATATGCGGTTCTTTTGGGGAAGATTTATGGGATACATCAAACTGTTTGTTGACGGCGGCAGCAGTGATATCAACGTAATCTAGGAAGATGGTGTCAGGGATGGCGGGAGATACGTCGCGATCTGTATCATTGTTGTCAGCTATATACAGGCACACGAAAAAGCCCTGGAACGGCGAGCGCGAGCTTGATCATCGATGTCGGCGTAACCGGAATTGTCAAGAAGTGGTCCTATGTAGTTGCTGAGGTTAAACTTCCGTAAGCGTACCAATAGAACTTTTTGATGTTGACATGGCACATGAACGCTAGCATGCCTACCGCATATTCAAATGACGGAGTTGCTAAAGAGAAGAGAAAGACAGATAGAAGCCCTCAAAATTTTTCTGTTAGCAAGACCATAAACTTTCATTTCGTAATTTCTCACTAAATTAGTTCATTCATCAACCCACCTTCTAGTTTTCCGGGATTACAAGGAAATGCTTGCCTATCTTCTTAAAATTTTCATTTCGATTAGGAAGACGCTCCAATCACGTCTCTTCGCTTCGGCCGTCGAACAGAACTGTTTTCACTTCAAAACACTACAAAACGTTTTCACTTCATATTATAATATTGCTAATATTATTCAAAGTATCAACAGTTAGATTGCTTAAGCACAAACCTCTATCGCAATAAGCGCCTGGATTTGGTTCTTGATTGGCTTATAATAATTCGAGAACAACACCTTCCACTTTTGAGCCAACTAAAATGATGTAAATGAAATAAAATACAAGTCAAAAGAGCGAACCGACGAGTAGAAGATGGCTGCCGTTACTCAGTTGGTTGGATGGCATTTGCGAAAGGGGAATGTGACAGACCCGAGTCATGTTTAAGGACCACCGAGGTTACTACATCGCTTCTTGGTACAAACGCTACGTGGAATTTTCAGATGTTCAAGCATACAGAAATGAATTATACTTTTGATACTCATATGTTAGCAACTAGTAAAGCATAGTAAAATAGAAGTATTTCTACATTTCGGAACAATCACATCATCACTGCTCGAATATCGTTTTCATCTGTTGCCATAGGGACAATGATTCTTCTTTTTTTCGGAAGAAAAAAATGTCAAACTGAAACTAACCGAACGAATAGCCACAAAAGTGGTATTGTGCTGCAATGAGAGGAATGCGAGAAGAACGTTTTTCGCCACATCTTCCATCGATATATTATAGGCCAACTTGGAACTATTGATTTCCAAAATTAGATTCCTTACCAAGTGTTCACCACTTGATTCAGCAACCGATATACGCTCCATACTTTCCTTCACCTAAATCATCGCAAATTAGACGTAATTATGTGTAAACATACATATGTGTACATATATATACATATATATGCATGAATATATGCATGTGTGTATATATATATATATATATGTATATATACATATATACATATATACATGTATATATATATATGTATATATGTATATATACATATATATATATATATATGTATATATAAATATATAGGTATTACAGAAAACGACATAAGCCACCCTTCTGCCCAATTTCAATCTGACGTTGCAAAAAATTGATCGCCCTAGAAATCGCCTCTCCGACCAAAAAGGGATTCAATTCGCCCATTCCTGAAATCTAAGATTAAAATTTTAGGACTCTACATACATTTCGGTTTACAGAGCAAATATCGACGCTGAAAGAAAGATCTGACATCTCAGACGTATACATGTAGAAAATTTAAGTTAAAAATCGTCCCGCTTGTTGCTGAAAGGATAAAATTCGTACAACGATTAATAAAAGTTGGAAAAAAATGAAAGCTAGCGTTTCACCTATTTGGGAGATGAGAAACCCACCTAATGAAAAAAAAACAAACAAATGGTCACATAGGAGATTTTACCAATCGAATTGAAACAGACTAATTCCAAGTTTCTCGAAACAGTCAAACATTCCTAAAGTTATTTTCTTTGGACTTCTGGCACCTATGAAACCGTTATAAGCCATTCCAAGAATTCCTCTAAATGAAAAATACTCTCGCCAGCGAGCGAACAATTTTACTACTACATTCTTGGACAAATGCAAAAAAAAGAAAAGATGAAGAAGAATCAACGATAAACCTCCTCGAAGAATTTTTCCGTATTATCCATTTCCTTTTCCACTACACCCTCCTCGTCGGATTTCTCGAACACGCTATCCACACCTCAAAAACAAATTCAACGTTCAACAACAATGAGTCAAAACCCGTACAGCCTCTTCGTCAAAAAAAAAAAAATTACGGAATGAAAAGTCTCGTTTTTTGCATTCAGTTTTTAAGATAAAAATGGCTGTCGCATCACATACCAGTACGTGCCACCAGCAGCCCAAACTTCGAAAATAAACGAGGGAAAGTTCATCATATTCGTTCAATGACACAAAATTCAACTTAATTTCAAAACATTTCTGGATAACATTATATAAATATATCATAAAAATACCTCTTCCAGTTGTAGATGAATCGAATCGGTTTCGACGTTTACTTGAAGCTCTCCAAAAGCTTCCACCTTCTGCGAACTTCCACTCATATCCCACTAAACAAACAAACAAGAAACCTTCGAATGAATTCAATATCCACAATTTCGATCAAAGCATCGTGCAGTCCACGCGGAAGTGCCGCTTCACACGTTATTGCGGTACATATTGCTAGGTACTCGTGTACTTTGACATTAATATTAGCTATTCAGTATTTCGCGATTGTTTCATCGCCAGCGGGCGTAGCCGAACTCTTCGTCTTCAGCCTCCTCTTCTTTCCTCAGTTCTTTAAATCTGTATATTCCCCAGCCAGTCAGATCCATTCACCACCAACTACTTAAGGAGTGCTTATTGGTGATTATCGTACTGTCCAGTTGTTGTATTGCACTGTGCGGTGGTTCCTCCTGGATGTCTTTTCATCATCAGTTTCGCCTCGTCTCATTAATCGACCAATAAAACAAGCATAAAAGTATTACACCTAGAATTTCCAGCCATATCTATGCCGTAGCGCGAATGACACTGTACCCGCACCTCTGCCTATACAATCACAGAATTAGGCTAAAGTTTGCTGGAAAGCAGCATCCCTTCTTTTCCACACCTATAACTCCCCCTCCCCCTCTCCTCCCAGTTCTCAACAAAAACGAAGCCACTTGTGGTGTAAATCCTTATTTTCTAATCGATAATGTCGTTATATATACATAGGTATACGTACACATAGATACATACGCATATATATATATATGTATATACATATGTACATATATACATGCAAATGTGTATGTATTTATGCATATGTATTTATATGTGCATATATATATGTACATACATATATGTATATATATTTATATTCATAATGTATATACTTATACATATCTTTCGCCTGCGTACGTGATGAAAAATAGAACCCCTGGCGCTCTATTTGAGGAAGCACGGCATACTTTGCAACAAGGCATTACTTCGCCGAATCAACTAAAATAAAAAAGAACCAGAACTAATATACGTACGTTCTGAAGTGGAGCACACAATATCTTCCTCGTCGTCTGCACAACGTGCACTGCATATAACGCTTTCACTTGGCACAACTTTCGATTTCGGTATTGAAACCTGTTGAAGGAGCGCTTTTGCGAAACATTTATTCACGCTATTCTGGTTGCAATAATTATGCCAGAAAGAGTGTGGGTGAGGGTGGGGGGGGGGGAGGGGGAGGGGCGAGTAGACGAAGACATGTTAGGAAACTTTGTATTATGGACGTGCGTAAGCGCACTTGATGCACTGGAAAGGCATTCGTTACCTTACCTTGAATATCTTAAACAGCTGTGATTCCACCGATTTCATCGTTATCTCCATCGATGCAGCTGGCAAATTTTCCACCTCTCGCGACCCTGAGCTGCCGCATCAAGGCAACGCCATGTAGACGTCACAGCGGATCTTCTCATCTCGTTGTCGGTCTGCCGCGGTCGCTTAACATCTCTTGGGTACCATTCAACGATTCGCTTACTCCATCTGTTGTCTTTAATCCTGGCCACGCGACCAGCCCACCTTTGTTTTCTCTTGTACATCTCTTCAACGACATCCTTTACATCAGATCTAGAAGTCTTCGTTCGTGATGTGCTGTGGTCTAGTGACACCCACCATTCGTCTTTCCATGGCTCCTGAGTCATCGCTAATTTGTATCTACTCCTAAACGGAAAGGCTTTGGAGTACTGCGTTGTGCTCCACCGAGCCAAAGGCTTTCTTGATATTTGTTTTCTTAAGGATGCGTGGTGGTCCACGTTTCACACCCATACAACAGAACGGAGAGGAGTTGGAATTGAAAAGTTCTACTTTTACGGAGAGTGTTGTCTTCGTACTGCAGAAGAAATCCTTGAGCTTACTGAAGGCTATCCAACCCGCTCTTTTTCTCCTGTTCAGCTCTAGACCCAAAGCGATGTTCACCTGCACAATTTGTTCCAGGTATGAATACTGTTCCACTAACTCAGTGTTCTCACTACCGACTTTCATGGTAAGCTGAGGACAAAATGCATTCTTCGTCAACTTCGTTTTGCCGTCGTGAATGCTGAGCCCATCTTCCTTGGCCTTACCGTTGAATTCATCTAGAAACTTCTGCAACTTTTCTGGGTCGTCTGCAACGAGAAGCATTTGAAACTCTTCATCGTCAACATTGAAGGCGCCCGCAATCACCATTTTTCTCAAAAAACCTTCGAGAGCTGATGAAAAGGCTTTCGGTGAGCAAATATCTCCTTGTTTTTCAGCTCTCCAATTTTTATACTTATTGGTGTTTCGAATGGCGTGATTTCCGTGTGCGATTCGGATAGCGAATCTTTGATGATAACAACGTACGCGGTATCTACTCCTAAACGGAAAGGCTTTGGAGTACTGCGTTGTGCTCCACCGAGCCAAAGGCTTTCTTGAAGTCTACGAAGAGTAGGCAGAGCGGCACCCTGTACACTGCATCTTTCTGTTAGATGTATTAGGGCGAAAATGTGGTCGATTGCAGAAAACCGCCTTCGGAAGGCCGCCTGCTCAGGTCTTGTGTTTTTATCGAGGATTTATTCAATTCCGTTATAAATTACTCTTGGGAAAGCTTTGCAGACATGTGATAGCAGCCATATAGGACCATAGTTGTGAATGTCCTGATGGTTTCTTCTTCTGGGTATCAACATTGTCCGCGACCGTTTCCATTATGCCTGGATTTTCCCCAAGTTTAGATGTAACGAAAACCGAGCACTCAACGCCTTTGCAAGTGGCCGGCTCGGATTTTTTCCGCGTGTATTCGATCAACACCTTTTGCCTTATGGCACAGATCGCTTTTTCGACCTCAGTGGGTGTTACTTCTATGACGGAGGAGACTGTAGTTAGCTTTTTTTAAAACAATCGACGAAAACAGTGGCTAGTAGAATGGTTTGCACATTTGTTCCATCCGTTTTCGATCGGTTGTTCTATCTCTTGCTCCGTCGATGAACGCGGTAGGGGTCTCCTGATGAAGTTGTACCTCTCTCCATGCTTTTTTCAAGCTGGTCTTTTTTTTCTGCTACTTTCCGTAACTTCTCTATCCTGTAAGCGTCGTAATGTTCTATGACCTTATTTCGTAACAGCCTGCATAGAAGTTTGCATCCTAGTCCCGTTTTGCTCTTCGCGCCCATCTGACCCCTTTTACAAAGGAGGTGCATCGTGGCAGTGCGAAAACGATTCCGGGGCTGCTTCACTACGTTCACAGCGGCAGCAGTTTTACATTTCTCAAGCTTCTTGAGGGGGTAACCGTAATCCGCATTTATAGTGCTATCGCAAAAGATCTACCTCTCATCCTTAGCTGCCTGCAAGGTGAAGTAGGGGTCAAACTGCTTGGGCCCTTCCCGATAAAATGTTTTTCTTCGAATTCTTTCTTCTGACCGGAAATCGATTGCAACTTTCGCTCTTAAGAGATGGTGATCTGGGTGAACGGATACGGCAGATTTCGATATTACAGCTAAGTCCGTCACCAGTCTTCGTTCACCTGTAAGAAGGTAATCGATTTCGTTTCTCGTTGTGTTGTTTGGAAAGCGCCAGGTCCAGCGTCTCCCGAGCCTTTTAGCAAAGAAAGATAACATAATACAGAGCTTGGCAGATTCAGCGAAATCAGCGAGTCCTCTGCTCCTTCCGTTCCTTTTTCCAAGTCCGAAATTACCAATATACTGTTCTGATCCGTCTCTTGTTCCCAACTTTGCGATGAAGTCACCGACGGTTACTTGAAGGTCGACTTCCGCCG
Source organism: Toxocara canis (assembly GCA_000803305.1). Lineage (NCBI taxonomy): Eukaryota > Metazoa > Nematoda > Chromadorea > Rhabditida > Toxocaridae > Toxocara > Toxocara canis. The sequence goes on from JPKZ01001580.1 coordinate 185,702, forward strand.
AACGATTTCCTCCAATCCGTCATAAAATCGTCCAGCTTCCTCGTCGTCTGATGCACGTGTGGAAGCGTAGATTGCGATTTTTTGCAGCAGCAGATCAACCGCTGCTGAGCGTCCGAACGTTGAAGATCCCCACGGATATTTTGCACATGGACGATCTCAATACTGCCAGATCCTTATCGTCCCCTGCTCCCTCGTCATTCTCTTCCCCACCATCATGCGATGTCGACAAGGTCTCGCGCAGGACTGACGGCCATCCTTTTTCATCCTAGTCTTCGTACTGCTCTGGCCGGTGGCACATCGCCTGGTGGCCGACCTGCTGGTGATGCAGGTTTCGGTTAAACGGAGTTTCCTTCCCTTAGCTTTTCTTCTTCCACGAAGTACCTGCAAGGCAGTGGGGGCTGCGGCCTTTTTCTGCGGGCCGCAGTCGCCGTGACGCGAAACCGTCACTGGGTATTGTAACCATTTTCTTTTAACTGCTGGCGTGCCATCGCTCACCCCATTCACGCTCTGGTGGATTTCGCCGTAGGTTGGTTCGCGCCTGCTTGTCCACCATATTAGCAGGAAACCGTCATATCTGACGGCCGTTCCGCAATCCTCCGCCGAAACGACTGGAGCAAAATCAACATGACCGCTCAATTTGCCCAAGGTATTCGTTAACGAATTTAAATTCTTGAAATAGGAAGTGAAGAAATTCCAAAATTCTCTGATTTCGAAACTGGAATTCTCTTTAGTCTGGTTCCTTGTATTGGCGAGATAACAACGATGACAAAGACCTGCGTTCAGCGAATAAAGAGTGGAAAAGGGAAGGGGCTAGGAGAAAGAGAGAAAAAAATACCGTCTTACCAGAATATAGGTACTCGCAGCCAACACTCCTGTCTTTCCCCCC
>JPKZ01001583.1:0-10501 GCA_000803305.1 Toxocara canis
TCTCTCTCTCTCTCTTCGCGAAGTACGAGTTTGCCAAAATTCATAAAACGTAGCCGAGAAAAAAGTTTTCATTAACCGCATGGCGAATGAAAGCGCCAAAATTCCCTTCACATACGGACGGAGCATTTCTGTTTTCGCGAAAAAGAAAAAATTCTCACTAAGTTACTTAGTTTGCCAAAATTGCTAAGAGCAGCGCTCTAAGCCCCCTTTTTCCTCAATTGAAAATTCAAACATAACTGAATTCTCACTGAGGTAAAAGCGGCTGGGTGGAACTTCGAAACAGAGGATATCCACTCCGAGCAAAAGAAGAACTGCTCCCAAGTTAGAGCTTCGGAGCACGTAGTGAGCGAAATCATTTAAAAAAAAATTGCTAAAAGCAGCGCTCTCAGCCGCTTATCTCATTCATGAATGTTCATTTTGAATACGGAGCTATTGTTCCAACGAATTCTGGTTGTCACTTTAAATGACCTATTTCTCGCGTCCATGAGAAAACTCGTTCAGCGCTCTTTCAGCTCAAGTGTTCGCTTTTGTTTAAGCTTCGATCACTTCACGAACGTAAACGATTTGACAGCTTTGCTGCTCGCCGCACCACCACCGAATGATTTCATAACACCTGGTCAAGTTTTGTGCCTATGTTTTGTGAACGTTTTTTGATCGACGTTTATTTTGCGAACGAATCGTAATGAAAGTTAGAAACCTAAATACAAGGAGTGAAAATGTGAAATACGAATAAACGATAAATGAACAATTGTTCCTTCGTTTGTTTCGCCTTCTTTGGAACTTGTTGACCCAATTTTTCACCGTCTGTTTACTTATTAATTATTCAATAGGTTTATTCAGCGACCTGTTTTTTCACTAGTATATTCACATATTTACGCATTACTTATTCATCTCTTGTCTTTTCTCTCCTTGCACACAGTTTTCACTTTTTAGAGAGCGCGTTATGCCAATAAATCCACAAACAGGAAACGACAGCGGTCAACAAATCTCGAAGAAAAAACTCTGACAGCATTTTTCTGAACAAAGCAACCGGAAGCATTAACAACTTCTATGCGCCTAGATGACCCAACACCTATAAGTCATGTCATGTTGAGCGTTCCATACGGTCCAATCGTCGCTGGGATAATAGACAAATCGTATAAAGTCGGCAGCGCGCTCCGATGATCCCGAATCACGCGAGCTCTTAAGGGAAGAAATAAACTCAAGAGATTTCTGGAGAACCAAAATCTGTGAAGCCAAAGACATCGAAAATATAGCGTCAGCAAGCATCTTTCCAAGCCCCGAAGGCAACGGCTAGCGAGCATACGAAACCCCTAAGTCGACAACAGTACTGGAAGTAATGAAATCAAAGTTCATGGCAGCTACGAAATGAGTAGAATTGGGCCTGCATACATTTTTATGTTGCTGTGTGATCCTCCTATGCCATCGGAGAATTGTCTCGATCTCCTTTTTCAACTCTCCACGTTTGAGAACAACCCCATGGTTTCCAGAATATGGCTGTCCCCTTGAAGTAATCGGCCTTTGGTTTAAAAAAACGGATAAACCGAGTACAAACCCTCCTATATATTACAGAAATATGCGACCAATGAGCAGCAAGGAAGTGTCTTTAGGATGGAACTGGAATCACTAGTGGAGCCTGTGTTTTTTCTGCGGCCAGATTTGCCGCCTAAGGAAGCTTATTTAAATTCCGTGTGTCCGCCTCAGCATGGATATTTTTTGCGAAGTCATGAAATTCTGAATTTTTAGCGCTACATGGATGCTTCGGAAGAAAGATGTTGGCTTACTAAAAAATATCTGAAGTCGTACATCAGTTTAATTCTTTTGATCTGACCACCTCATCCTGAAATTTTTCTTGACCTTTTGCATCATACAGCTCGAGCGGAACGAACTGATTTAGACTGCTTTTTTGCAAAAAGCATTTCTGCTTAGTCCTGTTGGTTGCATGAATAAGCATCACGCTATTTTCAGCCCTCATTTTGTGAAAGAATTCAAAAAAAAAAAGAAAGAGGTCTTTGGTCGCCAGAAAGCTTAACATCGTGCACTTGAAAGAAATCACCACGTAAGTTTTTCCAGCCACCATTTACCAGCGAATGATTTTGGGCTTTTCATAAATTGTTAATTCTTCAATCAACGATACAACTTTTTTTAGCAGTTATATAGCGATCGGGAAGCGTGATCAATCCTTTATTCTACACAAGCGATTTCTTGGACGCCTCTGTGAATAGTTCCTCCTTCCAGCCATTAGACTTTCTATGGAGCATTAGAAAATGAGGTGCGCAAAAAAGTAGCTGCTTAAAATATGGAAAATGAAACTAAGACCTGGTGCCATAACCGATGGGCAGTAAGGCGAGAATGTCGCACATGAAAGGATGTCTCTGAACAAGCACCTCAATAACACCATTTTCATCGACATTCTACGAACTTTTGCCAAAACGAAGAACGCACGATCAAATGAAGCGGTCTCAAGTATGGCCAGCAGTGGACTTCTTAAAGGATATTTGCGTGAAATTCTTTAGGTGAAATTTTTTACGTGAAACTCTTTACGTGAAAATTCTTTAGAGCTCGCTGCCCGAAAAAAAATCGTGCAAAGCTGCATGTGTTTATAATTTTATTAGCCTTAAGAGTACACGCTGAACGAAGGAGGCTAACCACTTCCTCTGTTTATCGCATTATAATTTTGCTTTTGCGAATTTTCTTTGAAGAGCAAAATACCATACAAATTTATTGAATTCCACCGAACAAGCTCAATGGGTAAAAACCTCTTAGTGGAATCTCGCTCGCCAATATCAAGAAAGTGTCCAACGAATTAAAATGTTCGAAATGTCTGATGAGTGGAATTAAAATGAAACTTTGATGAGCTCCAATTACTCATTAAAGTAATCGAGCGAATCACACAGTAAGCAATGCCTCCTATTTCACAACGGTTCCACTGCATTTCAGCAACAGCATTATCCGTTATTTGCGAGCCATTTAATCAACATGGCTGCAAATGAGGCAAACCGACGATCACAAGAAAAAGAGAGCACAACAAAAAGTTTAGAAATGAAATCATTGAATGTGAACGAATGGCAGAATGGCTGCTGTTTTTGCTTCTCTCAGCAGCATGTCTAAGATAATTTAATTTCTCATTTCATTTGGCCGCACCATACACTTGTGCGACACGGTCTTCACATCTGGATGCGGTCTTCACAAACCACTAGGGGTGGTGCAAAAAAAACATCGTGTGCTCTTTTAGTTTATTATGAGAATGGTCAATCCTTCGATGTTGAAGAATTCAAAGAGCTCAACGATTTCGTGTTAGCACAAAAACTGGTCCTTTTTAGTGCATCCGAATCCTGGTTTCATGTGAATACATTTTCTCCACCTTTATTCCACGTGGAAGGCTAGATAGCGAACATAAGAAAACAAACAAATGCACAGACAGTCATGAAGGAGACCAGTTCTGCGGGTGTGCGAAGACGTTAAATTCAGAAGGCTCACCTTTCATGATATTGCATCTGCCTCACTTCAGAATGATACTATTCCACCTGTCTCACTTCAGAACAAACAGACACCAAATTGGGTCATTTTTGCGAGTTATCATTTAAAATCATCCTGCATCAAACAACGGACAGAGTTCTGTGTGCTGAATGTTTCTCTGCCACTCTATCAGTCTTTATTGGCCTTATCTCATCTTAGCAGAAATGCGGCGACAATCTTGACTCCATTAGCACACAACATTTAAAGGGAGGGGGAAGGAGCGAAGGTGGGATAGCGTGAAACCAAACCCCGTGCCGCAGCTCCTTAGGTTTTTCAAACGAATTATCTCCACTGCCATTATATTATTTAGGTGGGAAAGCGGAAAAACTGTAGCAATTTACAAAGGCAAGACTAGCTAGCCGATTACTTGCCGATGACAAATCTTAGTTACCTTTTAAGGTTCCTCGAATTATGCGGTTCCGATAAGCTCTGCCATATTATCGATAACAAGCTATCTGACTTTCAGCATGGTTTTCGTCATAATCATTTTTTCACCACAGCTCATTCTGAGGTCTGCGAATTCATTGGCAGTGTGCTTTGACAATAAGACAGTCTCTTATCTCGCTCAGATAGTGCAGCTTAACCCTAGAAGACTTTCAACAATAAGAGAGTCTCTTATCTCGCTCAGATAGTGCAGCTTAACCCTAGAAGACTTTCAACAATAAGAGAGTCTCTTATCTCGCTCAGATAGTGCAGCTTAACCCTAGAAGACTTTCAACAATAAGAGAATCTCTTATCTCGCTCAGATAGTGCAGCTTAACCCTAGAAGACTTTCAACAATAAGAGAGTCTCTTATCTCGCTCAGATAGTGCAGCTTAACCCTAGAAGACTTTCAACAATAAGAGAGTCTCTTATCTCGCTCAGATAGTGCAGCTTAACCCTAGAAGACTTTCAACAATAAGAGAGTCTCTTATCTCGCTCAGATAGTGCAGCTTAACCCTAGAAGACTTTCAACCATAAATCGTTTTTGCAATAAATTATCAGCCAACTTCAGCACGAGCGTGTGCTGAAATAACTCTTCAAAAACTTCCTACGAGCGTTGGACAGTAGCATTCGACAATGCTCTTCTTTCTAACTTTTCCGTTTTTGAAAGAAGTAGGGTTGGATTTTGTTCGCTTTCCTCTTGTCTCATCTCAAATCGCCCAATCTCGAAGGAAAGCATCAGTGCGGACAATACTCAGCTCATATATTTGTGCCGTCATCGCGAGTTTAGAGAGGTAGAGGAAGGAGTTAAAAAATTAACTAGGTTTTTAGATATCATTCAAATGGAACACTGCACCAAACAGCAACCACTATCACCAGGTTCGCAACCAGACAGCAACATGCAAAATTTTATTTTCACCAAAAAAGACTCGTGATGGCTGACGACAATTTAGAAGTCAACATCCTAAACGATGTTAGAAGTTCGGAACGAATCAACTACGAAAACATGTTTTTCCGCAATTTCTACGAAAAACCATTCAGTAGTTCTGGTCTGCTATCCAACCTCACACTGTTGCGCCCATATTTGCAATGTGGCAGTACGCTTTCCATACTTCAGTGTTTTATAACAACGAGAATCAGAGTTTCTCTGAGTTGGCGGATTCGCGGCTAACAAAGAGTTAAACTTTATGTCAAAAGCAAACAACAGTGCTATTCGAGTATTGTATTGCTCACACAAAATCGACCATATCAAGTCGTTCTGTAAACGTTTTGAATGCGGCAATAAAAACTCTAGAGCTACCTTCCAGTTAGTCGCTAAGTAAGAAATCGAAGCTCACAGCATACTTCCATAATACATAAAAAATCACCCACGGTGAAATATGGACAAATTTTTAGGTAATTGAAATATAAAATAGTAATATGGTGCAATTTAAAAATATTAAAAATATAAAAAACTAATATAAAAAGATAGTAGTAGCGCAAATAAATGAAAAAAATAGTAAATGAAAAAATAGCAATTGACCTATCGTGCAACAAATTCCTTATACTGCTTTTGATAAATTGCTTTACTTTTTAGTTTTGCGCTATTCCCACCACTTTCGCATATAATCTTGCTCTATATTATTTTTCCATCTTTGTAATTCTTAAATCTTAAATATCGGATCAGCGCCGATTGTCTAAACGATTCTACACAGTGCTGCTCGGCAAATTACTCATAGATCGTATCGTACCATATGATTGCCGAGGAATTTAATGAGCTCGCTGACGGTGTTGTCATGCCTATCGTGAGAAATTTCTTTCAAGTTCCAGCAGTGATTAAGCGAACGATTTAAGGATGAGCAATTTCACCGTTTTTGGTTCGCAGACTACTCGAGGTGTTGGACGAAAGCGAACCGTTTGTCTGTAAAACATCAAAGTTCGGTTTCATTCTATCCGAAGATACCGTGAAGCGTTAACTCGTTATTCTCTTTCAGTGCTTTATGGCGCCTCGCACGGAAGTAATCTCCCTTCGTTCCATCCACACCGCATGTGTCATTTAGAATTTCGCCGACAAATTCTCCAAACAAATAGGAACCAGCAAGCAACAAATAAGTATTGACGTTCATCATAAAACAAGCGTATAGTCAAAGCATAGAGAGTTTTGTTTGAGATTATTTGTTAACTGTATCGTTGTGCTGCCATCCATATGCCGAATGAGCTTGAAGTATAAGTTCGACGCCTGGCTATCCGCGTGCAGTTCAAGCACAGAACGATTTTATATCGATTTATCCCTACTAATGAAGTCGTTTTTATAAGCTGCTGCAGCTCAATACGGAACGCTCCGTTCTAAATACTGATATATCGAAGCGAGTTAGATCATAACTGAAAATTTTCCGGAAGGCTCACTATCATGAAAGCAGAACGAAATGTCGATGATGAAAAAAATAAGTTGTGAAAAGTTATTAAAGACACCAAAGTTACTGTCTAGACAGCATTAAACAGCCTCAAAAATGTCAGTAGATTAATTGAGTTCCTCTAAGGCGAAAATTTCATCAAATCACCAATCCAAAAGTTCTCATATTAAAAAGTTTTATGCTTCACGATCGTTCAAACAGATATCGTTGAGATCAGAAACGATGGCGTAGAAGAAATATCATGATATGATGGCAGTTTCTTGAATGACTTTACTGGCGCGGCATAAAGAGTTGTTGACGATGAGTGGAAAGTAAGCGATGCCATCTTTTTACGAGACATTTTCATATATTGTACAGTGCCATTAAGCAGAATCTTGGAGAGCAGCTTAAGTAGGTTGCCGAGGCGTTATCATTGAAAGGATGCATATCATTGTAAAAAACCTGCTAACAACGATTTCTCAGACTGATTATAATGGTTATTAGTTTCCTTTTGCATAAAATTTCAAGTAAAAATAAGACCGTTTCCGATTGCTTTTCTTCGAACAACGATGTTCATTAGGAGCAAAATCAGGTAAAATATTATTCGCAAAAGTTTGAAAAAACTTGACAGATGACGGTATTGCTCAAGAAGTATTATAACGTGGGTTCGAGGGCAGAGTGGTACCAAAAACGAATTTGAGGGAGATTTGCTTTCTTTCAAAAAAAAAATGACATGAAATGCTCGCAGAACGTGGCAGCGACAAGCACCGCCAATAGGGTAGCACACTGGAAAACGAAAAAGTTGAGAGTGCGGGCTAAGATTGACGAAAGAAGTCGGCAACTCCGGATCCACTAGAGTGCTCAAAAATAAGTTCACACTTCGTTTTTCAAGCGTATAAGTGCTGAGATGTCAACGGAAAGCAAAAGTGCATGTGGCCTTCAAGAGAGGAACACTTACTCATCTTCACATACGCTCTGTGATGCTTTCTTCACCGACAAGCTGTCTACAGAGTGGGCAGTTATAATTGTTACAGCGAAACTTTCTATCACATTCATGCATACGCGATATGCCGATCTCGAAGCATAGTTTCATGTTAGTTTGAACGCAGTTGATTGATCGAATGTCGACGAATTTCACTTCAAAAAAATTTGGAAAAAATGGACCGCAGGACTATGCGCGAAGCCGCCCTAGAAAAATATCGGGAATCGTTTACCGAGGGATGTGCTAATTAGAAAGCAAATTAGAAAGCACGCCAGAAGTTTGAGTTTGTGCTCTTGTTGGTTTTCAAATATTGAACTGGCGCCCGGTCTGTGAGACAGTGCGAACCAAATCGGGAATGCTCAAACCGCTGTTTTTGGGAGTACGGTGTCGCTATGTAAAAACGAGAGCTGGGCAATCAAACAGGATAACTCCTCCGTATCATGACGAACAAAGTTGGCGTTAAGTTGCGTCTCTCAATTCCGAAATACCAGTATAGAAGGTAGCATCAGCTGAACTCCTGCAATCAGTGAAATAAATTTTTGAATTTCCTCTGTTTTTTTATATGGCATTCCCTGCTACAATCTAAAAGCATAAACGAGTTCTCGTTAGATCTAAAAAAGGCAATATGTTGGTCAAAAATCAAATCGTTTTAAACTGTGCGTTGAAGATGAGGGATATCTTTTATGAAAGATTCCTCAAAAAGTTTTTATTAACCTCTGTTATAAAGTGGCGTAAAGTAACCTTCCCAGTTTGATATAGACACGACTGCATAACGATTCGGACATCCAGATGGAGCAAAGGTTTGTTCGCCGGCGCTTCGGCTGATCAACCCATAACTCAATAAAGATAGTTATTGAAATTTGAGTAATGAAGGCCCGAACTGACGGGTAATTAGTTTTTTATAACCTTATGAAGCGATCACGCGGAGGAAAACGCGACTCGCACTATTACTGTCGCAATGAGCATTCCCAAATTTAATGACATTCAGGAAATTCACTGCTAAATTTTCATATTTCAAATTTTGTCGCCTTTCATCAGCTTAAACATATCATTGTTGCATTACAGCAGAATTAGGCGCTGATTTCATGTAGCGATGCATCATAAATGTTATGGATCGATCAAATTGCAGCTGTCGAAAGTATCCGAAGCCAAGTATATATATATACATATACATATATATATACATATTTATATGTATATGCGTACATATATATCAGCGAAAAAAATGCTGAACTAATTGAGATGTTGATACGTGAGACCGCGATCAGCTATAGTCATGGAAAATGTTGCTGCAAAACTTTCCATGTCTAAAATTTATTTCCATTCTTCATTCATTATCCACACGGAATTGTGCTTAGTGTATGCTGCAGAAGTTGACGTCTTCCGCCTCAGAAGACAACAGAAGACAACACATGGAAGACAATTGTTGCTCTCATCCGATTTCCCCGCTAAATAAGTACGAAGCAAATGAACGCTTCAGAAATCTGCGGATCACACCGAAATTTTTTTTGCTCCCCTTAAACGTCGTATATTTTGCCCCTTAAAATTCGTTGTCATCGCTGTTTGGACTCGTAAATACTGAAACCATTCACCAAATTTACACGTACGCATACGTATGCACAAACATGTCGATCCCATAATACATGTTGGATTCAACGAAAAACCGTATAAAAAAGATATTTTGGCAGTAGAACGGGTTCCGTACCAACTGCAATTGTTATGAGAACTGTGGAAAAAATCAGAATTCCTTAACGAAATGTGTAGAAATATATCTAAAAAAACGAAATTAATTGTGCACGGCACCGTGTTGTAATACAAAATGCTGTTTGCCGTAGCAAAAATTACTGCAAATGTGCCGACCAGTACCTCATCAATGGATACTCAATTATGGACAACGGCCAAATGAAGTGAGCACATCACAGATGGAATGCACTAAACGTCTTTATGGGTCATATGCAAACATTTTCATAGAAACAAAGGAAAGGAATTTTCAGTACGTAACGTCAATGGCGAGTTAACAGTAAGGCTTGGCATTGGCGAGGGAGAGGGGAATAGACACGGTTTGCGAACAGCTTGATTAAGAGAATAAGAAAGTATGGAACGCATTCTTAAGCACTTAGGCCCCAGCTCTTTGAACTATAAGCACATCGGCAATTAGCTTTAAAGAAGCGAAAAAAAAAGAAAAAAACAAGTTCATAATGAATGATTTCTACGAGCTCAGCCTGAAAATTTTGCACACATTTTGTTCACTTCTCTCCAAATAGCCTCAATGATTCGCTTTCACTATGGAAAATTATAGGTCCTAATTCGGCTACATGCGTACGCATCTAGAGATATTGACAACGACTCCGCTAGCCGTTGATCAAAAAAAAGTGAAAATAAACAAACGAAGGACTGTTGCAGCTAGAAAAGGTTTCGAATAAGGACAGCTCGTACTGAACAGTAAATAATTTGGTGTCGGTCAGCAAGAAGTAAATGTGGTCAAGCAAGAGAGTAATATAGAATTAAAACGATGAAAGAGTGCTTTCCACTCTTACAAAATAAATTACACATTTCGCTGAACCTCTGTGTGAACGCCGATAACGACATTTTCGATCCTCTTAGGTCACATTATTAGAATCGCTATTGAGGAACGCTGCTGTAATTTAAGGTAAATCTAACAAAAAAAAGTTGCTGCTTTTTGAAGAATTTATCGGCGAAGATGGCAATCCAGTTGCAACATTTTGGTTTATCAACTTCCAAAACAGAAGACGGAACATTTTAATGAACGATGCGCACATACGGTGGACGAGAGGAAGTTCACACATATTGTAATGACACATGCAATTGTCTATATTTGACACACAAAGTCACCGCTTGTTAATTCATGAACTAATAGCAAACGAGATTTTAAAAATTTCTCGAACAAAGTTCTTTGCAATTCGCAGTGATGCAGAGATCAAAAATCTTTTCCACGACATGAGTCGGGAGAAGAGGGGCTGCGAAACAGAAGGCTTTCCATTAGCGCTCTCATGAACCATGAAACCCTCCTACAGACTTTTGCTTTTCATTGCTCATTATGCAGCAAATCAAATATTTTGCTAACAGTACACGAAACCTTTTCTTAAGCTTTATGATACAATATTCTCATCGCGAACAATGCGAACATATGCGTTAGGCAATGACGACGTTGAATACACAGGAACTATACACCTGTTACTCTGTC
>JPKZ01001583.1:13969-56271 GCA_000803305.1 Toxocara canis
CCCACCTCGGAAGCAGTGTAGCGCTCTGAGTGTGCAGATTCGTAGTAGCATATTCCACATGGACTTGCGGCGCTTGAATTTCTTATCACCAAGCTGCAAGCACTATTGAAGAGAAGTTAGGTGATATCGTAAATATTAGATGTTAGCTGCACGATAGCTAAAAGGGAAGCTTTAGTAAAACAAAAGCAATGCATGGAACGTATGAACGCATGGCAGTCAGGAATACAAAAGGTAATTGAGCTGCTGTTCTCGTTTAAGAACTCTGACACGAAAACTTCAAATCTTTCGAATAACGCAACGTGGACAGTCTTGTTCGGCAGGATCCGCAACGGCAATTGTGTCGAGCAAGAATGTCCACGTTGCACTGTCCGAACTGTGGGTTGCGTGACTTTACTTTTTTCGTGTTTAGATTGCAAGTTTGGATTTAGGTGTTGGAGGGAGGGTGGTACTCGTATATTCGTTGGTTTGTTCTTTCAGATCGGCGCTGCTCTGAGCTGACCGCATTTTCGCGACTACGGAAACTCTTCCGTTGTTTTATGGTCAGATCGATTGGCGAATTACGTTGTTTTAGGTTGAGATGCTGCGGGTACGGTTGCTGGTGGTGTGCTTGTACGTTGGGATCTGCACGGCACAATTTGAGGGAATCGCCATAGAAGTGGACAGGAGTGTTGACATCTCAGCACAGGTCAGCAAATCGTTATGCACTAACTTAATGAGACCCCTCCTAATTTGACTGCCTGTTTCTCTGCTTCTTGAAAGCAAGTTTCAGTTTTCAATAAAGGTGAAAGTTTTTTAACTTGAACGCAGATACATATCTCATATGAAATTTCCGCTTTTCTCACTTTTTCACTGACTTTGTCCTTTTTTATGCACTTTGGTAATTTTGCATTTGCTAAACGCATGTACGTCGCCTGTTTGTCTTTTTATTTGTCTGTGCATGTAGGATGCATTCAGCAAAGTAGTCACTGATCTGAGACTTATGAGACATGAAACACGTAATATACTGACGCGTGCGACATCTCATACTAATTCGCGTGTGCGGAATTTGCCAACGTAATTCGGAAGTGGTAGGATTGGCGACTGAACTTGTTTTGTTGTAGCTGTAGCTTAAGCAGTTGTTCTTTCTATAGTAACAGGGCGTTCTTATGCGTATGTGACATTTTCCGGTGTCGGTGCAGCCGGTTGATCTCATGGATCGGGTTGCCAAAGCGCATATCACTGCTATCCACTATCATACATTTCCTAGCATTTGATGCGTTAAGGTGAAGTTGAGTTGGTGTTGGTTCGAAAACATACGTTAAAGGTGGTAAAAGTGACAGCGAAGTACGAAGTAACGAACGGCGGGAAAGCCGACATAAACAGTTTTGTGCATTTGGTGAACGATGCGGAGCAGGCAAAACTCGCATATATCATGGCTGCCGAAGAGAAGAAAGACGGCAAATTACATATCGCGAAGGCTAGCGTTGCGGGCATCAAGCAAGGATTCACAGCCTACAAGGTAAGATTTCTAATTGTAGGTGAAGGCGTTGAGAGTAGAAATTACCTCTATAATCTCATTGCCCATAAGCGTCGATAGCATTTTGCTTCGCGTTACCATTCATCCTCACCTTGGAGTGATGGGAGCAGCTTCCGTCTCCCAATTATCGCATCCTCATCGAAGCTGCTCTTGTGTCGGGCGTCAATTTGGTTTTGAACAGCAAGCTCTTTTAATGTATCTAATGTTTTAATTTTTTTTCTAGTAAATCGTTTGTTTCTGAAGAGTACGCTTAGAACGCCAAACGTATGTCGTAGCAGCATCAAGAGGCAGACATTAAAGACTGCGTTTAGCCTCTACTAAATTTGGCGCGTAGCGTCAGCGCAACCGCATCACTGACTTTTTTTTCAGCATTTCTGAATCTGTTGTATAGTTGCAGTGCGATGGCGCGATAAAATTTTCATTGAAATGGGTCACCACTGGGAAGCGGTTTGTTCGCAGGTGAATAAAGGAGAGGGGGTGGGGGAGGGGGGAGTGGAGAAGAGGGACGAGTAGGAGTGATGTATGATGGAAGCGTTAAGTTGGGGTTGCATCATCCGAGTAGAAGCGGGAGTGACTTTCAAGAGGAGAAGGCAGTTACTGAATTTGTTTTTGGGTTTGAGAGGTTGAGGATAAAATGGTTATGGTGTCCATGAATCACATGATTGAGTGGAATGTAATTGCTTCTGAGTTTCCAATGGAATTACACCTTTTTTTTACCACAGCATTATTCTGTTTTATGGTGGTTATTTGGCGTTAAGTTCTAAATTAAACGTTGTTTAATATAGAAGCCTACGACTTTCTAAGCGATCATCAAAGGTAGCCTCAAAATTTGATTACTTTGCGGGACCATTTTTCAGGCTTCTTAATGTTTCAGGTTTGCTTTGATAGTGAGGTGATGAGTCGAAAGCTTGCTTAGTAAAGAGCCCTTGCTGACTTATTGTCGTTGGTTTCTAATAATGGTAGCTTTTTTAACGTTGCTTCTATAATACGAAGCTTTTCAGGTGGAGCTTTTGAGTTCGGTGGCGCCTGGAGGAAAGGTCGGTGTTACAGTAGAATATCATTTGGCGCAGTATCTGGTGCCTTATCCTGCCAAGATAACACAATCTGAAGTCCAGTAAGCATTTCGTTACGTCTGAGTTTTATTTTAGCTTCTTTGCCACATATATTTCTGAAGAGCTAGTGATTGATTCGCGCCCTGAATGGAGATTTTTTTTGCGCTTTTGGCATGTACAAGTAGAGCACCATTAGAAAACGTTTCTTTACACGTTGGTAAGAATGACGAAAAAGAAAATAGCAGAATAGAGTGTTCGAACAGCGCGTTCCACCACCACTGCTAGGTGGAGTAGTAGGCTGGCATAGAAATTTGAAGGCTCATAACGTTTTATGTGATTGTTGGAAGTAGTGAAGAACGCCATTTTTAAAACGTTGTTGTGGAACGCTGGATGCTTGCAAAAGAAGCTGATGCTCTGCGTTGTAAACTGGGATTTTAGTTTAGTTGATTTTAGGGTAGTTGTTTTTTTCTTTTTCAGGTATATGCTCTACAAGGGTAACGCTCATGTGGCCAGTCCTTACAAAGTGACAAAGGAGACTACCACCATACAGCTGGCACCAGGCAAACTCCTGTCACACACTACTGTGGCTCCGACTAAAACTGACTCTGGGAAAATCACTTATGGACCTTATACAGATCAGAAACCGTTCACTGTTGTAAGTTTGTTTAAATAGTTTTTACAAACCATCCCAAACGTCTTTTTTGTCGCGGACGCAGTTCGTGCCCTAAGGCGCGTAAATTAAAACTGCCCGATTTCTTGGGTACTACTAATGAGTGCGGAAAGAAATGAAGAAAACAAGAAGTCGTTTATTATTCCATACTTCGAGAAGTGCGTAGCGATTATTTTTTGAATAACATCAGTCGCGCGGTGAAGAATTACGTTACTCGACGTTGGGGCACTTTCTACCATTATTGGTAATGAGCAAAATACACAATGATCACGGGAAATACATCGGACTGTTTCTGCATTCTGGTTGTAGAAATGGTTTCTTTCTCTGCTTGAAAAAAATTTCTTGAGCGCGTGGTTCAAACACAAGTTGCAAGCAGTTTTGCAGAAATAAGAGGAAGCGAGCTTATGGAAGTTATAGGGGAAGTTCATTTGGGGAAGGGAAGAAATAAATAAGATTAAAATGTTGATGAATATGTGACTTTTCAGCTGAATTGATTCCCATTGTTCACACATCGAAAGCACTGAGAGCGTATAGCAACGGCACGACTGCGTCTGCATAAATACATTATACACGTTCACATTAAAGGAGGAATGGTGATAAACACGCAGAATAATAAGCAAGAGAAATTAATCCACTAAATTCGTAGAGATATAAGGATTGCCGTTATCGGCAGATGGAATAATTAGTAGCACTGTATGACAAATTCGATAAGTGAAGAACTGCGAATAAATATTTTGAGACTCAAAGGCACGAAAAAGACGCTGGAGTGAAATGTACAGTAGCAAACTGAGCGTTCGCGGGTTGCTTTTAGAAGACCAAATCAGAAATAGCTCTAAATTGCAACGAATTAAGACAGCTTTCAAATATCGAAACGTTTTCTGTTTCAAATATATTCTGAGGAGGGCTGTTCCAAATACGGTGCTTTAGCAGACGGAGAAATTATTTCAGAGGCTATATCCGAAGACCGTTTTACGGTATCACAATAGAGACACATCAAACTTGACGCTGCCGTATCCTGTGGTTTTAGGAATGAAAAGCTTTAATAGAGTATGACAGTCAGATGAAAAAGGTCCGAGGAACAATTTATCAAATGCCGCGTGAATGAAACATCCTTGAACTTTTTCAACATATTCACGTCGGCAACTTGATGAAGGGACCACATTTGCGTGCGTATCCTAAAACAGGTCCACAGTAAACTGTATGTGCCTTGCGGTAATGATTAGGATACCTGTGCTGTATAAGTCGCAGAATGCAATTTGCAATCTTGAAGACCTTTGACGCAGCACGTGAACGTTGCAAATTCGGCTTCAGAATGCCACAGGCTTTAACACCAAGATCACAGCTCCCATCATCAAGTAATAAAACAGAACCGTCTAATCTTCCCAAGTCTCGGTGCCTAAAATTTATATAGAGTACAAGGAATATTTCATAAGATATTTTTAACTGCTATAGTACTCACTACTCACGGCCAAAAATCGGAGTGATCCCAGAACGCTTCCGCGGGGAACACGGCTGGCTGTTTCATGGCCAGGCGAAAAGAACTTTTCTACCTTCGCCTTGAACGAGTGATTTAGAAGAAAAATTCTGCCCATTTCATTAAGCAGCGAGATATTCTGTTTGCTTCTAGTTTGTGCAGAAGCTTCCTGTGGCCGGACATCAAGAGCCTTCGCGTAGTCAAGAGATGCACTACTTTAGTTTGAATTTCTTGATTCGATGCAGTTATCGAATCACTTAAAAATTAAATCATTTGGAACAGTGTGGGTCGACCAGGCCAAAAAGCATTGCCTAGCGTTGGTAAGATCGGTGCATAATATAGGACAATATTGAATCTTTCACAGTGATTTCCGTGACCTTGCACACTGATCCTGCTAGGCTTATTGACGGCAGTTTCCACTCAGGGTACAAAAAGGAACTGTAGGAAGTTTGTACGTAAGGACAGGGAGTCAGGCACCAAAAAATTGTGACAAAAGGCGTGCTACAGCGCCTTTTGTTACATGATTTTTTGGCTCATGGAAACTTCGTTTATAGCGGTAGCGTAATGTTTTTCGTCGTTGTATTTTTCTTTTTTTTTCAGTTTTTTAAATTGTTGAATTTCTTGTCATATAATGTTTATTGGGCGATTAATTTTTGGCATATCGAAGAGAAACAGCTATTTCATGCCGCATTTAACGATTTATTGGACAGATTTCATT
The DNA here is from genome assembly GCA_000803305.1 of Toxocara canis. Taxonomy (NCBI): domain Eukaryota; kingdom Metazoa; phylum Nematoda; class Chromadorea; order Rhabditida; family Toxocaridae; genus Toxocara; species Toxocara canis. The sequence goes on from JPKZ01001583.1 coordinate 19,400, forward strand.
TGCACGAAAAGAAGCATTCGTTTGGTGCTACCAAAAATCACGGAGTAAATTGTCGAATGCGACTTGAAATCCTCGATTGTACAGTAGTTTTCTTCTTATTCGCGTAATACCTTGTGTTACATCCTACTTCAGGTAATGCCTTCGACAAGTCCCTTTAGACGATGTGCTTATGCTGTTCCCAGTTGTTAGGTGGTACTCTAAATCAGCTGTCTCATAATCGGTAGCATCTGTTTCCGTTTTGCATATAACTACTGTACTGTGTTGCTCTGTGAAAACGCAGCACGGCTACGCGCTGCAAAACGGAAACAGACGCTACCGGCATAATATGGTATGCTATGACTTATTTTATTTAACACAAATTATATACTGTGCCACATCGTGGTGCAGCACAGCGCAAAGTAAATGTTCATATTAATGAAATGATAAACTGAGAAGGTAAGAGCTGAATTGCAGTCGGAGATCAAAGTGCATGCGGAGAACAACTCGCCATTCGTGGTGGTCACCGAACTAGAGCGTACAATTGAGGTGTCCCATTGGGGCAATATCGCAGTTGAAGAGCTGATTAAGATCGTTCATAAGGGTGCCGAACTCACGGTTAGCTTTTTTGCCTGAATTAATGGATAATAAACGAAAAATAATGAGCTGTGATAAATTTGAAAGTCGTTGATCAAAGAGATTCAGGTAGTGGGGCATCTGTCAGGCAGCCAGAAATTGATTTGAAAGGTTGGCAGATCGCTTTACTGCTCTGGAAGAGTGCTAGAGGGGAGGAGAAGGACAGACTTTTGCTTCGCTTTTTGTGCCTGGTAAACTGTTTGCTTTGTTAGCTTTTTTTTCTTATAGGCATTCCGTAGAGAATGTCTTCATGTCGCATACTTCGGCGAGGCTGTTCGGTCACATTCGACACTGTCTTCGCTGTCACTCCCAACCCCCTTCACCCGTGCGTCGACTTGCAGTCTTTGGTTCCCCATTACAGGTGGCGGACTTAGGTCATTCTTTCGGGGCAGAAATTTTTAACAAATTACGGTTCCTGTCCGTAAGTGTGAGGGAGCGTAGTTGCGCTTGTGTTATCTTGAGAGATGGCAGTGGTGGCCAGAATCTGTTTTCTTATTCCTTTTGTGCTCTCACTTGTGCTTGTATATTATATGCCATACCAGTTGGCTTTTATCGGTGGCAAGGCACCGCGAAGAATGAGACAGGCTGAGGCGATTCATGCACCATTCGCTTCTCCATACGGAAATAGTGAAGAGTAAATGCTCCCACTACGCCAAGCCAGTTGTACTGCTACCATCCGACATTCTGTCGATCTCCCTCCTCCCTTCAATCGTATGAGAATGCCTGCCGTCATCTTATCCCGAGCGCAATGTGGGCGAAAATGAAGTAAGACCTATGAATAAGTCGCATAAGTTTGCGATGCCGTAAAATTGCAGGGACCTTTCTCCCGGCTAGACCTGCAGCTTGATCGCCGTACAAGGCGACCAGTGGTTACTTCATACAAGGTTGGTTTTCGTACTTTGTTTAATTGAAAATGTGTTTGGATGTAGTAATAAGGCCCACAATTCACTGTATCCAGTCGAGTTTAAAGCTCTATTCTAGCGTCGTTTATGCCCCACTTATACACAGTCGCAGTTTTTATATCAAAGGCATCCATATAGGCTTCCCGTTTTCTTCGTCATGTTCTAATACCAGCGATTTCATGCAGTTGTTCACGCGAAAGCATCTCTTTCTGTTCAGTCCCCTTTGCACCGTGTGCTAGTTGGAGAAAGCCCGTCAGTGATCTTCTGCACTAGAAGTTTTGAAACACAAAGAACGTACGAAGCATTTTTAATGAAGAATTATCTATATATGGTCCTCAGTCTGCGCTTCCGCTCGTTTAACTGTATGTGTGAATGTTGTTTGACATACGAAACATCAGCAAATTGTGCTCCATACACTCTTGACATCTTCTACAAGCATGAAGTTCTTGTTTATAGTTGATATCCAGGCATGGCTGCTTAAATTGTTAGATTTTTTTTTTTGATATTACCATTATTAGCAAAAGGAAAAATTATTCCATTTGATACGGAACAATTTCTTCGCGATAAATTTTACTCGCATTTCATTTCATATACGCGTGGTCATGTGGAAACGGTTGTGACGTCATGCTTGCCAGCTTTTTATGGGTTATTTTCCGTATGTGATAGTTGCTCATTGCCGAATGCAGGGTACCACTAGCCGGTTTATGGTGTCCGAGTCTCCAAGCGGGTGCATTTTGCTATAAAAACTGTGTTCGGTTCTGGGAATCCATCGCCGACAGGTTTCAGACTCTTCTGCCTGCCTCTGCAAAGGATATCTATTACCGTGATGAGATCGGCAATATTTCCACGTCATCGGTACGCAAGATGACCGATGCAGTGGAATTGACCATTCAACCACGTTTCCCCTTGTTCGGCGGCTGGAGGACAGACTATGTTCTCGGTTACAATGTGCCAGCCTATCAGTATCTCTTTGTGTCGAGCAATTCATTCGCCCTGAAAATGAGGCTCATGGATCACGTGTTCGATAATTCGGTGGTGGAGCACTTCAGACTGAAGATCATTCTTCCTGAGGGTAGCAAGTAGGTTTTTTACCGTTTTATATTATGTGACACAGTAACCGTAAAATGCACGCCCTAAGAGATATGCATAGCGAACATTTCGCGACGATGATGATATGCGAGCGCACAATAGTAGGGGGAGGGGAAGGGGAAAGTGAAGGCATATTTGAGCATCTCAGGTAGTGCCCCAGTCAACCTTCTTCCAAAATTCAACAAAAGAAAAACTTTTGTTCTCTTAGTTACAGCATAATCTGCTTCCGATAAATCCAGTAAATTGGCTTTTTTGATGAAGCTGTGTGAAGAAGCTGAGGCAACCTTTGCTGAAGTTTCAGTGTCGTTGAATAGTATTAATCATGACTTTGTTGACCATAGCGGAAAGAATATTGAAATGAAGCGCTTGATACTGAAGGAGATGAAAATGTTTCGAAACTGTTGCAGAGGAGGAGTCCCTAGAACTTAGAGGCCAGTGAGTTTGTGTGGGTAATGTGTGACATGTGAACCCATCAGTCTTGGTAGGTGAAGTGGCGTAAGCAAGCGAAACGGACGGATTGCTTTCGATGTCGGGCTGTCGCAATGAGATGAAACAAGCAAACGAAGCCAGAAAAAAGCCCTCACTCTTCCTTCGTTCGACGGCGTATATACCCTAGGATATGGAAAATGTTCATTACTGGCTGAGTATGGCGGTAATCGCATACGAATAAGCAAATTATGTAGTTATCATGCATATTGCTGTGGTTTGCGTGCATCGCACAATCAAGGGGAGTGGCGAATGCGGCAGAGTCACGAGTGTGAGGGAGTGCCTGAGAAAACTGCGCCTCTGTAATGATAACTGAGGCAGTCCTGCCATTGTGCAACTTTTTGGTGTGAATACTGCACTGTACTTGCCCCCAAAAACGGTATGAACGTTATACAGCACCTCTAAACTTCATTTTCGGATGGCTGCTGTACTGCATCGCGATGCGAGGTGTGGAGGCTTTTTTTGGAGTGATTCCAGTAACCTTTATGGTTTTGGGGGTGCTGTTATCCAGTTTGACTCGTCCACTTTCCGAAAAAATTTGGAACCAGCTTGTAAGAGTTTTTGGGCAACCTTTTATCTATACATTCAATGTCGAAAAATCTGTTTTCTCAAAATTCGCAATTTTCGATGAGCAGAACCAGCAGTCGTCCAAAACAGCAAACAAATAGTATAGAGGTCTTTTAGATCTTGGCAGGTAAGAGTTCTGTTGTTGTCACTGACAAGTCCCATGCACTCGAGATTGTGGAGAGGAGGGAGGGGCATGACCGAGCGCATGTGTACGTAATTTGCATTACTGGTGCGCATTTGCAGGTCGACGTCATTAGCTTTACTTCGAAGGAAGAGGTGGGGAGTGCCGTCTGCTTCTCGCCGCTACTTTAACACTCCCGGTTGAATTCGACGTCAATAAATTCCTAAATTTGTTGGTAATTTAGATGTTAGGGCGTTCAAAAGTATGTATGAGCCGGGTTGGCATTTTAGAAAAGGTTAGAAGTGCTGCATGTTTAAGGAACTTCAAACTGATAACGCCATATTCGGTGAAACGTAATCCAGACGGACTGCACTTCACTTATCTCGATACCACGGGGCGACCTGTGATCACCATCGAAAAAGCCAACCTTGTTGACGCACACATTCAACCTTTCACGGCAAGTTGGCTAGTGCTTTTATTGTTTGGGCTGACCTGGAAACTCTGGAGATTTTCCATGAGGTAGAGAGGTGAGAACTTTTTTTCAGGAGACACTACGAGAGATATAGATTGCATTTTTTTCGTGATTTTTTTAGGGGGTGGGGCGAGGAGAAAAGGGGACGATTGGACGGTGATGCAGTCATACATATGCGATCGGAAGGGTCATCTCTTGAATGCCTGGTTTGAGAGTGGCGTACAAAGTAAAGCTGTAGCAGTAGTAATCGTTAACTGGATTCTGACCTAGTAATACTGGTCACATATACGGCAGGTGATGGCTTCCAATACTCCCCTCCCCTACCCCCTCCCTTTCCCGCTCTCCCTTATCCTTTCAGCCGAACGGATCATAATTCCAAGTCACTAACGAAATAAGTAGGGGAAGAAAAGAATGGAAATTTTAAAAACTGGAGACGGAGAAAATGGAATAACAAACGAACGCAGCGCAAAGTTGAGGTCAAAAAAGTGCGGGAAATGAATCTGGTGAATGGCAGATTCGTCTGTGGTCGGCAGTGAAAGGAAACTGCATGTTGCAGCTTCATTACGAGTTTGACCGTGTACAGCTATGGCGAGAACCTCTGCTGGCTTGTGCTGGATTTGGAGTGCTCTTTCTGGTTGTCATCATTTATGTTCGGTTCGATTTCACAATTGCATCGGTTCGTTTATCATTATTATCACTTTTTTAAAATCTTTCGCGACACTCTAAATTGCAGCCACGTATGCGCGAGGGATGGGTCCAAAAGATATCGTCATTTTATGAGACGATTCTACAAAATCTGCAGAGGTTCACTTCTTCCGAAAAACAAAAGTGTATCGTAAGGGAAATACGGTTTATCTATAAAACGGAGAAACGACACATGGAAATTTCAAAAGCGTCCAGGCACCGGGAATCGCACTATATAATAATCGCACCAGTGCTTATTAAGACGCTGCTGTATTCGTTCTGATACGTTGCCGGTGGTTGGAGATTGGACAGGGTGAATGTTGCACCATTCTTTTGTTGGTCGGCGTGACGCGCGGGGATGTTGCCTCAAATGAGTAATGTGGCATCTTTGTAGAGTTTTACAGTGCAGTCCTGATTTTTGTTTTCTTGTTCTGCAAAAGTGCATTCTTTCTTTTACTCCATTGTCGAAACTCACTCTTTTTTTTTCGGTTGTGTAAATGTGCGTAAATCTTGACACTATCGGTTCATTTGTTTCTTTACAGTGTTTAATAAGAATTACTCATGTTTTGGCATTGTAATCAGTTATGCTACCTTATTTGAAGAGAATGAGGGGACACATGTGGCATATTCTGTCGATTTCAGGATCCAGCCACAGAGAGTCGATTGCAAGCACAAGGTCAAATTGAGCAGCTAACCGATTTGCACGCCGATCGTCTTAGATCATACGACCATTTCGTTGATATAGGGAACAAGTACAGAAACAATAAGGTTTGCTAATTTTTTCTTGTCCTAATGGTTCAGCAATAGAAGGATTCTAACAGACGTTTTAGTTTTAATAAGGTGCTTAGTTGAGCTAGCGATCATTTAGTTCATCCCATACCAGTTTTTTTTTCTTTTTGATATCCTCGTAAACCTAATATTTCTCGTGGACGCTTTTTTGCGATCGTTCTTCTCTTGGAAGTATCAGTCTCAGGTCTGAAACTACCTCCAATATTCTCTGGAAGTTGCGGGCAAAAGTTTAGTGCATTCCCGAAATGTCAAGTTTCAAAGCACGTCCATTTCTTATTAGAGTGAGCTTAGAATTGATTAATATGTTTAACATATGTGCATTTGCTTTTCCAGCTGAAAAAAAAAAGATCCCATAGAATAATTCGGTCTATGTGGCAATTTTTGCAGCAGTGGTGGCACAACTATATTGCCTCATCGCTTTCTTAGCTTTTAATGCATTTAGACGACTATCTGGAGAAATCACATTCACGTGAATCAAGCTCATTCGAAGATGGTTGTCGCGTCGACTAAGCGTTAAGGTGCCGTAGTCGTCGCGAAGGGGTGAATGCGCATATAGTCGTTTAAACAGTGCTTTTAGTCAACTATTAATCTGGAAGCATACCACTGCCGAACCAACGTCGGAGTCAACCATGGATTTAGCTTTGGAAACGGCCGCGTTGAATCTGGGTCTGACTTTTGAGATGGCATCTAAGTGAGGAACTTCATGTGTGATTATTGTCAAAACTATGAGCTTTGACAATAATGACACGTGAAGTTTGTCTGAACTGTTGTTCAACGAGATCATTGTTGGAGCACAGTGTCAGCTTGGACCCACCCTGGGTTCGAGCGGAGCTCCATTTGTAGTTTTATTCATCCGTTTCAGTTCCTGTCCAGTAAAGCACATTCACGTCGCTGATATAGCTCCTGTGTGCATGGTGCATGCTAATGTGGACTCTGGTCACATGCTGCTGGCAGAATTTTACAGGTGTGTAACGGAGTATTGCACAGCAGGCTTATCTGTGAAGAAAGGGAGAATATCAGGTAGTGAGATTTTTTTCCGCAAGCGTATATTAAGTTGATTGTGTTTGTTTGTATACAATCTCTCTCTTGTTAAGGATGCGGCGGCATTTGCGAGCGCTAAAAAGAAGGCCGAAAGTGACTTGAAGAATACCACTCAGACTATGAGCGACATTCAGAACGAACTTAAGGCCAACAATGCCGAACTCGCTGAAAAGGTATTCCATATGTTTGGAGAGTCATCTTATCTCCAGTTAATGTTGCGTAGCGTATTGTGTATAGCTTTATGGATTTTGGGTGGATGCGAAGATCACACAAAAATTGAAAACGTCGGTTTCCATCGCGACCAACCATACAAATCTTTCTTTACATGGATTTTTCTGCCGGAATTTAACTTTTAAACGCGCATAGAAATTTCTTGCGAAAGTAGACCACATACGGCAGTCATTTAAGATGGCCTATGCATTTCTATAAATCCATTTTTAACTTCCATAAAGCGCGGGAGTGTCCCCTCCTTCCTTCCCGACCTAATGTCCTTAGTTGATGGTTAATAATTTTCTGGCTGACTTTTAAACTATTTCAGCTTTTGATCTAAATTATAGGAGAACCGTGTTTTTATTAGCCATTTCCTGCTGCCATATGCAATTGTTTTCATTTCAGCTGAATGAGGTAAACAAGATGAACAAGACAGCGATGGAGCTCATCATTAATTATATGACTCAGGTTTACCCATTTATCCCCTTCATTACTATGAGTACCTTGATTAAGATTCTTCTGTGGTTAAAATGTCGTAATCATGCTGACTCAGATGTCACAGTCGAACGACGTGTAATCGGCTCAAGGTAGTTTGCAACGACAGACGAGCATAAAAGAAAAATTTCTATTCTTTGTCCTTTCTTCCCTTTGCTTTCATCTTAACAGTCACTCGATTCGCACCCCGCATTCCTCCTGTTCCACGACTGTCCCCTTCCCCCTCAATTTTATCTGAGTATGTCACTCACTGGTCATAGTGATATTGTTCTTCTTTAGCGAATAAGATACGCAACAGAAGTGCGTTATATACAATGTCATTCATTGACTGTGAACGCTTAACAATCATTCTCCCATCTTCCGAAGTTGTCTGAAGTTGACTCCCCTTTTTCCCGTCATACTGCGTAGAAGTTGTGTGGTATACTGGGTTAGAGACAATTAGAAATCCAAACTTCAGTGAACAAGTCAGTTCACTGAAGGGTCAGATTAGCGAATAATAGTCTCTGCTATCGTCCATTTAGCGGAAGGAAATCTGACTGTAACCAGTCGATTTATTGCTTCGCAAGCCAATAATCCATGGTTGCATGGCCACGTTTGTACACATATGTCTTGGCGACTAAACGCTTTGAGAAATGTGTGACGGTGTGTAGAACTTAAGTTTCTTAATGTTTCTGGTTACATCGTATATGGAGCGCACGAGCATTTTGTGAGCATTGTTACTGGTTTCTAACCACGCATGGGTATCACTCGTCTTCCAAGTTTCGAAAAATTTTGCTGATCGTCGTTTTCGGATGAGTTTTTGTAGGTTTCGATTTTTCGACCGAAAGTAACGTTAAGCTATAAGAATATTCGACAAAGATCCCAATGACCGCAGCTGCTAAAATGGTCGGGACGTTCGTGTTTTTGGGTGTTTTTCTTCTTTAAAATGTTTTGATGTCTTCATTTGTTAGCGGTATTTGCCGACCCCCCACTTCTTAGAACTCTCCAAAATTTCCGGATGGTATTGACCCTTCCGATAAAGGGGTGGAGAATGAAGTGAAGAGGGCGACGCCTATACTGGACTGAACCCACATCATTGGGTTTACAGATGTATAGTCGCATTAGCGTTTCATACCTGTTATTACATCGAACAGTCGTTCATAAGTACGATCAGGTACACCGCTATTTAAAAAAAGTGGTAATTTTGAAGACAAGGAAGTTTTACTGAAATCTTGAGGCCTAACAGATATTGAGCTTTCTTTCTGAAGAAGTTGAAAAGACGTGTTTCAATCAATCACGGCCGTTTCTTTCTCTGCCCACCCCTACCCCCTCCCACAACTCCATCCATCAGTTCGCTCGATGTGTGTCGATATTAATGAATTTTGCAGGTAGAGCGTCTGGTGAAGGGCACGCTTACGAAAGGCGGCTTTATGGATGCAGAGAAGACATTCAAGCCGTTTCTTTCTCTGCCCACCCCTACCCCCTCCCACAACTCCATCCATCAGTTCGCTCGATGTGTGTCGATATTAATGAATTTTGCAGGTAGAGCGTCTGGTGAAGGGCACGCTTACGAAAGGCGGCTTTATGGATGCAGAGAAGACATTCAATCAGAAGATGAACGAGATTAAAGAAAAAATGGATGCGATTATTTATGCGCTTTAGGCAGTATGTTCTTTGGCTGTATTTTAGCTCACACGCACTCGGGTGTCCGTCGTGTCGGTGCGGATTGCTGGCGGGTGCTTGTTGAATGTGTTCTTTAGTCGAAACGATATCTTAAACATTGAATTTTGCATATTCAACCGACTACAATAAATGATGTAGGAAAGCTCGAAGTATAGAAAATTCATCCAATTGGATGGAAAGAGGGCGGACGCTGACTTGATATGTTATATGATAACATTCTTTCTGTCTTACTTCGGGATCTAGTCTTCAGGAAGAGTTATTTACATGAATGGTAATCACCTGATTTTGGGTGGTGGAGCCCTAAAATGTTATCAGTGTTGTACTGGTGTGGTGTCATTTGTTGATGCATGCTTAACGAAAACTGAGGTGAGCGTTGTATTGTGAATTTATGGGTTTTATTCGTTACTGCTGTTGGACGCGTACGCATAGCTTGTTGTTAACTGTTCTGTGGACATCTTAATTTCATCTGATCGCCTTCGAGATTTGTTTTTAATTTATTATTTGCCTTCGTCACACAATTTCGGTCGTTTTTTTCTCAATTGTTCAGTCATAGCCTAATAAATATTGTTGGTTGTTGTGGATGTGTTTTTTTGATTGTAAAGCGTTTGTTTCGCTCTCTTACTTTCTCTTGGTGGTTCGCTAATCAAAAATGATAGCAACAATGAGAAAAATGCGAAGTGGTGAGAAGGGAAGGTATGGTGTGCATTTATGGTAGTTGAAGTGATTTGATTTATGTAGAACTTATGGCGATAATGCCAAATGTGAATTTCTTTAAACTGTTGAATAGTGCGACAGCGCAGGATAGTCTCCTTTCTTGCTCTTGTTCGCCACAGTCACGAACATCGGAAAACATTCAAAATTTTGCTGATTTAAATAAAGTTTGCATGCATCAAGCTGAGAGCGTATTGAGCGTCCTTATTAGCTGCAGTAAGCTAGGAGACCTTTTTATGCTCCTAGAAGTAATGATTGGCAAATGTTGGTTTTGCAAGTAGTAGCCCACAAAATTTTCCGTAAAAACCCGTGCAAAGAATTTGGTCATGACCAAAGGGAGAGGGAGAAGGGCATGTTTCCGCGTGATTCGGTTCGTATTACGAGTGTGTAGGGGAGATCTGTTTTCAGCTTGTTTTTCAATGCGATTTTTTATTGCAGCTGTATCTATTACGCGATAACTGACGTACACAGATAGGGTTCATCGAACGGTCGGAGGTAAATTGTTTGATTGATTCCTTACAAAGCTCTTTATGTTCGCCAGGATCTTTTTTTCCAAATATCAGCGTCTGCAGTTTTGTTTTGATGATAAGTTTAAAAGAGGACGTGTTGCTCAAAGAAATTTCATCTCTCCGTTCCTGACCGAATCCGAAGTTTATTTCACATTAGGTGAAACAACTAATTAAACCTAATGTGCATGCATGGGGCTGGCAGTAGCTTAATGGTAGAGATGCCGCTTCCTGTGCGCGAAGACTTGGGTTCGATTCCCAGGCTGTTTAGCGGACGGGTCGCCAGCAGGCTGAGCGAGAGGCGTTCCGAAACTGCTGAAAACAATCATGCGTGGGCATGGTTGTCGGCTGCATCGGTACGGGGCGGGGATCGATGAAATTACAGCTGCCTTTGCATCGCTTTGCATACTTGCATGACGGGGATAAAGCAGGAAAAGAATTAGAGAATATGCTTTGGTCACATGATAGTTTAAACCATATTCTTGTCGTTCAAATTCGCCAGTTGTTTTGGTTTCCATCTTCCGGTCTGTGCCCAATTTAGGTTTTCTTTCAGGAAGTGATTGATCATTGCTGCTTTTCTCCTTTCGCCATTTGACTTTATCCTATTTTAGATTCAACTCTCTGACGATCGAAGTTGTCAGAGACAGTTTAAACGGAAGGGTCCTGAATTTTGCCTTCTTGTGATTGGAGGCAAACGATGTCTTTTCGTGGAAGTCATCACGGCTCCAACTCGAATATGTACGCTGATAGTAATTCATTTATGGAACGTCAGAACGACTCGCTAGTCGAACAACTATCCGGCAAGGTAGCTGCACTCAAGAAGATCACAATAGCAATTGGCGATGACGTAAGGGAACAGAATCGATTACTCAACGAAATGGATTCCGATTTTGATGCATCAAAGAGTTTATTAGGTGCAACGATGAGTAAGTTAGGGAGAGTAGCGAAAGCTGGTGGGAAGAATCTACTCTGCTACTTGGTTCTTTTTTCCTTATTTGTCTTTCTTGTTATCTATTATCTTGCACGTTAGTGTATGTTTCGTTGTTTGTTTCTTTTGGTTGCCTCATTTTCTGAAGCACAATATCTTCTATGTGCTTTTTCACTCCGTCGGTATTTAGTGTTCGTTCATATTTCACTTTTTTTTCTATCCTTTTGGGTGAAAGGAAATGGTGGTTGGTGGTGTAGGCGTGCAAATTAGCCACTGAAAAGTTTTGTTTACCATTACGATTACGGTGGTTCAGCTCAATTCACTCGCATCATATCTTTTCACTGAATGCTGTTGTTGAGCTCTCGTAGGTTTTTGGCGGTGAGAAATGAGCTCGTTCGGCAAAGATACGTACGGACCAAACGAATTTGTCAGTTCAGCTAAAACTTTCGGAAAGAGCTGTCTGGTGTTCCATTGACGAAGAGGTTATACTCTTGACTTATGTTTTCTTAATGTTATATGAAAAGCATCAACCGCCGCACACTTATCACTCTTTGTGAACGCTGCGGACGACGGCAGTGTTGTGTGCGTGTATGTGTGTGGTAGAGGAAGGGGGGGGGTGTTTTTGCGTTTATCTTGGGGAGGGTAAAAAAGGCTAACTTCGTCCAAGCAGTTGAGTGCGATCACTGTATGCGAAAGCAGCATTTCCTGAGTGAATTCACTGGGTGGCAGAAGAAAATTATGAGGTTGGCGATGTCATGCCAAAGCAAACAGCAAGTTGTTTTTATCAGTGCGGTGTGAAATAGTTATATTGCACTGTTCTTTCTTGAAACGCTCGGTTAGGACCGAAGGTGAGGTCAGTTTGTTTCACACTGAACGCTTGCTGTTATGCAGTACAACGACTGCAGGTCGCTTATGCCCAAAACTTGAGGACAAGGGAATACGTGACAGTTTGCCCCCGCATTCATGAAATTTTCGGCCAAAATATTGAAATTCATGCGTCTTGGAATCGTTATCATGATCCGTGTTTTACAGACACATCTCACTTTTCATCTAAACGACAGGAATATAATGTATGTTCGTATTGTTTCCTTCATGTGTATGGTGCGATCTAAGTCGGGAAATAATTGCGAGAATTTTTTATCGTTGAGATAATATGTGGTGGATGAAAATTGAATACACCATTAAAAGAATTATACTGAAAGCCACACAAATTTAATTCGTAAATCAAGCAAATCGGGCAGTGCAAAAAAGTCAGCGCGCAGCAAAATTTCGAAAAAAAATGGACAACCTAAAAATAGGTCAGCCAAAGATTAGCATCGAGCGGTTGTGTAGCAGTGACCTCAAAGGGACAATCAAAAGTGGTTCTTTATTATTCCATGTTGTGATTAGCTTCAAAGTTTAATATTTTTGTTGCTCATCATTCCCTTTTTCCAAGCCATTTAACATCTTTTAAGCGAATCATATGTAATAAGTGGACGAACAATTGAAGTCAGTTTTTTTATAGTGCCCCAATTGAGATAAGCAGCAAATAGCAACAGTGGGTCGCATGCATATCTATGCGAAACGGAATCGTCCAGTCGTAACGTAGAGCCGTCGCAGCATCTCTGCTCGGGCATAGGAGTGGGGATTTCCAGGTGCATGAGGGATGAAAACCCTTTCTCCGAACATGAAGTGTCTGTTGAATGCGTGGTCCTGGAAAGAGTAATTTTATATTGCAGTAATCGAAAGAATAGTTTTATATTACAATAACGTGGATTTTTTCACTGCTTGAGCTTGCCGGAGGCACTGTAAAGGCGATGCGGCTGGGCCAATCGAGATTTTTGCAACCTTACTAGTTACTTTGATTCATTTGAAGGCGTAGTATGTGCGTTCCCGTCCCTCGGCACCGGTAACCCTCGCTAGGGACGTAATATGTTTTACAATGTCTTCGCCCGCCGTGCGGATCAAAATGGTCGAAGTTTTGCAGCGTACGTTTGCCACAATCGGGAATCTTTGAATGCGTGTACGGTTAAGTTGCATGATGTTGTGCGTGGGGTTGCCAAGTACTGAAGTCTAGTTGGTCGGCATGACCCAGCGAAAGTTGTCATAGGGAATATATTATAATTTTTGATAGAAAGTGAGCAGCATTTTATTAAGGAAGATGAATTTCTGTTGGCACTTTTCATAAAACGAACGAATAATAATTTTCATGTATTTTATTCGTGCACGAATATAAATTGTTTGAGTAATTTAAAATTTGAATAACTTTCCCGCTCGTAACTGGCGGTGATTGTACTACAAGAAATTCGTCTCTCAGGCGTGCAATTGGATACAATTCTGTTTTTGAACATCGATCTGTGGACGATGTTTCATGGGGCGTAATTGCAGCTTTTTGAAATCATTCATTCTCACAGCGACATCTTACTGATCGCCTTGGGCTCTGAGTTATTACTCTAAAGAAAATACAGTTAATGAGTGTATTGTTTTGTAGCTCTGGATAACGTCCTGGCCGTACTTGCTAGCGTCCAGTTAAGAATATTTCCCGTTATAACAAGAGGTTTCCGGCAAAGTTATATTGTTTGTGTGGGGAGGTGAAGGTTATAGATATAGGCGCATTGCACCATTCTTTGAAGAGATATTGTATGCGAAGTGGTTCGTGAATATTGGAGCCGATTTAGATTGATGCACATGTTTAAGGCTTGCAAAATATGCGTCGGACTGCAAAAATATGGTATACCCTCTTCAGTGCTAAGTCAACTCAAACATATTCGGTCATTTCCATTTTAAAAAATATCCCTCGAACCAAAGACGCACACACTGTAAAGCGACAGTGATTAGTGCAATGTGCTACTAAAGGGAGTGGCTGCTGTGATCGGTTGACAAAATCCGATCACACATACCTGAGGAGTTCTCCATTCGTAGGCGGTATAGGCGTAATGTTGAGCAAAGTCATCAGCTTTCAGTCTAGCCGATACATATTTATCGAGGTATCTTTGTGATCCTTGCACGTACGAAATCTGGTCCTCTAAGCGCTGCAAGACCAACGTTTCGTTAGCTGTTCAAGTTCTTGTCAACGAAATATAATAAATGCATGCCTTGAGCTTTTCCGTTCACATGTACTTTCCGTCGGGGAGCGCTGCAAGATCGTGCGCTTTTTTTGTAACCAAATAAGACAGCATTTAAGTGTGTTCGGGTGCTGTGAATGTCTAGTTACCGTATAGAGCTCTTTTTGGTTGAAGCAAACGACGCATCTCGCGTTCAGCAGGGTATCATCTTACGTAATTGGCAGCGTTTTTTATCGAGGTTGTTTGTGTATGCAATGTTCGTACGAACAGCGATGCGTGCGAACAAAGGTTGTTCTTTTGGGTGTGCAGTTTTTTCTTTATCTTTTTTAAGAACGGTGACCAGAAAGTGCGCACAAATTTCTTATCGTTCCCCTATCAGGAACAGAGCGCATTCGGCTGAACAGTCTCGTTAAAGAGTCCTAACAGTAAGTAGCTGTCGAATTTGAGACGCGAAATCTCAGTTTAAACCAACCTTGTTGGCAAAGATCCGTTCCGTCTGGAAGTTGTAATAAGGTACATGAGAACTGTGTGGATATGGTTCGAAGGCAAGCGTACGATAGAGCGGTCTTCTGATCGTCTCGTGAGTATCCTAGAATATGGTTCGTTGAACGATATTGTAGACGCAGAAATGAGTAGGTTTTCCTCATCAGTTCCGTTGCCCGACAACCTCCAAGATGAAAATTTGACTTTAAATGTTTCCTTTTTAAATCTCAAGCTGACTCATTTTCACTGGTGCTCATTTCATTAAATAAAATGTGTCAGAAATCAAAAACAATCATAGGTATTCGATTAGGCAATAAAAAAGCAATTTTATAAAACGTTCATAAAACCTGAGAACATTTTCTTATTCCATGCAAACAAATAGCTCATGTGATGCTGAAATATATGTTTTCCAAAATCTAATCGATCAACAGAATGAAGATGTTAAGTTGTTAGCAGCTCATATCATTCAACAGAGAAGTTCCTTGGTTTCTAGAATAAATGCATCACTCAATTCTGATAGAGTCGATCGAGTTTCCAATTGAAAAGAAAAATGTAATTACATACTAGAATTGGAAAGTGTCGAAAGAATATGCACATAATAATTTTTAAGGCAGTTATTGCTAAATATTTATTTGTGAATTTAAAATTTGTGTACGATCGGATGGTGTAAGAATGGAAAAAAAAAGATTTCGGGAAAACGTATTTTATTTTCAAAGGAGAAATGTGACCGGCTATCGTTATAGCTTCATTGGTAACCAAAACAAACAAGCCTAACTTACAATCCACTTGGCAGGACTGTACGCCTTCGAATACCAGTTGTATATGTGAGGCTTATAGACAGGAACCGTATGCACGATTCGCTCAGCCTGTCTGAAGTGTTGCGGAAGTGCTAATGAGGGCGCCAGAGAAGAGACGGACGACGATCGACGAATCGGATAGTCATGTTCGGCCTCCTGAAAACGCATTCGGTCACATCTGCTGATTATTTGATTGCAAAAATGCAAAATTTCATAGTTACAAGCGCGAGAATCTGTCAAATTCGCGGCAAGCATTAGCATATTTGACAGCGCATTGTTAATCGCGCAAAGGCGTATTGGTTTCTATATTGTTTAAATTTGACTCAAATCAAAAGTGTAACGATGAAAGATAAACTGAAAATGCCAAATGAGGATCAATCGAAAATCAGGTTGATTCTATTGAGGGGAAGATCGGATCCTCTCGATAACTATACTTCTGTACTTTATAGCACGATATACGGCCCACTTCTTGGCAAGGAATTTCGCAAACTGATTACTTCGACTGCTTTACTGGTTGGTCATCTTGCCAGCTGTGAGGTCGGAATGGCTGATTCCTTTAAACTTTATCCACTTGGCTAATATCAGCCATACTCACTCATTCATATAAACGTTTGAAAATTTTATGAAATCATTAATCGTTAAGTCCGATTAGAAAAAAGGAGCAGCTGTTCACCCTGATGTAGGTAAGGTTCGTATATGAAGCCGATCGTGCAAGACGTTTCGATTTGCTCCATACATTCGTCAAGTAGGAACAATAAGCCTCCTGTGGACGCGCCATCTCCATGTACTTCCTGCAGATAATCCCATTCGGCAGAAGTAAAACATCATTACCTCTCCGATTCAAACACAGAGCTAGAGCACTTCAGACCCTCTGTGTGCGCCATTTCATTCCCGCATTCAGTCTTCCTCTCTTCTGCCTTCCCACACCCTTTCATATAAACCAGCAAGAATCCTGGAGGAATGGAAGTGATCCTTTAATTGGCTATGGCGCAGTATCAATGCAAGAATCGGTCGATCACTGAATATACAAATTCGTCCCCGTTGCCGCTCCGTATGTGCTTCAAATAGACTCGAATGTGAAAACTGTAGCATTTATTTTGTCCAGTTAACGGCAGCATTGCCAACTGTCATGCCATGTACACAATAAAGATTGTTGCGAAATTTTTTAAATGCAGTTGATTAGAAAATTTGCAAAAATGGACGTTTTGTTTTAAAAAATCGCTATGCAAATGGAACATTTCGTAGAGGGAATTGTTAAAGTAAATCGAAAATTGTTTACAAGCTGGGTGCTTTGCATATACTTGGTTTTCGTGAAGTCATTGTAAGCCGAAAGTGGCTCTTGCAAATAAAAGTTATTCGTATAAGATTTGAGAATTCACGAGAAAAAAGTTCGTACAAGCATCCAACATCTAACGGTTTCCAGATTTCTCTATGATTCCACTGAAACCAGGATGGGATTCTTACGATTAACTCGTTACGTTTACGAATGCTGTAACGATTGATTGTCAACGTGAGTAAAATGCAAAACGGATCTGGGAAAGTATCGAATGCAAAATTGCAGTGTACATTTGTCGATGGAAATGTGAGCTTCAACGAATCGGAAATCTACATTCTCAGCTTACCATAGAATATGTTTTAGTGTAGGCCTTGCGATAGAAATGCCACTAAGCGCTCTCCAGCTCATCTCTATTCAAAGCTTTTCTCACAACCGCTTTTCGGTGGTTTAATGCAAGAGCTGTCAATTATACAAATTAAACAAGATTTATTAAAGTTGGCTATCATTAAAAGTTGGTCGTTATTAACGTTGTTAATTTATTGAAGTTAGTATTAATGTGTAATATGTTCTTAAAATGTTTGAAAAAGTTATTAAGAATGTTGTTAAAAGTTAAACGCTTTATGTTGGCTGAAAGACTATTAGTTGAAATTTAACACTGTGGGATATTTTGCAGCGCATTTGCATAACAGCAAAGAAATTTCACCCACTCCATGCTTAGAAAAAATTCCCGACGTTCTAACAACGGAATTAACTCTGTTATATGAGCGCGACGATACGTTTTTCTTGCTACATCAGTTCAGCATTTCAAAAACGGTCATATGTGACAGGACCGAGTCGCATGAAACTGCAAATTTTGTTACGCTCACTATTCTACTCGGTATAGGATAAGTATGAAATTTCATGATGATCGTTTTCATTTCAGATTCTGCATTAAAATATTGCACGCTCAAGAATGCTCAAGAGCCACAAAATTATTTTATGAATGGTGCACTGAGATAAGACGCCTCGCAAATGGGGTCCACAGCCATGCACCTCAACCGATGATCCGTTTCATTGACACAAAACATGTGTCACAAACCGTCCGTAACAAATATCGACCTGCGTAAAAACTATGCTAATCGCACTGGATCAATTGTTTCGGCTTTATTGATTAAGCTTTTTGTGTGCGTTTCTTTTACGAAGCACCTCTTTTATGCATTTATGATTGTTTTTTTAAACACATACTGATATTTCATGACCAGTCAAAAAGCGATAAATAGCAAACTTAAGAAAAGTGTAAAAAATGAAATGAAATTAAACGGACAAAGGAATACGACAAATTCAGCGATAATTCACGAACACTTCCACAGAAAAAAAGGCATCGCGAAAATTTTAACGAAAATGAAAAAGAAATTTTTATCACTTCCAGAACGTATCTAAAAATATTTGTGAAATGACCAACACTATGAAGGGCTAAGTGCCAAATTCTCAAGTTAAAAGACTTAGCAAATTTACGTGTCAAACAATTTTTCGCTACAAATATCATCATGCTGTGTTGTGTTTGTCACCGAAAAGCACTATTTGCACACAAATAATATTCGCTGAACGAAAACCCATCGAACTATCGAACTTCCGTAAATTTCATCATAAACTTTGCGACGCACTCCACTGAATAAATGAAAATTTTTCGAAAGTTTGTATGTGATTTTTCGCTCGATTAGCCTCTGCGGCCTCGAGTGCCAAGAAAATGAATCGAGAAGAAGAACAGATAATTCCACTTACGATGTTGGATAGTCGTCCCACCATTTCGTCGTCACATCTACTTCGTCGGCAGTCGCCTGCGCACGAGCCATCATACCTATGCTTCCCACAGATGGACCCATCCCGTAAGTTCCTCACTCCTAAAGTATTTTTTGCTTTATTTCTTGTCAAATAAGCATACATCCAAGCAATACGAAGATCTAAATTAAACAGTGCATCTCAAATAATTAAGCTTCGAAAATGCGGCAACCATACAGCACTAAAACACAACAATATGGTCAAAGAAACCATAAGGAACTTATCTGAAGCAACAATAGGTGCAAAAGCCGAAGCATATAAAGCAAAAAAAAATGGCCATCCATAAAAACGAAACAGTGGAGGCCGATACAGAAGGCATTTGAAAGCATATGTGCAGCTATCTTTAAAACAGAACGAGGTCCGATAGTCTAACTGTGCTCTCGAACTCAGTAAGAAAAACCGATTTCTCAATTGGCTATTGTTAAGGAAAGAAATCTTTCAAACAGCTTTCAATCAAATGAACTTATCAGCAACAGAACCATGTTACAACTGCTGCCTCAGCCTGCGACCTAAGGAGTGTCGGACGCACGGTGAAGACGGTTTGGAACTGGCCATGACTTGCACACTACGATCCCCTCCCCCAGCACATCGCGTCATCCAGCAGTTGTTTCGTTAGCTAACACTGATAAACTCGTGCTCAGTGTAAACCGTTTGCTTGTACCCTGCGACACATCGGCGAAAAAAGAATGAAACATAAGCGAACGAGACCGAAATAATGGGATGAAATCGTTTCATGAATGCACAAGGAAAGGAACAGAAGCATCGACTGCTTCTTACCTAAAATCGGCCAAATGTTTCTTACAGTGTTTTAAAGACAGTTGAGAGAACAAAAACGAGTAAGTAAAGGGATTGTAAACTGCTTGCGGTTTTATGGTTTTCGAAACGAGTGTAAAGCTAGATCGACTATTTTAAAGGTGACGAAAAAGAAAACTAGGTCTTTAAGCTATTCATAACTTCGCCGATTGTAAGATTTGATCAGTAAGAAGCAAATCAGTTTTTCGGAAGTTCCGCTCCATAAAATTAGCGCGGAGAGCTTCAAAAACAATTACGAAATTTCGCCTCAGCAATTCAGCGGTTGGGATTTGAGACGGAGCACATAGCAGTAGCAACACTGACGCTAGCAACGGTTTGTTAAGATGTCGGAGAGAGTAGGCGTAGAACCGCTAGCCATTAGCGCAGCAACGGTAGCGTTTCGATCGAGTATGTAATCGTGGGCGTACCCACAGGCGTTTCACTAATCCTCTTTAACCTCACGTGCTTTGTTGTTTGTCTACCTGTTGTTGGAGTTGAACTGAGTCATAGTAATGTGCGGTTTATTTTTTTTTTAAATTTTTACTTACAACTCATGAAAAGGAACCAGACTTCAGAAAAGGAGAAAAATCTCGGATGTTCAACGTAGTGTTTTCTTTTGGCTAACGAAAGCATAAAAAAACCAACAATTTCTAGAGAAGAATAATATAAGCGTGCGGAAAATTTAATGGTTCTAATCAGTAGTGTGCAGTATTGTGAACTGCAGAAAATTCAAAATGAGACATTCAACGAAGTGCCATTAGAGTGCTATGTGCTCATGAATTCGTTTTAATATTCTCCTTCTTCAGTGTTATCGCATGTATGTCGATGCCTCAGTTGTTCCAGGCGTTTCGGAGTTATAGTAAAAGACAGAACTTCGGATCTCTTAAAGGTCTGTGACGGTAATCTTTTAATTGCTTAATTCTACAGTGAAGCACCAGACCACCACTGTTTACTTCGTATTGACGCCTATTGAAAAAATTTTTGAAGCATCAGGAAGCAAATATCTTCTTCAGTACTGTCAAAAATTATCATTTTTCTGGTCTGCCGAAGCATTAATTTTCACTATTTCTTTATAGTTTTCGAATTTTATTGAAAATATGCTATTCACTGCGAGAAAATTACATGCTTTCCCTAGTGCGAGGCTTCAATTGAACGTTCTACAGCTTTCTCGATTTGCGTCTATCCTTTGTCTTTTAGCATATGTCGTTCGAGCACGGAAACAACTAACTAGTCATTACGATCAACAGTGTTCCAATCAGTCAGCATACAATCGTAAATAGTTAGCTTCAGATGGATGCGTCCAAAATGTGCATATTCTCAACACAATTCACAGCAAACGATTGACAAGAATCGGCAATGAGACGCACTGAATGAAGAACATTACAAACAATCATCGGTTTAAAAGTATTCAATTCGAAATGCCCATTCGATGCACCAACTGTTACGGCCATTTGATTGCCGAACACCTGTGCAGCAACCATTGCGATGACATCACAATGTTCAACATTCATCTCGATCCTTACTTCTCTTCTCCTTGCTTTTGTTGACGTTTCCGCAGACTCAACGACAGCCTCGTCAATTTTATATGCAGACTCTAAGGAATTGTTACCTATGGAACGCATTTCAGTGACAATTTTCATGAGTGATGCCGCCAGTGTATTCAACGCTCCATGACATTCAACCATAACGTCATGAGCAGCCAGTGACTCGAACTTGTTCGGTGCTGTCACAAACGGAAATCCAGTAAGTGTGGCGATTTGTTCTGCTACCTTTTCGGCGAATCCCAGTGGTGCATTCAAACCCGTCCCAACAGCCGTACCTCCAGCCGCCAACATATAGAGACGAGGCATGGTATGGTGTACACAGTTGAGTTCTGTATCGAGCAACTGCGCGTAACTATGGAAAGTTTCACTGAGATTGAGTGGCAGTTGCTTTTTTCGAATAAGAACGATGCGATCGAACTGCTTCGCTTTTATGTTGAAAGCATCGCGTAGTTTTTCGATGCATGGAAACAGGCGCGAATGAAGTTCACAAACAACTGCGATGTGCATCGCAGTAGGGTATGTATCATTCGAAGACTGCGACATATTAACATGGTCGTTCGGATGGACAGGCTTCTTGGAACCCATCTGACCTCCAAGCAATTCAATAGCGCGATTGGCAATCACCTCGTTGACATTCATATTCGTCTGCGTGCCCGAACCAGTCTGCCAAATCATCAATGGAAAATCGTCGTCCAATGTTCCCGCTATCACTTCGTCGCATACTTGTGAGATAACCTCTGCTAATTTTCGATCAAGTCCGAACTGACAGTTGACCTGAGCTGACGCTTTCTTGAGTAAGCCAAAAGCGCGAATTATGGCCAGTGGCATCCGTTCTTCTACGTCTCCAATTCTGAAGTGCATCATTGCACGTGCTGTCTGTGCACCGTAATAGCGACTAGCTGGAACGTTCACCTCGCCCAAAGTGTCTAATTCCTTGCGTATCGCCAGTGAGGACGCCATCTGAACCACTTAAACGATAGTTTTGAGAGAACGCAAGACAGTGCCGATATACGTGCAGTGGTGGCCAAAAAGTCTATGAGCTTCGCACTTCGCACTTTCAAAAGGTTCCGCCCTTATACTTACATCGAAAGGTAAGCGGATTGTGCGAGACGGAGAAAGGCCTTTCCAGAAACTTTTCATTTTTGCCAGATGCAGTAGGCGAAATATTCTATTACTGTGAAGTATTCCGAAATTACTCAAAAACGCAACTGTTGAACGCCCAACAGTGAATAACAAAGGACAGGAAATGGCTGCTAATGATTTGGTAAGGATGAAAATACAAAAACAGTTGAGAGTATGTGTCAGGGGATCAGAGGCTGGCATGACATACCTCGTGCAATTCTTCCACTAAAACTTTACTTCGATTTGCTTTGGCAGATTGGCAATGCGCAAAGGACGTCATGGTGGCGTCCCATCTCTTGTTACGTAGGTGAGTGCCCGTCTGTCTGTACACACTGTAGTCTCAACTTGTGAAACGGTGAAGTTAGAATAATGGAGTCTGGTAAATATAATTTAATCGTGGAGATCATCCTTTATTCCTAATTTTGAAACCCGCGGAAAGAATGATGCCCGTTAGTGTAAAATTAAGGATGCATTTTCAAACGGTGGTGGTGCACACTTCATCGCATAGATCGCAGGAAAATAAATACAGGGCTGGTTTGCCTGGAAGTTGTTGAAGCGCTTTTGATGCTGACCAGCCGGCGTACGTTTATATTTGCTTTGCCGTCAACTCGGCACGTTACCTATAGTTCATGTCACAACCCTCGAGGTCCACAGATCCGTCCGAAATTGAGTGTAGGCTGTGCGACGACGGGTATATTACCAGATCTCATAGTTCTTCTTTTAGCGGTTTCGGAGTTGAGGTTACCGTACAATACTGACAGGCTGCAAACTTGCAAATGCATGGATATAATTGCAGATTTGCCAGGCGCATAACAGGAGATCCGCAAAAAGACATGCCAAAAAGAAATCTATCCATAAGGATTTTGGAACAAGACAATCGATCAATCCATCATTTTCTTTTCAGTGGTAACAAGAACAAAATAACTATTGAAATCCGAAACGGACGGTTTGAAGCCTATAACAAACACAGACTACTAAAGCGCATTACGCAGGCAATGAGAAAGCACCGCGCTAAAACTGAACTTCATAGATTCGAACAGTACTGGAGCACTAATTTCCGAACAAAAGCGCAACTATAGCCAATATACAGATTTTTGCTCACTGTTTCAGCCTAATGGAATCGACCTCTTGAGGACGAACTCTTCATTCATTCAGCGTGAAACTGTCTTTTGCGATCGCTGACCAATTCGCTCATTTTTGTTTCCGTACTAAACATTATCTTCATTCAGTTCCTTTGTGATGCTGCTCATAAGCAGTGCTCTTTCGCAATCTAAAAGTTGCGATGCCAACTGCTGAAGAACTTTCAAAAATCTTTTAAGCATTCATAGAAAAAGGTATTTGTGACGCATTAAGGCTCTATGTATGAGCGCTAAATATAGACAAAACACCATTAAGGTGACTCAAGGAAAAGTTGTGAAGTAACATTACGAAAAGTAATTGAGCGTAGTTCTGCAAGAGTTAGCAAGTTTTGAGTACTTCACAGGCACTTTCAAGCACTTTTGTCATTTTCATTTATCAACAAGCCTATCAACCAGCTTATCATCATCGAGACTCACTTTCCGTATTCTTAATCTTAAACAAAATAAAGAAATGCATTTCCATTAGAATAGAGAGAACTACTTTTAAAAGATTTTCGTTAAGAATGCAATGTATCGGCGAACAATCGCATACTCGTAACATCAATATTTGATATGTTTGTTGGTGGTTACGAAGAGATCTAAAAAATAAAAGTTGTCCATACATACATATCTACAACCGGTAGGTGTAATAAAGTACACGTCGACTCGCTATGCTGTCAGCCCAGCAAAGAAACAAAGTTACCTCTAGACATTTGCATTAAAAATGTTTTAAAAAAACAAGCATAATCATCTCCGAATAGACAGAATCAATCGATACGGTGAAATGCAAGATGACGAGTATGCAAAGAAAGTGAATGAGATCAGACGGTTAGATGAGTCGTGCTGCACTGAGTAAAAATGTCAAAAACGCCATTATTGTTTCGATGAGGGTTTTGCCCTATTTATTCGGAAGAGCAACAATTGGCTATTTGCCTATGTTCTTTGCGCATATCGCATTCATGTTGTGAGGTTCTCTTTTTCGTAACCTCGTATAAATGTTACTCATCGAAAGCACGTCTATATAAGTACGAAACAGTTCACCGTGCATATGTAAATTTCACATTAGTTTTATCATCTCAGGCAATCTCCAAGTTCAGCAGCAACAGTGCTTTGCATATTGTGTTAATTTATGCGATAACAGTGAACGAGACGCCTGTAACAGTGAACGAACATTTCTGACACCCTCATCGCTTAAAGAACGTTCGTTTTGGCGCAACAAATAACTACCGATTGACGATAAACATCCTGTTTCTCACTCCATAAACACATTTTCCATTGCGAAACAGAGTTAGCGTTACAATACGAATGCGCCTACCTCACACACTATTATGGATAACCGATAGGTTTTGCGGTTTGACGATTCCACGAAATGGCCTTTTTGAAGAAATAATCCACTTTCGATTTAGAGGGGAACGTTCGAGAGGCCTATTCGGTCAAAATTATCAATTGTTCGAAATAACCGTGCTCGGATGTAATCGCCACGAGCATAACCACTTTGTTCAGAAGTCGGTCCATACGTGCCATATATAATGCACAAGGCACTTAATCGCCACAACAAAACGTGTAATACAACAGCACTAGGCAAAAGCAGTTGTGACGCTTATGGCCGCGCCACTAATAGGTCTGCGTTCGTGTAAGCATTGTTTCGGTCCTCACTACACAGAAACGCCAAATTATTTTTATCTAGTTAAATTGAAAAAAGCAAAAACGCCTAACTGAAAAATGTTTTCATGCTCTTTGTTCAATGTGTAATTTGGGCGCATAAGTCACTGTGTGTGTTTATGCCCTTCTGTCTGTCTGATGGTCTCACCTCCGGAACATCTGAAGCTGGATTTGTGAAATTTGGCAGGTATAATCTGCGCCTCAGGCATCGTTCAATTTCACCTGATCCCTTGAGAGTATTTTACCCTTAAAGAGGATAAAGTTTTGCATGCGCTGTGCATTTGGTCGATCTGCAAGAAAACTAATCTTGAGCAGGATTGTGTAAGTAGTCAAAGTCGGTGAAATTTGAATTTGCGTCGCTGGAGCGCAGTTTACCTGCCTGACTGACCTGATGGGTGAATTGCTAGAGCCACACATCGTCGCTTTCCTTGGCATGTATTCCCATTTGTTTTCGATGCAGTACTATCTCTCGTTCCTCTTGGGCTTAACTATAGCACTGAAAGACTGATAGTTTCGTGGTTAGCTGATTATTTCAATCGCTCTTCTTCGTATTCAATCTGCGTAAATTCATCAATGCCTTTTCACCAGCAGCTGTCTGTCGTTATTCGTTGCCAGTTTCTTTTCTTCCAGGAGTTTCTTCTCGTACCAATATATTCCAAACTGTTTGCTTAATTGTTTTGTTGTAAGCGTTTTCTTTCTTCACTCACCTTTGTTTTTTCGTTTTTTTTTTTTGATTTGGATTTTTCCTCATTGAAAACGTATAAAGTTATTAGGAAAGGTAAGGAGAGATCGATGAAATCGGTGAGTAGCGAAGAGAGCAGAGAAAAAGTGCGCTGAAGCAAACGTTTTGCAGGCGAGCAATCCCTAGCGATGTGGTGCTTTTCTTTAAAGTCCGTGATCGAGCCCTGTGGCAGGCGATGAAGGCAAAAATAACTTAAAGGAGGAGAACGTGGCGGCCAGTTAGCCTCACCAAGTCAGCGATGCTCACACGGCGTTACAGCACACAACTCGACCATCTTTTTATGAGGTGACTCTAAAGCATTCATTCCGCTGAGACCGCTTTCGTTTCGCACATTCTTCGGCAGTTGAAGTCAACTGGTCAGCAGCTGGGGATCCTAGAATAATACTTCTGTGCTATTTTACCAACACCGGCCATAAAATATTCTAGAGCACATTCTGTAGTCCCTTATAATTGGTAGCGGTTTGTGGATTTATAGAAAGAACAGAAAGCTCTGGTGCGTTTATGTTTCAGCATGTATTTTTGCTTGACAAAAATCAGAAATCGATTTTTTGTAGTGGTTCATGTCGGCAAACAGGTCTATTTGGTTAGTTTAGGATTCCGCATATTTGCAACTTGCATTGATATATAGCCAAAGCAGCCGCAGCCGAAAATTCTGGTGCGCATACTACCAGAATCTTCAATCATCCTACGATTAAATTCGTTTCGGAATTCTGAACAGGTGCTAGCTAATGGCGGCATGCACGGAAACGTGGTGTGCACATGCGGATACTATGCATGATGGCAATCCAGTGTTTCAGTTTTTGGACTATCAAAAGCGCGAGCCTGAATACTTATAATCAGTCAATTTACAAGATGCTACGTCTGCGGGTGGGTCAACTCTTGTCACCTATGGACAGTTATATGACAAAAGTAGAGCAGAAATGGTTAACTTAAGGTAGCATATTATGATAGAAAGAATTGCAAAGAACCTTGCATAACACGTTTTCGAAGCGGTTCAGTAAGTGCCGGATTGCAGCTAGGAAACCAGGCAGCTAGACATGTAAAGCTCAGTTGTCAACGACCCGTCAAGTTTTGCCCACTTTTTCGCATTTGGATGGAGTCGATCATGTTATTATCAAGCATTCAAAATGTAAACCTAAAAATGCCATCATTTAGGCCTTCATGTGAAAACGTCATGAAAAGATTGTGATCGGTATCACAATCAACCGTCTTCGCCAGTAACCTTCATACCTAACGGTATTCATCAGCAGTTGGTGTGTCGCATATTTCAAAAATTCTTCTTAAGTTTTATCATTCAAAAAACACTTTCAGAAAATTTTTTTGCAAGAATGCGGTGATCTCTCTTGTCGTGCGAAGTCTACGGTTATGGAGATTTTTCACTAATTTCGGGTTAAAAAAATCTATTTCTTCCGTTGAACAGCTTCCACTTAACCATTTCCCGGTTCCATTCAATTTCACAACTTGTTCATGAGATAGCATGAAATCCATACTTTTCTGGAAGCCCGATAAATCTACTTTTCTCGACAAGCGCATGCAGTACACATATACACATCATATTATTCTTGCAGTATACTTCCGTTTGTAATAGGTGGCTGATCAAGCATACATATGTACAATCCAGCAACCACCTACTGAATGCAGTGTTTGAATAGCAGCTGCGAATTCACAGCGAGCTACATATGTAAAATCGTGTAAAATCTAATGTTTACTAGCTGGCAGCGTAATTTTCTCTCTTGTTTGCGCACAATGATTCATTCAGTTAGTCAACTGTTCGTTGTCTACGCATACTTGTTGGCCTCGACAACGAATACCATTTCGATAGCCGATTTGAATGTGAAATCATGCTTCAAATGAATCTTCGGAACCCATCGCATTCGGAGCGGCAAAATTATGTTAGCAGTATAGAAGAAGCGATGGATGTAACATTTCTCTAATCAAGCACTGCACCTTCGCAAGCGAGGTGCCCCGAAGCAACGACTGACCTTCGTATTTGTCCCCAGACGACCACTGACTTAAAACCTGAGTTCCAGTAAACCGTTTGGTAGTCTTATGAATTTATATCCTCCACATTGCTGATGTATAACATTTTGAAAGTTCTAGATGCCTCTATTGCTATCCCAACGACAGCAACTAAATGTTAAGTTAACGTATGCTGGAAGTTGTCATGTTCGAAATATCAAAGCATCGAAAAACAGTTTCCCAATAAACGATTAAAACGCATCATTTCCTAAACGAACATTCGGAAAACGAAAACGTTCTACTCTCCTACCTTTGCCACAATTCATTTCATAACTCTTCCTAGTCAAGGTTTGGTTTTTAAATAAATAAACTGGTAAAAAATCGATTATGAAACAAGCGATAAGTGTAAACGAATCTGGCGAGACGTTACGAATAAAAGGCCATACTCAACGCTTGCAGTGAGGTGGAATATTTGGGGAAGCAATCACTAGAGCAGCTGTGCCAATAACGGCCGTCGATATTCGTACTTTTTGCTTGCACTCATCTTTCGTCAAATGTTGATGAACAATTTAGTTGGATCGTATTTTTTGAGGGCACGACAATTAGACGATTTTTATTTACATTACACCATTAAGGCGACGACAGCCGGAAGAAATTAGATGCAAATGCTCGTTTGACTTCTTCTCGTAACTTCTTCTCACCCAAACGAAAATCGGTTGCCAGTTCAACAAATCCATCGTGTACTGTTAGCTGTGGGTCGATGAATTCGAGCGATTCCTGAAAGAAAAATCGACTCATTCAGATTTAATCCATCGTTAAGTAGCGGCATGGTGCCAGAGGACGAGGGACTTAAATACTTTTAAAAAACCGTCTTCTTTGCAGAGGCTATAGAGTTCACCTCCACAAGGAATGACGAAGACTGCGAAGGTTTTGACTGTGCTGTGCGTGCTACCTTTACATTGTTATTATAGAAGATACATGACAGCATGGAGAGAATGAGAGTCGAGATTACAAGACTTCAAGAGCACAGTTGCGTTTGAAGTGTTCAGCCATCATCGAAGAAAAAGCTACTTTCATGTTTCCGCGTGCCAAATGGGCCGGAAATGAACATTTCAATGCCACTTTTCTAAAAAACCGAAATCACAAGAGAGGACGAGGGCACATCACCGGCAATCGCTTACAAGTGGCGATGCTGAATTTCGAACTAGAAATTGAATGTTCTTTGTGAATGTTCATAACGTCACAGTTTTTCATGGGCATGAGGGAGCGCAGCTGCGTCGGCGACTTCATCTACTCTTCCTGACTGTCAGGTGAATTGAGGAGCAACCCTTTCAAGAATATCCTTTAAAAAATCGGCATTGATGATAGATCCAAATCGTCCGGATGACCTGAGCGATTGATCAGATCATAAAGAATAGCTTAGTCTCCCTCAGCTGAAAGTATTTGAATTGTTTGGAATGGCGTTCTCACCTGTAAGGGAAATGGAACACCTTTGCGCAATGCCTTCGATAGCTGTGGACCAAGGAATGTCTTCGAGAGCGGTGCTAGTTGCGAAATGTCCTCACTACCCACACCGCCCACTGCGCTGCGATGCAATCTGAAATTCCGGACAGTATAATCACAAAACACTTTGTCGAGTTGTTTAGGAACGATATTTCATTGCAATACTGCGTTACATACAGTTCTTACCCTAAGATGTTTCCCTTTCGCGGATTCCAAAATTGCATGCTAACGGCCCATTATGGTGTGTAATATCGTCCAAACCACCACTTGTTGCACGTTCAAACAGAAAAAAGTGCTTGACGACTTGTAAGGTATGCGTCTCGACAATTAAATAAGATGGTCACGAAAGTTGATCGCAAATGAACAAAATTCATATTTTTGTCCTACCCGACCTTTCGTACAAATCATCACCTAAAGATTTGTTTTTCTTCACTATGTCGACTATGAATGTCCGTAAATTTCACCTTCTTTAAGAAGATGCAATCTCCTCCAGAGCCGGTGAATTTGTTGGACAAAGGAGGCCCTCCTTTGGTGGAGATTATAACTACTGAAGTTCCTGACTATACTTTCGGTGGTTGCCGAGTTGATCTACGGACAGACGTGCACATGCTTGCATACGTATGAATGGACATGACCTCGCTATAATGCACTTTAAAAATTCTACAGAGCGCATGAAAACCATGTCAAATGCATGCTAGCGTTGACAGAGATCCCGCGAACATCCTGAAAAACATCTTGGAAAGTAAGTAGGCGAACAGAGATAACACACACTATAGCGAATTGACTTGTAACCTGCACTACCGCACTATCAACTCCTTTGCAACTCATGTTGTATGATACGTCTGCAACATTGGCGCGACAAAAGAAACATGTTTTTTAAAGCATAAAGCACCATGGTCAAGCGACTTAAGAACCTGACGGCAAGCTTATGCAGTTTGAAGTCAGCAGCGAACTTGCGATCTTCTATCAGAATTCGGACGGCAGCAAGCGTGTCTGCCGAACTAACCAAAATTTGTCGTCGTCGAAGACCTTCTTTTATATATGTCAACACCCTTGCTGAAAATAAGCAGCACATTTGCACAGAAGTCGTTTATTAAGTGACAAATGAGGTATGTATGTAGTTAATAGCGTTGTGCTGGCAAGAAGGAGAAATAGGGTTATACGCGCTCACCTGCTGCGGTGGCTGAGCTTAATGATTCCTCTACCTCTCTTCCCCACACCCCCCGACTTCGTAGGTAGATCCTCTACCAGCTTATCCCCCAATAAACCAGTCCTTCATACCTCGCGAGCCGAAATTATCTCTTCGAGACCAAAAAACCGTCAAATGAGCTTTCCCATCAGGAATGGCTTTGGAATTTTCGCTTCTAAAATATGACCGGTTTCAAAGGAAATTGCGCTAGATCATGAAGTTCATAACATTAGGTGCACTTCCTTCTTTATTAAAAACGAAAATTTTCTCGAGAAAAAGAATGAAAGTTCCAGCTCAAGAAGTATTTCTCGAGCGTTATTAGTGCCTACATTCCAACAACATTTTAAGCTTGCTCTTCTGATTGCACGATAAGGCTAGAGATGGTACGCTGATGGTATTATTAGAGCTTGCTACACACATATTATTCATTAATAACAACACCCACGGTATCTGATTAATCCCGTGAACGGTGTAATGGCGTGATTCATCGAGCAACTCTTGAGAACAGAAAATATTTTATATGAGCTTTTCCACAATCGACGGCAAAATTGAAAACTTTTCTGAAGAGACCGGCAGTAAGAATGGAAAAAATGAACAAATCAACGTAAATTTGTTCGGTTTTTGAAAAACAAGAATCGTAGAAAACAATCAGTTTTGGCAAAACTGCTCAACAAAACGAACTTTTGAGGTCGATTGTGCCGACACCATTGGCCAACTGAAATTCTGGCAATTCGTGCGGTAATAAAACGAACGATGAGGTTGTATTGGGGAATTGTTTCGCGATCTCAGGGATCAGTTTGCCGAAACATAACGATGCAATGAAGTCACCGCCTGTCTCATTCGCACACGACGTGCGCACAAGTCCTTTGTATTGCGCCGGTAGAGACGTTTCGTCTATCTAAATTCGAAGGCAATAGGCGAAAATGATTTGTCAAAGAATAGAAAAAAAAGGCGTTTGTGAGAGATCAAAAATATCTCATTCGCAATTTCGCCCATATATAGCAAAAATTTGGTTTGCCATAGCGCGCATCGATAATAGATAAAGCCCATAGACTCTGTTTTATTGTTGGTTCTTTACTGTGCAGTGCTTGACTCATGCACCTAGTGCAGTCAATGTCGATAGAAGTAAATATGAAAGTGACACCTAAATACACAGCAATCGCAACCCTTGCGATCACCTTTCAAGGTGTCCCACTGCAGACCAATTTGCGAAATGTTTGTAGTCTATGGAGCGAGATTTCAAAGCGAAACCGTCGTAACGATTGTTTTTGACGGCCGTCAGCTGCAGTTGACGGTCGTGATTTGATGTTTTTTCGGCTTACGATTTTTTTGTTAAATCATCCCAGATGAGAAAAAGGACAAATCTCTGGATAATTCTATAATCTATGACCAATATGCGAAATGTTTGTAGTCTATGGAGCGAGATTTCAAAGCGAAACCGTCGTAACGATTGTTTTTGACGGCCGTCAGCTGCAGTTGACGGTCGTGATTTGATGTTTTTTCGGCTTACGATTTTTTTGTTAAATCATCCCAGATGAGAAAAAGGACAAATCTCTGGATAAAGTCGAAATCAGCTAAAAGCTATACTGGTGAGTTGGCATCATGACCTTTTTGTGAACGCTGATTCAGCGGCATGAAAAGCTATCAGGTCAAACAGTTCCATAGAACTGTTTTTGTCACTAAGGTGTGAAAATGTGGAACTGTTAACGACCCTCGTTCTCTTCAACAGACTCCGAAAGTAAGCTCATTTACACTCTTGACAGCCACTTGGGAACACCTGCTATTTGCCATCCGAAGATTTCGGAGATATGATCTGTTCGCATGAATCGATTATTGCACTGTCTTGTGCCACCGGTTTCCGAGAGCCCTATCATTTATAAACGAACCAGCCTGATCAGTGGCGTCTTTCGGGGTGAGCGCGCTGCCGAGTTCAAAGTTTCTGTTCATTTATTGATTGGTTGTCGCGAGGATTCGCGAAGTCGACATGGCGCGAAAAGAGCTCTGGTTCAGCACGGGCAGTTGGCGCCAGTGGCCAGTGGGCCAAGCCTACTACAATTTCATCTTACCTTATGTCACCCCTCTGAGAGGTGACATGCCTGGCTTAGCCACTGTCTGTCGGGGCAACATTAGAGGACGTAGGGCCCGTGTAGAGCTGTGCCAGGGCCCCTTTCGACTTTCATTTGTTCGTTGTTTTTTGTAGTGTGTTGTTATCGTTTACGTTGTGCATAGCCACTTGTGTTGATTACTAGTTTAATGCATCGAGTTGCTGTTCTTTGGTGTTTTGTGTTTATCGTTTTTTTATGCATCGCTTCACTTTTGTTAGTGCTTTTTGTTTGTAACGAGATATTCGTATTACCGATTTTGTCACGTTGCTCGCCTTCACGTCACCTAACGAATAGGTTTAATTACCCAAGTCTGAGGTCCGAGTGGAGGCGATCCCGCAGTACCAAGCGAAGGATAAACATGGGGCGAGAAGAAACTTTGAAGTAATGGGCACAAACGGACAAGCCCACGGTCAATTCGGTTGTTTTGCTTAAATTTCGCGTTCATTTTTCGGATCCTTTGTGACACGAGAATTCGATCGCCGTTTATGAAATGTGTCTCTGAGCAACCGAGCCGTTACTCGACGTTATTTTGGGCCTGCTTTTATCTATTCTTATGGACGTACATATACATATTCTCTGTATCAATTCATACTGGGCCTACCTGTATACGAGAACATTGCAGAACAGAAGTCGATCACCTCCTTCAAAAGGGAATATTTTTTTTCTGCTACATTGGTATTGGCTTTGCTTTCCTGCGATTTGCGGTTACTACAAATCTGGCGTTTTTTGGGCCGCGGAGACGTTGTCGTCCTCTGTTGCAGAGATCGCAGCTCAGCGCCAGAATCGTAAATGTATGTTCATCATTGTCGACTCATTATATAGTTGGAGAGGAAATGAGGGCCATCGTCAAACTCTTCTTTAAGCTCCGTACAGACCTGGCCACGATACTTTGGCTGGTTCAACAAACGCGAAAAGAGCTTTCTTTCGTTCAGTTCGCGTTGAGTTCCCTGCCAGTCTTCGTGTAAGAGTTCAGTTGCAGTTTAACAGTTATCCGAGATGGTCAGCCATCTCTGTTCGAGAATGTTTGTCGAGCTTTCCGGGTCGTCCCTATGATCGCGCTCGTCGACGGTCAACCAGAATGTTCGTCATCTTCAGCGCATTTCCTGTCCTCTAGAGTGCTCTTGACACTCAAATGCTACTTGCATAGCATAGGCATTTTACCAAGAAACTTGATGCAATCTCTCTGATTCATAGCATCAGCCATTCTAGCGAGTGCATGAGACCCAGAAAAATGGCGCGAATAAAGCCGAAGCTCGGAGACCCTTGCACTTGCAGGAAGATGCCACCTCGCAGGCTGAATGATGAATGATGCACTTCGGGTTTATTCAAGACAACCGTCAGATGCTTGAAACGCTTGGGCAGCAGTCTTTTTCACTGTGAAGCGGCAAGACCAGTTCATTTCGTCAAACAGAAATCATCTTTGAAGGCTTGACCTTTTCATATTGTATTTCACACTGTGGTCACTGGAAGACGATGATATGATTGTGACAGCATGCTGAAGGCCTCTTCTTAAGGCTTCTATAAGAACCAAAAAGAAAAACTAGAGTAGAAGGGGATATTTCCAACTACTGCTGCTCATTCAAATCCGAAGAAGCTGCTTGCCGTTGAAGAAATCAGGGAAATGTTTGAGATCGTTTTGGCTCAACGCAGACAAGGAGGTACGCTTTTTCAAATTGTTCGGCGCATGAACGAGTGTGCGCCTCAGCGATCGCTGCAATCGCTGCGCTTTGGCCATAGGCGATTGAAAACTGATGCGCGTAAGAAAAAGTCGGAATGAAATACTGAGTGAATGTTGAAGTAATTTACAAATTATTCTTTCAAACTGAAAGTTTGTCGAAAAAAACACTGTTCTGATTGGCGATTTCATAAACTGATTCGTCATTTGAACCTACTCGATCTTGGAACGAAAAACTCTAATATATGCATACATTCACTGAGGGATGTATCTTCCGCAATAAGATTTACCATGTAGGAAGCGAAAACGAAGATGCCATCAAAGCGATAGAAGGAACCAGGAAAAATATGAGTCGTAGAGGGCGGAGAGCTGTGACGATATGCGCTTTTCGCAATCCTGATTGAACAGGCCCAAGAGATACCTGGCAATGGAAGACTTAAAGCATTCGTGCTTGACTGGTGATGGGAGAGCTGCTGTTGACCCGCATGCAAAAATAGTGATGATTTCACGAGATCACAGTTGTTGCCAGTATTTGCACTCTTTCCCAAGGAATTTTCGCATTCAATTTTTCAGAATTTTTCATTTTTCATGCAGACATTCGCATTCCCAGCTGCATTTAGTGCATTTGCAGCTTGCAGACTTCGTCACCGTATGAGCCTGGAACCTCCTTTGTTCAGGGATCGAATTTCTTAAATGAAATTGTTCCCTCGGCGCCTAAATTTTACTGATGCTACGGAAAGCGATTCTCTCTGAAGCCTCGTTTTCAGATCCTCACAGATTTCAACCAACTTCTCGGTCTTGAAAATAGTTGACCCGCAAACTTACACACGTAAGTTAAAATATTTGCACATAGCTTCATCGAGGAGGAAAGTGCATGGAAGCGATTTTGCGATCAAGCTATTTCAAAACTCAAATCTTAATAAACGTTGTAGCAAAGTTCGGCTAAAAATGTCTTTTTCGGTGCTTGTGAAGGTGGAATAACTGCGGACAACAAGTGGTTTCAGACATGAACTAGTGTTGAAAAAGTGATATCAGTATCACGTCGATCATATGAATGTTGCAGATTACTTGGACCTAAAATTGGAGCGGGCTAGCTTTTTGTGAAATGATGATGAACGGTTGCAGGTTATACTGCAAAAAATGGCTTAAAATGCAAGTGAAAAGAAGTTTGTTGTAAGTTCAACTTAGATTTTTGCCCAACGTTTTCGAAAATAAGTATTCTGAAGCCGACAATTACTTCAAGTAATAATCGATTTCCCTCGTAAGCGTGGAAAAGAAGCGAATTGAACAGGTATTCCGATCCAAATAAATACAGCATTCTATCCGAGTCGTTAGTTGTACGCATTGGAGGCGGAAAGAAGGGTGCGTTCTGAATACCGTCCTCATAGCGAATTTCACCTACAATAAATTCTTCAAAAAAGTATTTTCTAACATTCGTTCTTCCAAGGATGCTAGCCAGGCGTGCATGATCCAAAAAAACGGCCGAATAGTCTGAGACTTTCGCATGTTCGCTTCTGCATTAGCGAACATTTCTTATGTTCTTTTCTTAACGTTTCTGAGGCATGTTAAACGTTTCACTTTGCACAAACGGAATATTTTTCCATAGAAACCTATTCTTTTTAAATCATGCTATTTGCGATACATGAGTTTAAGAAGGGAACAAACTTAGGGGTGATTTCCTTTTGCAGTTTTTTCTCATATAAATGCAACAGCAGTAGAAAAACATTCGCTGAGAAATCGTTCAGATACAACACCGACCACGCTGTTGAGTTTCAAAGAAATCGTAGTTTATGGTTGGATCGGCAATATTTCGATTGTCGATGATGAGCCCTTTCGTGAATCGACGAACGAGACGTTCTACTATCGGATTATCGACTGGTCCCAACGTTTTAAACGGATCGCTGAGATCTGCACGCGCGAGTCTCTTAAAAACCCATCCCAGTTGCAAACCAGCAAGACATCATGGCCAATATACCGGAATTGTTGTCATCGATTTTCGAAATTTTTCAACATCAATCATGAATGCAACGCATCTGACAGAAAATTTCCAATAAACGATGCGTTTGGCATCTCATTTTATCTAGTATTCGACGTGTCAACTATGTCCGAATCGAATTTGAATTTCAGAAACTTCATTTCATTTCGAAAGAGCGAAATTTCAGTTTTATTCAAATTAATCGCTTCAGTATGCTTATTCAGAATTTCAACTCGTTCCACTGAAGACACGAATGAAACCTTGAAGAGGGTGGGCGAGGCATCCTCGATGAATTTCTGAAGGCTGCTGCAGAAAATGCTGGGTATTCGACGTCTTATTATGTCGTTTATTTGAACCTGCAACAAATGTTATGTTTTCAAATTGGTTTTCGAATCGTTTATCGTAAAGAATTTTTGAAGTGTTATTTGGTGCTTTTTGAAATCCGGCAGTCGTTCTAATCAAGACTGTTATAAGGTGGTTCGGTGACATAATTTGTGAATGGAAGAGATTACCCCATAATAGGCAAAAAACAGAGACGGCCCAGTGCTATACTCTTGGAATTCTATGAAGACGAACTAAACGATTTTCAACGTACAAATTTAGTTAAACAAGTTTTTTTTAAAGATAAGTTTGATTGTACGTTAAAAGTTATATGCACATAACTTGCCAAAGTCCGAAAACTTACACTGTGTACATTTCGAAAAGCGAATGTATACGTATTGCATGGTCGGACTGCAGTTGGGAGTTGTCACCTATTCCGCATATAAAAAAATCAACCCCCCCCCCCCCCCCC
>JPKZ01001583.1:56350-146470 GCA_000803305.1 Toxocara canis
CCCCCCTTTCAGCTCAATCGCCCTCGAACAAGTCCTTCATGACTCATCCAATCAAAAATGCCAACAATATGGAAAACAGTCGGACTTGAGATTTGTGTCGTTAACAGCACGTTTGTCCTATAAACGTTCCACATTAGATAATTACGTATTCACCAGGTACTCGTTCTGGTCAGAAATACCTCAAAGGTTTTGACGAAACCACTGAATGGTCCTTCTGCATCGATAAAAAACTGACTGTACAGAAGCGTCGTCGAACAGTCAACTACCTGCAAACGTTTGAATTTCGTCTCGGTTTGATTGGCGAATAAGCCATAGGGATAATGGTTCAAAAAATGTTTAAAAATCTAAAATGGCTCCGGTAGAATGCTGAATGGCTTAAACGATAGAAAATCGAAATGCAACAGTTCTATTTTGAAATGTTGATCAGCTCCAGGAGTGCTGAAAATGTGCGAAAGAGCTAATTGTGTGGAGACGTTGTCCACAATGTATTGCGTTCAAAAGAAGAAAAAACAGTGCGCCTGACTTCCACTACAAAGATTGCAAAATATTCTAGATATTAGCAGCTAAAAATGCATCTGAGGAAATAGGTTTTTCAAAAAATCATGTATGCTTGCGGTGCATCTGGAGAAGGATGCCAACACCATTACGAACGGATACAAAAGTGAAATCATTTGCGTAAAACGAAAACTTACTCGAACTCTCATGAGACCATCGGGCGCTGTCTTAAATTCAATTTGCACTGCTACTCCCATTTGCCTAATATCACCGGTAACCGCACCTTGTATTGATGCCAAACCGATGAGTCCCAGAAAGCGACCAGTAAGTCTTAAATAAAGTAGATTTCGGTTCATTGCAAGCTCAATTTGATGCGTGAAGACGGTATAAAATTTGTCATAAAGGACATATCAAGTATTTGCCGAGCTAGATGAAGTTTTTAAAGTCAAATGCGTTTTCTGGCATAATTTCGCCCTATGGAAAAAGTTGGCTTAAAATTCGGTGTTCATCTGTTATATGCAACAGCAATTAGTAATGTGCAAAAACTGATCGTATATAGGAAAGCTCACGCTATGTCGATGCCTTGGAGTTGAAGAAGTAAATAGGAGGGCGGCATAAAATTTAGCGATGTAAACTGAGGTGGTGAATAATGCAAAACCTGCACTTCTGATAGAATCACTTTGCCTTCAATGCCTGCAAGAGATCGAAAAGTTTTAATGAATGTGAACGTGCAAAATAAATCAGTTGTTTCGTGAAGTTGTCGAGCGGTTCGAATATAGAGGAGCTTCGTGAACAAAGTGTTCAAATAAAGCAGAGGAAACAAAATGTTATTTTTGAACATTAAAATTTATGAACATTAAAAAAGCACAGGAAACCAAAAGTTCCTCGTTGTGTACTACGGGTCTTCAGGACGTATTGAAATTATGGGCACAACGTGCAGGTTGAGCGGCTAAATAAATGAAATTGTTATTGCAGATGCGGTGAATGGGCATGCTATATGTGGTGAAATGTGTTATGTCCACCGCTTCAGTAAACACAGTTTGTTTAGCTAACGAAAAGTAATACTAAATTTCTGAACAGTTTTTATTAGAAACTAAATTTGTAGTTTTAAGTTATTTGCTTACATAACTTAAATCAGATAAATGATTTCGAGTGAAAAGCGACAAAACGTAGTTTTTTTTTTTCAGTGTTTCTATTGAACTTTCACAATCCTACAATTCTTCTTTCAGACACTTGCCGAATGTCTTTAAGATTTTAAAAAACTCAGCCTTCAAAAAATTATCCGAACGTTGCTAATGTATGCCAGCTGCCTGCCCAGTTGCGAAAACTGAAGGCATTTTCGTGCTGATGACAGACACCACCGAAGGCATTTTATTTCTGCCATGCAACCCATACTTCCGGTTGCTCAGAGCGACATTCTGTGAAAACGAATTTAAGAGATGCCACAAATTATGGAGGACAGGGTCTTGATTATTCGACCCATCCGTGTCAAGAGTGGGCTAGGCTGAATTTTAAATACAAGACGTCAAGCAGTTGCCACTCTTTTGAAGGTTGAAGAAAAATTTCTTGACTACTTGCCAAGCAGTGGGAATCAGGCAAATTTCTCTACTCGTCAATAATTTTGCGACCAAAGTTCAGCAGCCATGCTAAGTTCACAGCTGAAATTGTTGCACAAACGAAATCGTGTGTGCGTGATTCGAAGCGAACTCGATTTATAGATCTGGCTTCATTACCGTCTCAAAACTCAAATTCATGTTCAAAAATGAACAGTGCTGTTACCGTTCTTGGGATCAACTCTGTGCTACAACTTATTCGACTTCATAATAAACGTTTCTATGCAAATCGAAACAAACCAGGTTGAGAGAATGAGTGCTCGGCGCTGAATCCTCTCAAAAGAGGGATTTCCTCATTCAGTATCTTTACGCCTACATTTTTCACGTGCTCGGCTCCCTTCCTTGTGAGTCGAATCTTTACGCCAGGCCATCCTAAAATATCCTTTCGGTTCGAGCAATTCGGATACCTAACGTAATATGTTCGTTTTTAAGATACAGTTCTACAGTACACAACACCACTCAACCTACTTTGTTACGTGATGACGAAAACACATGGCAGGCTGAGGATCAATTTTTTGGCCGTGCGAAGGGCCCATTGAAACTCGCCTTTTGAGCCAGGCATCGCTTAGGGATTCCTACGTGCGAAGGAACAGTGATTGCTTGTTCATTCTTCGAATGTGACGATCATCTACGTCGGTAATACATTTTTGCCGAATGATATGCACAAAACTGCTTCATTACCTTGAACTGTACGGGTGAGAAAAGAGGGGCCTGTGCGTGCTACTCTTTCCTCGCCATATGATCGTGATTGAAAATGTTACTTCTAACACATCAACAATGAACAACTTTAGTTCGGATTCTAAGAAAAGCACCGTTTGATCATTCGAACCAGTCTTTTATGATTGGTCATTTTTCGATTGCAGAGAATATACGATTGAAAGTGTATAGAAGAAGTAACGGGAAATCCATCCCTGTACACTGCAAGAAATCAGGACCACTGTACTGTTATAATTCGCATCCCATCAAGTACCACCTCTCATAACCACTCGTCGAGAGTATTTGTCAGCATGTGTCATCCGTTGGTTTTTGCACCGATACAGAGCAGTGACAAAATAGAAAATCTCTCAATTCGGTAAAAAGCGTATTAGAGTGAGAATTCAACCAAATGTCTCGGTCGTTCGGATCGACAATTGAAATTGTTCAGAGGCGTTGACTGATTAACAAACGCTACATGGCACGAAAACTTTAGGACAATACTGTAAAATTTGTCTAAACTTAAACTCATCTTTTTGGGGTCTTTAATCACGCAGGTTTGTACAGGAAAAGTTTCTCACACGAACTCCCGACAGTTTCTTTTTTTCTTTTGACTCTTCCCTTCGTCCATAACTGCGATGGCAGTATGGTAAAACAAGCTCTTCATGCATACCTAAATGCACTATTTCATATGCGCGAAGAATGTCATATGTTTTTCTTCAAAAAAAAACTTTGCAGGCATAATATTCTGGGAGCGCACGTAAAGGACATTTTCGAACAGCAGCGTTTCCGAGCTGAACAATGCATTCGTTGCTAACTGGTCGAGAATCTTCCTCGACTGCTCCATCAAATACCAACTTCAAGTAAGTAAATGTGACATTTTAAAATTATATAAATGTTTTAAGACTTCGTTTCACACGTCTAACCAGGACGTCAGTAATAGAAAAAACTTTTCTCAAACTTGGTGTGTTACTTTTACCAGAATAAGCAGTAAGGCTTTAAGCAGTTTTTTAAAAGCCAACGGGCAATATTGATACAAAAACCTTGTAGCTTAGTACGCTTTCAAAACAACGTGTAATATTCTTTAATTACAGCTGCATATTGTGGAGGGATATTTCATCAGATCTCTCAAAAGATGAAACGCAATCACAGGAACTCAAAAAAGTATCGGGGAACGGAAAGCTGTGGCTACAGAAACTAGTGAGTATTTTCTACGCTGGAGATTAGAAATTTAGGAAAGTCCTGCGACAGTGCATTGTTGTCGTGAGGTTCTGCTAAGGAATACCGACTAAGTGAACTTAAAATTTAGAATTTCAGCGCACTCTTTACTGATTCTTTTTTCTTCTTACGAAGTAATAAATTAAGCAACATCGATAAATCAAGGCTAGACATTTCAGCAATCAAGTGTCGAGGTGACCGAGTTCGCAACACATAGATGTCAGAATTTTGCGCTTTTCAAAAAAGGAAGCTCAGGAGCAGCTAGAAGTTTAGGTCAATGAAAGGAATTTGATCATCACGAAGGGTTAAGTTTGTGTTTTAGAGAACGATGCAGCGGCAGGAAACGACGAAACTTCGCGAGGAACAGGAAATGAGAAAAATCAAAAACTTCGTCTTGACAGAACGAGTCTGTCCGCACGCGAATTTCACGAGATCGATACCACAACAGTCCAGTCAGAATGGTCGCAACACAATGCAGATCATAAAAGACTTCTCATAAAAGACTTTATGAGCTTTTTGCAAATTTGTGTTTGCAAAGCGCATTGTGGTGATGTCGTCCTTATACATTGTTGTAGCTGTTCCTGTTTGTGTGTACCTGTCTGTCTGCCAAGTAATTCCAACTCGGAAGTCAATAACACCAACGCTGTCAAACTTATTAGTCAATATCCGTGACATAATGTCACATCCTATGTGAACACGAACCACCTCATTGGCACTGAGGAAACTTGCACCACCATAGACGAGAGGACAATTTTGCACGCATTCTTCAGCCGGTTGTGCTGCGCTGCCATCAGTTAAGCAACAAAAATCTGTGGCGAAGAATTTGTACGAACTGTTCGATCAGTTGTAATACTAACTCCCATCAATGGCTTGCTGCTGACGAAGCCATCTGGCGTGATAACTGGCATCCTCACACCTCATCTCGTGCCACTTCCCCAGATACTATTCATTCCCGCTTTCTTCTATGCATCACTTTTTTTAAACTGATAAAGCCCATAACATTTGTATGGATGCAGTGCCTGCTCCGCTTCTACAGCAAACAAAGAAGCGCCATAAGACGTATGGAAGGAATCCCACAATTTTGAAAAGTTATTGCTTTAAAGCGAATACTGGAGCCGCAATACTGAAGTGTAAACGTGCTTGCGAGAAGGGCAAAAAAAATTTCGCAAAACAGGCGAGATGGTTGTCTACTATAAAATTCCTCAGTGCAGTAAATAAAGATTTAGACAATATACACCGCAGTATGCAAAAAAAAGAACGATACAGCACATGGAACCTTTGGCAATAAAATGATTGCAATAGATTAAGCTAACCTGGATGCCGATTCCATTTACGTGGTTCTTTGAACAGAATTCTGCCATTGGTAACATCGAGAAGGAGCAAAAATGATAGAGCATTGATGAAGAAGTTCATGCTGAGAGCGGACGCCAAGTTTGTCGCAACAATGTGCGCCCCAAAAACCAATTTGGCACAACGTCTCCTTTCCCAAGGAACAGATTTGCCACTCACGCGGCCGCACACACAACATCCATCTCCGCCATCCTTTCGCTTTCTACAACGCCCAACAATCGTTATCGACCGATAACCGGATCATTACCAAACTTCCATTAAGGGATATGTTATGCCGCAATCGAGAAAATGACCTCTAAGGACAGCTGAAATCGTTGTACCAATCAAAGATGGCAATCTTGTTCAGCTTCCGGTTCACTTTTCAGTCGAATAAATCACCAGAGATGTGTACGAGCAAATTCAACTAATCATATGACCGGAAACGTTATTGGCGTATAATCTCCCGTTGTTGTTGGCGATGCTGTTTTTTTTTCGTTTATTACGCGGTAGTTAACGTGCATAGAATTTGAGATAAAATGCGTGTCATGCCGTACATCGGCATGCCTCATTCCAGTTTGGGGCCATTTTTGCTGGTTACTGTTTTCGCATCTACCTTTACAAGCCAGTAGTCCATGGAGTTCCGTTTTCGAGTCGCCATTTTTTTAAAGTTTTGAGCAAAATTTTTTGCACATGCAGCAAAGTGAGTTTTTGACAAATTTCCGCATACAGGAGCACCTATTGAACTGAACTGTTAAATACGTGTACAGCTTTGACATATTAAGGGTCCCAAGACTGCGATAAATTTCATTTTGAAAAATTCCTCACCGAATATTCTCGAATCATTTGATTCTTTTTCGTGTTTTGTTCGCTACGTTCACTTTGTAAACACCCACAGATTTTCGGACCAACCATCGTTACGGTCGTGCGGTGATCGATTGCGCATATGTGGTTTGCAAAATTATTAAACCAAATTGGATCAAAAAAGACTGGATCACCAGCAAGTTTTTCAGGTATTTTTGTGTCCAGGAAGCTTTAATATCGATTTTCTATCAACGACATGTTCAAACAGTACTCTATCTGCATTTGTCGCTTCAAGTATATCGTATTTATGTTTTGAACTGAATGATTAGTATTACGCGCATTTGGTGATCCATGATCTTGTGCTTTCAATTTGTCAGCAGTACACTTACACTTCGAAAGCACCACTGTGAGATGTCGATGACCGCAGCATGCAACGTGTGTAATGCACATTTGACGGCGCATAACGTTCGAAAACTGGATCACCGATCTTCTCGCATTAAGGCTGCGGAGGATTTCTGTTATGAAAATGTTTTTCAGTTGAATGCAGCGAGGATTCATTTGATGGCAAATGCGTCTTCTTCTGGCACTATTTCCTCTTCAAAAAATTAGACTTGTTTGTCATAATGGCAAAAGTTCATTCCCATATCTACCAGTCCTCATTGTGACTTAATGAAAAAAAATTCAACTCTACTGAGTCTCTTCTGGGGTCCATTTTTCAAGCCTGAAATCTAGAGATAGCAGTCAGCTTTACGAAAACTTTTTCCTTGCTCTCGGAACGAACAGATTTGATTTCGAACCGGCTTTATCATGGCCGTTGTTAATGCCATTTAGTGAGAAGCTATGCGTAAGCAGCTTTTCCTTCTGTTCGACTTTATTGACCGTAACACTGTCGTCAAACACTCAGAAGAGGAGACATCTGTGAATGTAATCTGGTCGCATTTTTGTTACATACAGCAGACAGCTTACCAACTTCCTTATTTTGGGGGCTCATGACGTAATATAGGTCAGCTTCCCTGCTGTGTGAGATTCTTGTAACGCAAACAGAAGAAGGAACGGAATGCCGCTGCGATTATCGCCTCCACATGCACTAATCACATTCTTCACTTGCATTTTGAGTGAAATATATGCATGGCTGCACTGAAGCAATCAGACCTACATTTCCAACTCTAAGAAATAAATCAGCAGTCATAATCAAAGTTTCTTACATCCTTTCATAGAATGCAGACTATGGTCTTCGTAAGACCGAGACCACATTTATGTTTATAGGACTCTCAAATTTGCACCATACGAGTCATTTGTATGCCAGTACGGATTCTTTCTGACCAAGTCTCTTAGGCTGAAACTAACAATAATCGATACGTCTCCTTGCAAGTCGTCTCAAAAACGACACAACTTTTGATTTTTGCATCCACTGTAAAGTCGTCTGTAGAATTACTAGCATCGCATCCCCTCAGAGATTCTCAAATCAACATCTCATTCCAATCATCGTACTGCTGAAAATGTCCAAATGTGATACTGAAAAGTGCGCGAAGTTGGGGCAGTTAATCTAGAGAATAAAGGAAACCGCAGCTGCTCGCTTCAAGTTGCCTTCAAAAATGCACTATAATAAATTTGTCAGCTGTGTCAAATGCAATGGCAGATGTCAGAAATTCGAACGCTGTTGTGTTTTTGTGAATGGTGATTGATCGGTTCAAGAAAACCAG
Organism: Toxocara canis; assembly: GCA_000803305.1. Lineage (NCBI taxonomy): Eukaryota > Metazoa > Nematoda > Chromadorea > Rhabditida > Toxocaridae > Toxocara > Toxocara canis. Next base: position 64,203 of record JPKZ01001583.1, read on the forward strand.
TTAGCACAAAACTCTTAGCAGCATTTAACAATATGGCACATTTTCGCATTTTGTGCAAACTAGTGTTTGCTTGTATGGACACAACAGCGTTGATAACGTTTCTCTATATTGATCATAACGTTTCATAACGTTTCATAAAAATCATAAAATCATCATCATATTGATCATAACGTTTCTCTATCTAGCCGGATCACGCTAGGCCTTGTATTAAACTGCAGCAGATAATATTAGGAACTACTAACATTAACGAGGACTGCTTTCATCTGATTTTGTCACAAAGCCATGTGTCACTAATTTATTGATTAATATTACCAATTTATCGAAAAAAAAATTCGCTCTGGACCACTACACTTTTGTTGATAGTGTTTTCGGACTCTGCCCATAGATCTCATCTTTTGCCAGTAAGTTGTTGGCTTTTGAACGTTTATTCCAAATTTTTCTGTTTCACTAAGGATTGCTAAGGAAGATTATATATACCGCAATACTTCTGCTAGGAGCCCTGAAATGTGTCGCGTTCCCCATGGCCGAGGGATTTTCAGTTGAAGTTGCGAGAAATAACGAAGTACCTTATAAGTCGCTCCATTGCTGTCAAGCCAAGCAAAATTGCGATTCATTGAGTTGTGTGCGTTTCTTTTCATGTAGAGCTATGTATGTGTTGACAGTGGATTCTTGAAATGGAGATGCTCCTATGTCAGCTTCCACGGTGTTCCTTATTTTTATCCTGCGCTTACTAAGGGATGTGAACAGCACAAAAGGAGACTATCGTATATGGCGTCCAGGCGAACAAATGTCGATTGTGTCCGGCACAACTGACCAAAAAATCGTGTAACGCCGTAGATCCCAACCGAAGTCGCTCATGAGCATGATTGGCAGGAGATTTCACGCATTGGTGAACTAGAGATCGATAAAGTATGACTGAACATTCACAAGTGGCAATTGCGAGGGAGTTTGAACGAAGGAGAGGGAGCGATTCGACGACGAACGAACGCTCATTAAATAACATGTTGAAAAAGCTGCGGAGTGCAATTCGAGACCCGGCTTCAGTACAAAATGATGACCAGCATGAAGAGATACTTTAAATGGTTTATTTAAATTCATGGCTAATTCATTGATTGACGCGCATAAACAACGGTCGCAGCAATAAAGGCCACGGTCTTCTTTTTCAAGTGATTCATTAAAAGAGTATCGAAGGTTTTGGTGATCGGTGATTTGGCCGTCCCGCTTATGTTCCATTATGCATTTCGCAATTCAGTCTGCTAATGTGATGCAAACTAATAATTGCATAATTTGTTGAGGGACATGCAACACCAACGGATTAACATCTAGTAGACGCGAAATAAATTGCTCAGAAGCCACTCAATTAGTTTATTGCTCATTTCTACCATCGCAACGAGTAATCGACTACTTTATTCCGCGTCTTATACAGAGCTAATGGAATATTCAGAATCGTGTTTTTTTGTCCCTACTGTTTAAAACGTTTATATCTGCTGGGCTGACAGCCGGATACGAGCGCAGAAGACAACGATCAATCAGTAGTCAAGTGGGAACGCGCACCGAGAGACTGACGCGATGTGTGCTTTGGCAACTCGGCCATACATTCTGCAGGTTACGCAAATTGCTAGCAAATCTCATGTGTTAAAAGTTCATCAGACCCAGCCATCGCCACAATTCTACTAATGCTTCATTTTCTGCCACCCAGTTAACTTGCTGTGCAAACTCTGCCAATGAAAATTCATTCATGGTTTTTGCCCCTATCTCGCAACTGAGCAATTAAAAGCGCATATGTTTTTTTTCACCTCATTTAAGCGCGTATGTCTTCTCTCGGGACTGATTATCTGATTAGAAAATGTCAGATTAAGCTGCCACCCAAAAACGATGATCATATTCATCACATTTCATAACTCAAGACCGTGCGTTTTCGTGCTGAAACTAGTGAACAGACAGAAAGGGACGTTCATACAAAACTGAAGTTATGATTATGAGCTGGAAATCACAGCTATGAAATTTTCTGCAAACATCTTCCCCTTAACTTCACAAACTCATTCAGCCTACCGTTACCATCTGAAAGAAATTGCCAGCTCCTATCACAATTATTCAGCCTAAAGGCTTACTATGGAATGTAAATCATAACGGCGAGCATGATAAATCAAAATCAAAAGTGGCAGGCTGTTAGATGGGGTTAATGCTATGGTGGTGTTGAGTTGCAGTGTAAAAAGGAAAGAAAGGCGAAACAAAGCGGCAGGCTAATAGATGTGCAGTACAAACAGCATCGAAGTGTGTAAATTGCTGTTCGTTCAGTTCTGCTGCAAATCACGGTAACACTTAATTTGCAGCGGACTCATCTGATCAAATGCAGTGATAAATGATCGACGGAACTCGCTTTGGAGCGTTCAGTATATGATTACAGTGAGCATGAGACCTCTGTGAGCCGTTGTTTGGAAGAGTGAATGAGCAATAGCTCTTGATTGCTCTGATCTGTCTCTGTAACGAATTGCGGCGGAATGATTTATTCGCTCGTAGGCATGCTTATATGGAATTTCAGTCAAGCATCAAAATCTTTTACGAATCACCACTTTTGCACATCATCCGTGTGAAGAGAAGTTCTTTGCGCTTTATCTCCGTTTGCATCAATGCGAATTGAAGCTAAGTCAAAATGTTTCGCAAATACCGCACTATCGCATGAGACGATTGAGATTCATGAGAAATTTGGAATTCCTGAAATTCGCTTTTAGTGAGAGCCGCAAGCTGTGAACTGTTAAACGGCTCCTGGTTAACGGTAAATGAAAAGGGTCATCATTCTCGTTACATTTGCATTTGCTGAAACAGTGACTTTGATCGTCAATATATCGTCCGTCCCAAGTGCAGTCCAATGGATGGTCAGCATCAAAGATTGATACTGGTATGAACGGTTGATATCAAAGAGAAATAATCTTGTTTACCTAACTGAAGGAGCGCCAGCACTCAAAAAATGTCCTCTTTTCGTAAGCGGTTTCGCAGGTGTGATATGCAGCCCGCAAAAATGGGCTCGCCCAACTAGAACCCACATGATGTGCATGAAGATTGCAAGAACCATCCCTCCGGCTTCTTATTCAGCTGTAGAATTTGGCTTTTTCTATAATGGGCCTTATAATCGATGCATATGAACGTGATATCACAGAGCCACTCACCATCAAAAGAAACTGTGGCCTTTACCAGCAGAAACAATTATCCAACATCAGCTACACGAGCTTTCATGTGCGTTCCTTGGTCAGGACCATGTGTCTACTAACAGCTAAGAACTTTTATCAAAAAGTGTCAAAACTGTGCTCAGAAATTTGTGGAACTCGTTATTGTAGAGAGCAGCTGCGCTTTTCCTGCAAAATGCCTTAAGCGAACGCTGATCCGACCCTCTGAAGAATAGTGCTGTTATATCACTTCACTCAACGAAAGAAGTTTGGTAATTTCAGTTCAGTGACTTGACTTCACTGAAATGATTTCGGCATTTTCGAAAGATGAGGTATTTGAGTTCCATCGAAGCGCATTGTTGAGTCATTTGTAAAAGGATGTAATGGACGTATAGACGTTAAAATGGGGCTGATGATACCGTGGAGGAAATCCTCGTCAGCACGAGAGAAACGATTAATCACTGTAAAAAATGGATGTAAGCAAGAGAATGACGAAACACGACTTCAGCAATCTGACAAAAAAGGAACGAGAAACTACGGTATAAAACTGAGAGATTGACTTTTTTTCAAATATTCCAAAATCTCCACAAATCGTTCGCTCACGAGAAGACAAGATTAAGATGAGTTACAGTCGTGATGAGAGATTCTCCAAATGACCCTACTCCTTTTCGTTTAGGGTCGACAACGATCGCAAACTAATACGACCCCTTCACTGCAAATGGTACTGTCATTTAAGCATACCAGTAATTGCATGGGCTTCCTATTAAAAATGATTAAACTTCTTCTGCTGTGTGGTTTTTTCGTTCTCCATTATTTTTCCTGGTTTATTTGCACTTTCTCATAATCTTTTAAACATTTTTACAGGTGATTAGCAGGTTCGCGAATTCCACCTGCGGAATGTTTGAGCCGACAGACCAAATGGTAACTGTCAACATCAAGCGATGGGAATAATCTTTTCGAGAGAATACATTACAACAATGAATGTGACATTGTCTATGATAAAACATATAGTGTTTCTGTAATGTTATCATCGAAGAAAAACTCAGAACCGAGACACAGAAGTGGTGAAAAAAGGTAAAACTGGTGCATCGATATTGAAAGCTGCTGCAATCGTAAGACATTCGTTCAAAGGGAAATTTTTACATTTTCGAAGCACATATATCACTTCTACTTCTTTCAAATACTCGCTTTAACCGGAAGCTTGTTTTTTCTCCAATGACATTCACTTATTTGAAAAATGGAATTTCGTTTCGTTTTTTTTTTCCTTACTAAAATTGTACCCATCACGGGACAGGGAAGTAAGAGCATAGCTAATTGCAATAGAAGATTTGCTATCAATTGTGTTTTTGTGCGTTTTTGGAGTCGTGCCAAGCAGCTGCAAGCCACGGAAATAGCAAGGAACGTCAGCGATTGAGATTTTTGCGCCGAAAGAATTTTTATTCATTTCGTTTAGCGTATTACAACGGCGCTAAGTGGTGGCTAAATTTGTAACTCGACAGTTGTATACGAAACGCACATAATAAGACTTGCATACGTCAATTCGCCCACTTTCTTGTCATTGACACTTTGTTAAACGCCAAAAAGTTACGTTCGCACTCTCGAAACGTCGAACAACAGGTATCAACTTTACCACAATAAAAAAAGAACATTTTGCAGAACCTAAGAATGCAACAATGAACGCAAAACGTTGTCACAAAAGATTTCATAGACATTTGTGCAACAAATTGTATGTTCTCTATCCCATTTCAATGTTCTGAGCGACCTGTTCCCACAACGGGAACCAAGCGGAGTTACATAACGCTGAGTAAATTTCTTTTTGCTACTTGAGTTTCTTTAGGTCATACTGTTCTGAACGCTTTCCTCCCCCCCCCCGTCTAGACTGACAGATATGCACAAGCAAGGCTTCGATGAGCAACATCAAACCTTAAAATAAAAGTGATATGCGTCATTGTCGTATGCTGTAAGCGCCTGAACAGGAAGAACTGTTCCCACTGAGACCACTCCACATTGGCGTGCTTATAGCCGAAATGAAACGAACCTACAGTCGAATGTTCAACAAGTGCACGGTGTAGCAAAATATGAACAATAACGAATAAGACACTACAGTCATACAGCTACACTGCTGCTACATGTTCTTCTTCAGCTCCTTATAACTCGGCCTTTGAGCTTTTGAATTGTTGAAAATTCGTGGCAAGGAACAAAGCCGACATGCTAAGCTTGCATCACCTCGACTAACACTCACAGAAATCCGATTAGGAAGTTGAAATCACTGCGTTTGGGAGTGTCTAAAATCAGTTTATTTGGCATAGTCAAGTTGTTACCATGTCGCAGCATGCAGTGGAGTTTCAAAAGTAAACCATGGGGAAATTACTCGAATTGAACTACGTGCCTTTATCTAGCAACCGGTATATAATTTGAGATGGAACAAACACTTGTTGGGAAATGAGGAGTAACTTTTTTCAAGAGGTAATAAGTTAGCTGAGGCTGGGAAAAACAAATCGGCTGATTCTGATGGGTTTGTAAATGTTTGATGTGAGGATGAGGAGGAGGAATGGCTAGTATAGTGGAAAGATGTGGGGGGTGGGGAGACGGAGGGGTGACGGTTGGGTGGTGAATGCGGGAGAGGGTGTGGATGGCTAAATCCCGCCTTGCCACTGCAATGCTGAGTGATAAGACAGAAAAGTCCCCTTCGCGCTTCCCCAGGAGTGTGCGCGACATTTAATGATCGCATTACAGAAATTCAAGAAAAGCACTTCCTTCAAAGCAGAGCAACATCAGAATGCTTGTGGAGTTTCACGTTACGCCCATTTTGCTTTTGTAAAAAATTGTGGGACGTTTTTCTTCGGAAGCATGCCGCAAGATCCAGTGAGACTTCTGTTCATAAACGACGTTAGTTGGAGGATGAGTCAGACAAATGAGATTATAAGTAAAGTTGAGGAAGCAGCGGGCGGTTTTTGAATAGGAAGGCGAGTTTAATATGATCGGGAGGAAATGATATCAGCTGAAGGGCGAGAGGATAGTGCATGGGTAAGGGATGGGGAGGGAGAGGGGGAGGTGGAGGGGTGGGGGAAGAGGTAACGAAACACCACCCCTAGCCGTTTGCACTAGTAGCCTGAGCCGAGTGGATGGGTGCAACTTTGAAAGCTTCTCGGGCACTCACTCTTACACACTGAACATTCGACACCTGAAGTGTTTTTTCATGTCCCGAGTTTAGCTCTGTTCAAACCGCCCACACTACAGTGTTTTTGCAATAAGAAATCGAATCTTGCAAAATATGCATTCATTTCATTCACTTTCGTTTCTTATTCATATCAATATCGATAACTGATTTTACCTAGATCCAGAACATTAACTTGAAAATAGACAAAAATCAGGAGCGAAGCGGCATGTTATCACGGTTACGTGCTAGCGATGTTGAGGTTGCAGCAGCGTAGAGCTGAAAAGGCGGGTGCGATGTTGCCGCTGGCGATTTGCTGCTTCATTCTATAGGCAAAACGCGCCGAGGGAGAGCGCTTCCCCGCCAGAGGCGCGAACTGCAAGTGCCCGAATCCGAAAATGCGGGCTACCGAAAAATTTGGCGATTCTTCCAGCACTCGATCTGCTGCCCTCAGGTAATCATTTATGTTTTACCATCAGTTAGCAATGGAAAAGATGAAATTGTATTGCCCGTAATAGATAAACTCGACTACGTTTCGCAGGAACAGCAGAAGGCCGCAGTTTGTCCATCTTCTGAACTGTTTGGTCACTCTTGCATCAGCTTTGTAAATCTTTATATCCTTCTGATTGTCTGGCTTCAGTCACGAATTTTCAACAGCTTTGTTCACTGGCTTAAAGAGCGTCTGTCTCTTAAGAGTGTCGCTCCTTCATAATTCTATAAACGAGCTCTGGATCATTGGTTATATTCATTTTCAGCATTTAAGCCAAACTACGTTGCTAGTTTGGAAAAGTCCATAGTTTATGCGCTCAGCAGGTCACTTGTTTGAATGTTTCGTCGATAGTTCGATGTTCAGCGTTACGCCGCGAACTCTCAGGTTGCATCGGAAATGTGAATGATGCTCATACTCGTTGAGATAATTTCTGCTCTTGAAGAATCCCAGCCAAAGCTTTTGTCCAAATAAGTTGACACCATCTTCATTTGTGAGACTCATCATCCAAATGATGGCCCTCTAACCGGTCATTGTCATCCTTGTTCTCTTGTTAGCTTTCGTTTACAAATGATACGTTATACTTCGAAGACTGGCCGCCGATGTTCTACGCTTGAAATTATGTGCAAAGCGTTGCATCTATCTTGCTTGCATAACTTTCCCATGATATGATATCTCGCCATTTATCCTGATATCAGCAGTCATTATATCCACTCAGTTATAAATATTTTTCTTGATACGGTGTCAAATAACAATCAATAAGGCCAAGCCTCTTTCCTACCTACTTAAAACAAATTTTGTAAAACAAATTTTGTAAACGAATCGGGCATTTTTATAGCAGATAATTGAATGCTGTCTTTCGCAGTTTTTTTTCAGCATGTTTTCTACCAGGACGCATACATCATTGATTTCATCGTATCCTAGAGTTAAATGAAGTTAAATGAACAAAATATGCATGTGCGCGCCATATACCCTGACAGCACTATATCACACAGCTTTTCGCTGAAAAAAAATCGAAATGCATACTTCTTTGCGAGAACTGCTTAATTATCCAGTAGAACACATACCATGGTGGTTCAGACTATATAGATCTGAAGTAGTATGTGTCAAATGGTATTTTGCTTTACTGCGGCGATTATTGTTAAGCGCTACTAATTAATTGCCGCAGCAATTCTTCAATCCGATTTGATCGCATTCCGATATTCACTCTGAAACGATTAGACGATGCGTAGTTGCGGCAACTTTTCTTATTGATTTTGTTGGTTTTCGACACAGTTGCAGGTATCCACATGCTGTGAACCTGCGTTAATATGGACTAAGCGTTTTGAATCCTGTTCGTGGAGGAAAGCGTTGCAACTGTAAGTATCACAGTGACCGTATGAGACCAAAGTTTCATGTCTAGTTGACGATATATACCCTATTTTTTCACGGTGAGCCTCATCCTGGCCGATTTAGCATGTGTGATCGTCTTGTGATCACGCTGCAAGGTGATATGCGGCACAGCGTCTGTTTCCATGAGAATATGCCGATTGGGAAGATCGAGCTTTTCGCTATAGGAGGGCGAAACAGTGAACGCGAATTTCAGGATTTCAATTCCTGTGGATTGCTCTTGCAAACACTGGAAGGCAGTTGCACAAGTAGATGTTGCTTGGTCGATCTCATGTGAAAGGTGTAGGAATTTATTTAGATATATCTAAACGCTTGGAATCCCTCCATCTTTTCTCATTAGATCGAGCTCTAGCAGCGGCCACTTTTCATGACCTTGCACAAGATGAAGAATGGTAGCGAAGGATGTTGACTCAGTTTTTTGACAGTTGCTGTTAAGTTTGGTATGAGCATTTGCGTTTGGCCTGTTGATGGAGATGCTTCAGTACACTTGTAAAATATTTTGCGAGAGAGTAGATGAGCTGCAGGGTTAGGTGCTTAGCGAAAAAGCATACACTCGATGCACGTAGTAACCGAACGTCACCTGCCAGCTCGATTCGCTCGACTGGGAACAACTGAGAAAAACTGAAATGCTCAACGCTAAACTCACTCACTATTCTATTCAACAAGCAACTGCACCAGGCGCACTTACAACATGCAAAGGAAATATATCTGAAACAAATTAGGGTATTTTGTTTCGAAGTTTCGAGGGGACTTTAGCAAATCGGAAACGAAAGGTAAGCCTGATGTTCATTATAAAGCTCTTGTTTTAGGAGTGACAGCTGAACACTTTTATGAAATGCATGCTGTGTTTTCGATTCGCTAAGTTCCATGGCAGATCGAAAACGTAGAAGTCATTTGTGAACATTTAATTTCAACGCTGAAAAAAGGAAGCTCGTTTTGCAGAACTCCACCACAACTTATTTTTTATTCAGAGGGAAGTAAATTTCACAAATAGCTAAATTTGACCTTTCGCAATTTTATTCTAGTGGTTTTTTCTCGGAAATCGGGAACGTTCACATTGCTAATAGCCCAGTTAGATAATTTTTTTCGCTTGCACTGTTAACAGTAATTAATAAGGTTAACTAACCGGACTAGTTGCCTAAAGGTAGTAAGCCTGTGTGGTTCCGAGTCGGACCAAAAGCATAAAGAACACCTTTCTTTTTCTAGAGCACAGAAGACGTCATATCAGATGGGTAGAAGGCTACCTGTCTCAGATCGAATGTCCACCCTTGCATTTGTTCAGCGCTTGCACGTTCGCTGTTATGTCAAAAAAAGCACCTTTGACGTTGTTACGAGCAAAATTTTCTAAGATCCTGTATTAGGAACGATTGGGCGAATTTTTCATCCATTCAGTACTCCTAAATTTTTTTGGCTATCCAGTTTAAGGTTTGCAATGGGATTTATCGAAGTGTACCTCGATTCAAAAGCAACAAACACAGACTTCCCTTTTGCCTGTCCATGAAAAGGATCTTTTTTAAGGCGCTTTGGCAACTTCGCAGTTTTGGGAGCTTATACCTGGTTGCATTTGTGTGTCTGTCTGTGCTATAGTTTCAGTTCGGCAGTATGAAATTTTGCATACATGTTGTACGCTTCCATTCCTTCAGTTTCAATTCATGGACTAGAGGTTACTCCTTTAGTTAGGTATAAAGTTAGGTATTTTGACGATTTCCACTCCTTCAGTTAGGTATAAAGCATGCATTTTTGACCTGTCTGATTGCACATCTGAGCGGTCGAATAGGAGAACGATGAGTCTTTGGGAGATGATTTCTACCAATAAATGGGCCAAACAATTTTAAATTTTGATATTGCGATCAATCAACAAAAGCTGTTGGTTTGATAGGCGAGTTCTGAAAGAAAGCTTGGCACACAAATGGTGAAAGCTTCCTTGCACACATGGCCACATTGAAGATAACAGATTGTAAGCAGCACGTGTTCACGAGGGAAGGAGCGTTTGCGTGTTCTGAAAAGTCAAACTTCATCCTGCGGCAAACTTTTACTGGCTCCAAAAGCCTTTGGCCACAGAAAAAAAAACGTACATTTTTTTGTGCTTTAAACGTGGTGAGTGCGTATGAGCTAATCTCTACCAATCCTATCATGTGGAATGTTTTGTCCTTCACAAAAATGAACATGAGAATGCCATTTCGTGGAATCCACATGATAATCACGAACCCCCTCCAAAATTAATAATCTTATAATCGCATCACACACTTCATCGCTTGTCGTCGTAGATCAGCGCGGTATTTTTATCAACATCAATGCGATGAGTCGGTCGGTTGGTGTTTGCTGAACTGTTCGAGAAACTCATAATGCATCGCATTTCCTTTTTAGCAATATGAACGAAATCTCGTATGTGTGTATTTATATCGTGATTATGCGATAATGAACATGTGGAAAAGATGAGTGTGAGGCGAAGCGTCGGTCGGCGACTTTTCCATACGTTTGATTGATGTTGATCGTAGCACATCGTTTAGCAACCGGCCCCATTGCGCGAATCGTGGGCGGCAAAAGCTCGCAATATTTAAAACATATTCTTTGGCACAGTTGAACGGCTTCCATTACTCTAAACACATGCGTAAATCAATTGACTACGTGCTCGTATTCGTTTTAGCAAATCGGTTGATGAAATAGTGTGCTCGCGAAAAAATAGTCTCAGAAAAGCTCACTAGAGACTCCGACTCATTGAAAAAAATATGCGCGAGACATTACCCTCGATAATTGTTGGTGTTTTCGTTGTGGAGCTCTATTGAATATAGACTCCAACTCAATGATAACTATGAGTGGTGGATAATGAAATCATTGTTTGCAAGCTAACGGAATCTTTATTCCGTTCAGCAAAACGAACAACGAACAGAAATAAAAGAAATACAATAAGAAGGAATAAAGCATTTGATTACGATGACAAAAAGCATAAGTAAACTGAACCCAAACTCAGGAGTTATTCCGATACCGAAAAGACTAAGGCGATTTATGAAAGCAGAAACATAAGGCGCTGAAACGACATCTTTAGAAAGTTTATTAGAGACTTGATGATCTAAAAAGGAAACGAACTGTAAACTGAATTTAAGGCTCAGACTCATAGAAACAATTGAAGGGCTACGAACTTGCGATAAATTACGTCGGTCAGAAAAAGAGAACATTGAATCAAATATAATATCAGAGTAACCGTTAACAGTTTCGAAACAGAGTGTTGGATCAAATTCAATGCGATGAATCTGAAGCAATTTGATTTCCAGCATCTGTATTTCCGATTTCAAAAACGGTTGCCGAAATGAACACTAATATTCGAGGAGAAGAAGGCAGTAGATAATGAAGGCATTCTTATAACGTTCGATGCACACATACTGATTTGCCCGTAGAATGTAAATGGCCACCCTGAACACGCCATTTTTCACTTACTTATTCCAGTGTAAAGATTCGTCAAGGAATACTCTCAAATTTCGGACCGACTGATGGATGGAATCAACACAACGGAGAGTCATTTTGGGCATTCAATGGTATTCATGCATTTATCATAGTAGTACGCATTAACCGACGGCAATTTTGCACTATTATTACCCGTCTAAGAAACATTAGACCATAGCGATCGGTCAATAAGTAACCGATCTGTCTATAAACCTTCAAATCATTAGCAAAGTTTTAAAGTTGCTTATCAAGCCACCTGTGACGTCGTTCGCATACGATAGAAATAACGTGGGGCCCAATACGCCACCTTCCGGAGCATTACAAACGATGCCATATGATCGGGAAAGCCATTCGTTAGCTTAGTTGAATTCTTCGATCACTATGAAAGCAGCGAACCCATTTTAGAACCTTTCCCGTTATGCCATAAGAGGACAGTTTAAATAGAATTTTTTGGTGGGTCAAAGTATCGAACGCCTCAGCGTAATCGACGTGCACAACATCAGTCTGAGTTCGATCATTCAGCGCCGAAATCCATTGCAGCAGTTCAATAGCTGTGAAACTGTTGAGTCCCTTTATGAAACTAATTTACCTCTGAATGAACAAATTATGCCGATTCTCAACGCTAAACTCATTGCCACTATTCTATTCAACAAGCAACTGCACCAGGCGCACTTACAACATGCACTCTATTGCTAGCTATTACACTTACGATATTGGAATAGGCGAAGCTTTTCGAATTTTTATTTTCTTGAAAGATTGCCTTTGAAAGTTCGTGCTTTTTTCTCATTGCCTTTTTTAGGTCTGAGCGAGCATTGACCAAAAAGGATTTTTCAAAATTTGGTATTTTTCCGGATTGAAGTATGAACAGTGACAATATGCTCAGTGCAATCTCTGCGTGGAAGGATGCAATAATGTACAGTTAGGTGCACATGGGAAAAATGAAGTGCACATTTCATCGAGAAGGTATTGTTCTGTAATAAAAGTGATTTGCACAAACTGGAAGCTGATTCGTAATTAAGATGCATCCATCTAAAACGATTCCAAATACTGACGATCAGATTGTTAACTATGAATGTGCGAAACAATCCAGAACTGCACTGCACATTTAAGCATAATAAAATATGTATCATGCTTCAAAACGTCCAGAAACACTTAACTATATCATCTTCTTTTATCTTTGTAAATCACTTGCATTGTCAAAGTTCGGTACAATAGTGGATAATATTTGTAGCGGATCTGATTCAGATTGGACATCAAAGAAGATGACAGCAAAGCTTTGTTTAGGTCATAATTGCAAGCCCTTCTTTTTGGCTTTCCAAAATTCTGAAACACCATGCATGTAGCGATCATATGATCTTCTGAACTATTCCAGAGCTTATGACAGCTTAGCTGCTAATTACTACCGCAAATGTTTAGTAAAAGTTTCACGACGTTAACACTGATCTTTCGTTGACGTTTGCGTTGTTGCAAATACAACCTGCATAAATTAACAGATCAGAACATATGGTACATACGATAAGCAGAGATCAGTTTTATGTTTCTGACGATGTGATTTTTTATGTTGAATTAAAGTGATTTATGTGGAAATCATTGTGGTACTTGTTACAATTTACCATATGAGTCCGCCATTTCCGAATGATTTTCTGCAACTTTCAATGCACACTTCAAAGGACTTAGGGCTTTTCAGGCGCTTGAGAAATAATGACTCATGCAAAACGTTATCAAAATAATGCTTCTGATAAATGGACTTCAAAAATAAGCAAAGAAGCTGTCACTTGTCGCTTATTGCTTGGATGAGATTTGTTTCCTACAAAAATTCAGATTTTAGAGCGAGCAAGCTTTAATCCGCTCTCCATATCTTCGTCATTCCAACATAGTCATATACACATTATATGCGGGAAGTTGCTCTGTAACGTGCTCTAATGATAGTTTCAACGAGGCATTCCAAGCGAAATTAAGCATTATTAAAAACAAACTGCTGCGCAAATTTTGCTAATTTCCGAATTCCACTCAGTATATCGGTTTTGACATCCTTCACGACGTCTTACAAAAATATCGCACAAATTTCGAAGGTCAAAATTTATTTTTTCACTGCCCAAGAAATTGCAATCAACAGCACAGTATGCAAGCCGTTCATTTTGGCACTTGTCGTGCAGTTCAGTTTAATTATTTATAGCATTTGATCAGCATAACGCAGTATCTTTCGGCCAGATTCAGAAACCATTTATTTTGTAGATGATCTTTTGCCTTCAGTAAAATTCCCGTTGAATTTGCAATTCTGATTGAAAAGCGGTGAGGCATTTACAGAAATGCCCTCTTCGAACAAGGCGGGCTGTTTACAGCCAAGAAGTACCGAAGCTGTACAAGAGATGAGCACGAAACAATGAGGAAAGATTGAGCGAGCTTTAAAGAGTGTACAAAACTGGTCTTGCATGGAAAGGTCATACTGTAGCAGACAGAACACATGATCTGTTGGTTGAGAATATATAGATCTGAAGAGGTATATGTTAAATGATTTTTTGCTTTGCTGCAGCGATTATTGTTAAGCGTTACTAATTAATTACCGAAGAAATTCTTCAATCCGACTTCAACACGTAGTTCACATTCCAATCTTCGCTCTAAAACGATTGGAAGATACACAATACGACAAATTTTCTTGTTGGTTTTAATGAAATTTTCAGTCGGCGAACAAGTGTACGGCCGCTCTGATGACATGAATGAGCTCAACGGCTGAGTGCAAACTTTGAAATACTTTAGAATATTCAAGTATTGAGAAATCAGAAATCTCTGGCTTATCGGGTCTGTTAATAGTCAGTCGGTTCTGATATTTCGCCTGAAATTTTGACATATAGCAGCACAAAGCCTTTACAACTGCACAGCAGAGGAAAGCACTAGCTCATGTTCGTACCCTCCCTGCCCTTCCCCTCCCACCCCTAGAAACCTTCCTTCTTTATCAAATGCAGGATTTGGTGTTTACATTTGAATAGTTGAACGAAACGCTCCAAGGTGAGCGTCTTGAAGAAATGCTAATTGTTGCTCGTAATTAGCCGTTGTGGAACACCGCAATTTTACCTCTCATCTGAGAGCCGAGTTATTTCGACAAATGGTATGATAGCTAGGTTTTCTCGCAAATGCAAATTTATGCGAGATTTCAGATTACTGGCACATTCCGAAAAATAGTGCTCAATTTCTGATGTATTTGTTTTCGCAAGTCGGATTGAAAAAGTTTGACTGGCGAAAGTTGTAATCAGCATATGAAATTTGGTATTACTGAAATTCTTAGTTGCAAGAAAACTAAAGGAAATATTATCTGAAACAAATTAGGGTATTTTGTTTCGAAGTTTCGAGGGGACTTTAGCAAATCGGAAACGAAAGGTAAGCCTAGCGAACCCATTTTAGAACCTTTCCCGTTATGCCATAAGAGGACAGTTTAAATAGAATTTTTTGGTGGGTCAAAGTATCGAATGCCTCAGCGTAATCGACGTGCACAACATCAGTCTGAGTTCGATCATTCAGCGCCGAAATCCATTGCAGCAGTTCAATAGCTGTGAAACTGTTGACTCCCTTTATGAAACTAATTTACCTCTGAATGAACAAATTATGCCGATTGAGATGATCATAAAGAGAATCTCGAATGATCACCTTCATGACTTTGCATACCGACGAGACTGGGAAAGTAGGCATATGAGAGGAAATTTTGTTAGTCGGAGGCTTCTTGAGCAATGGAGTGGTTATTGCGGCTTTCCAACGGGAAGGAATCTATGATTTTTTGAGCGATGACCTAAAAAAGCGACAACTAGAGTATAATAAACATCATCAAAGACTCGCATTAAGACAAGTGGACGCAGACCATCAGCAGTAGAGGGAACTTTATCATTAAAGATCTGATAACGTTAGCAATGATGGTAAAATCAGTGGATGTATCCTAAAGGCTCATTGTTGTCCGGATTACAAACAAAAGAAATGATTTGTCTTCATTAAATAAACCCTTCAGGTTAACTCTATGAACAATTTCACCTTCGCCAAATTGTCAGTGATCACAACTCCCTTCAGGCCTAAGTAATACACTTTATGTTTATCTATCCTCAACATAATTTAGAAAGATTTTGTAACAGTGGAAATATAGTCTGCGTTTTTCCATAATTCTCTGCGCGCACAACACAAGTCATACGGTACTAAATGGCAACATTTTCGAAATTTTTGCTGATCGGTCACGATGCACCGTTGTAATGATTGTCGATATGTTTCTGCACTTAGCCGAGACAGATAGCGAAACATAAACATATCGTCATTAAGGGATCTGATAACGTTAGCAGCGATATCAGTATCAGTAGAAATAATCTCAAGTGACAATATTTGTGAAGAGGTGGAACGAATAATTAATGTTCATTTACAAGAACGACGAACTGTTGAGTGTAAGAAAAAATAATGCTTTATAAGTGGGCATGGAATATTTTTAAGAGCTCATAAAGAGACTGCAGACGAAAAGAAGTCGAAAACGGTCTCTCATAAAGCAACTTGCTGACTTCAGTGGTCGTGGTGACTTTTCGCAGCACGAAATGCTCATATGCGAAAGACGTATTGATCAGCGCAAAATATGCTTCAGTTTTTCATGTGCCTAGATCGCATCCGAGAACCTGGCTAATAATTTATGGTTACTCCGCCGCCCCCATTCGTTTCGGAATATTTTCATGGCTGATCGGACGGTGATGATTCTCTCACTTTTTGATGTGTCGGCAAAAGTACTTGATGTAGATTCGGCATGACCCTGGAGGCAGAAAAAGCGATCTGTCTACGTGTTGTGCGTGAGTAATTTGCTGGTTGCCAGTTGGGAAAGTTCTATTCATATGGCCTGCATTGATTTAAAATTCATGCGACATTCATTCCACTACTGAAAGTTGTGTCCGGAAATGAAACTGATGCAATAATTATGTCAAGAAAGCGAGAATTGGTGAAAAGAGGTTTTTTTGAAAAGAGAGTCATCGTAATGAGAATGCGTTACTATTAGGCGCGTTTGTGGACACCACACAACCTGTTAACTGCCATGAAATAAATGTAAGAATAGTGGGAAGATAGTACTCGGCGAGTGGTGTGAGCACACATTCATTTTTTGTCATCACCTCTGCTGAAGCTTCAATCAACGCACATAAATGAACGATCGTTTTTGAGATGTTTGGAAGTGCCCAGTTCACAGCGAACACCACAAGAGCAGCTGGAATCGACCGTTTGGATTACCGACGCAGATACCGCCTATAGACTTGCAAATGTCGTCGAACAGCGAGGCGACAAGCTTGTCGTTGGATTCAGAGACGAGAACGGATTCTACGAGAAGGTAATTATGAACATTTAATTGGGCACCGGAGAGAAATAGTATCATATCAAGAAGCTTGGTCTTTGTTTGCTATATTTTTATTCTATTGGTTATGCTCAAGACGACCCTAATCATTTGGGATGATCTTAGCTACGACAATCAATGATTTACACAGATACATGTTCTGGAGAAAGTGAATTTTTTATTTCAGGATCTTGCAAAGTTAACAGTTTAAAGCGCATGAGAATTGGATCGTATCGTACTGTACTGGACTTATGCTTTTGAAATGCCACACCGTTCCCGTAATTTTGCATGAAAAATGTCACTGACTCAAGAACGAAGAAGAGAATTCATTTACACTGAGTCTCTCACATCTGCATTCTCTTTCAACAGCGTTACGTGTTAAAATTGATGGGTTGCAAATGTGGTAAGCGAGTCATTTGCTACGAATGGTAACGCTTCTCAAAACAATTGTAACTTTTAGAGGACCGTGCTCATCAAAGACACACAGGCACCAAGTCTATCTTACTTCTGCGAGGATCTGTGCAACCTTAGCGAACTCACCGATGCGAACGTACTTCATGCGATACGTTGTCGATATGAAGCTCAACTTATTCATGTGAGCCAAAAGCAATTACCTCCATTTTGGGAACAAGCAAGGCAGAGAACAATAAAAAAGCCGATCCTTCAAGCGAAATTTCTAGTACCATAGTAAGCGGAAAAGAAAAGAAATTCGCTTTGTGTGAGTGATTTTAACTTTGCATAGAAGATGTGATGATCCGCTCTCATCGCGGTTACCGCAGAGAGTACGTGCTGCTTCAAGCATCCAATTAAAATATATGAGAAACAATTCCAAAGCTGCGAAGAATTCATGGTGGTGAATCAAAAGAAACACTGCATCAATGTCTGTAGCTGACTTGGTTCGTGGAAATCATAGTCAATGTATTATTTGTAAGCTGTGATTTGAAGGTTTTATGTAGATGAAGTTGAGGCTGTTCGCTATTTCCGCATCGAATTCGCAATGAATAAGCTAAGAGGCTTTCCTTCCAAATGCTTATGTTTGGAGGGAAGTAATGCTCACTAATCGTCATGACGCGTATATTGGATCTTGCAGACCTACTCGGGTTTATTTTGTGTCGTTGTTAATCCTTGGCGAAATTTGTCAATCTATTCGGAGGAGATCATGGTTGAGTATGCGAACGCCCTTGACAAGGGTACAAGTCTGCCACCGCACGTTTACGCGGTCGCACAATCGGCTTACGACGGACTCTTCAGCGGATCTAATCAATCCATCCTTATCACGTCAGTCAACCTTTACACTATCAGCTTTCGCACAGTTGGGGACGGATGATAAATTATGATGATTGTCGATGCAATTTATATGACCCTATCAAAAGTAAAGTTCGGTTCAATTTCCGTGTTAACCAACCAGTCGTTATTTACGCCTTATGGATTCAAAAGCTAAACCATTATGCAACTCTCGAGATTAAATAACTTGGCATCTATTTAATCACAATAATGATTTAAGCATTATGGATCTTCACTTATTTTATTTCAGCATTATTCAAATTTGTTCTATTGCAGAGGTGAAAGTGGAGCGGGTAAGACGGAGAACACGAAGAAGATTATCGAGTATTTGGGCGTTGAGGCACACCGTAGAAGCGGAGTAGAAAAGAACGGCACTGGTGCAGACAAACGTCTTGCTGCGGCGAATCTAATCATTGAATCATTCGCTAACGCATCTACGGTCCATAATAGCAACAGTTCCAGAGTGGTATGTTAAGTTGAGCTCTGTCAAGTTTTGCTAAGTTCGAAAACTTGCGCTTTTCTTTTTGAAGACTTGTCATATATTCCAGTTTGAAATTCACTGCAGTCTCCACTGAATAAATTTCAGTGGTGCGAAGTTTCTGCCCACTAAGCAACGCTAAAAAATGAGATGGGTCGTCCTATTTGTAGTTCAGTAAAATCGCGAGAACTTAGAAGGTGCTCCGTAACGACTCATTACATTTATTAATAAGCTCAATTCGCAGTTGGTCGTTTGTCAGAGACATTGATAATGGCTTAGAAAGAATTTGATAGGTATCCCTTATCGATACTTTTGTTCATCTCCGCTCACCGGCTGCCGCTTACCATGTTATCCATCGTTTGCGACGGTATGTACTTATGTCCGATTTTCAGGGCAAATTTATTCGGATCGATTTTGGCGATGATATGGAACTTAAAGGCGCCCAAATACAATGCTGTAAGAAACATTTGCATGGAACAAGAGCGATCGCATAATAACGATTGCGAAATGCTGCCATTCGTTAAATGCTTGTGAAATTTTTTCTTAAGCATTAACCATGTGGACTAACGAATATTGTGGACTAGTTGTCTTAGATTTTCTTGTGCTTAACTATCCCAATCCGTTGAAAGCTTGGATAGGTTAGCAATGTAACGTTGCTTTTGCGTGGGTCTCTTTGATACTATATTTGAGAAGAAACGTTTGAGAAGATATTGCTCAAATATCCCATCACATTTGCCGCACTGAACTGAATGAAAGAAAGATGCAATAATTTTATCGCTTACATAAACACAATGGATCTCCGAAGCAATTGTTTGGTGCCAAAGAAAACTTTTTCTTGTGCGCTTTAGTGTAAGCGGCAGTGCTGGAAACTCAAAAGCTTGAAGGAGTTTTGAAAACAGTTGGAGCTACGTTGGCATAATAGGATTTTTGATGCGGTTTGCTTGGTCACTGTTTTTTTTGCTGGAGATGGGCAAAAGGCAGAAAAATGCTTTCTCATCAACTCCTGTCCTAGTTCTTAATTGAAACATTTCTTCTTCGCATTTTGGTTTCTTTTTTATAGCAGTTTCAGTGTTTCCGAAAAGGTATAAACTGATGTATCCTATGTTCGCTGCTGTGCGTATGGAAGAAAGACGAGGAGAATGCTTGTTGTAAGAGCTGGCAAAGCACGGTCTTTTTTCCTTCGCTTCCTCTGAAAAGTCATCAGGAGATTGCTGCCCGCTTTGCAGATCCTCCCTTCGTCCGATTCCCAGCCCAATCTCACCTCTGTCACGGACTACTTCGAATGGACAGTGCAGATATTATACCGTCAATATTGGTTGCAGGTCGTCTGCGTCCAATTCGACGTCATCTAGGAGTTCCTTTCGGAAAAAAAAATCGCTGATGCGAATTGTTAAATGTTTGCAGCTTTATGTCAGTTCAGCCAATACTGATCCTGTAGTTCACACATGTGCCGTTGCAGATCTGCTGGAAAAATCGCGTGTGGTAAGCCAAAATGAAGGTGATCGCAATTTCCATATCTTCTATCAGCTATTATCAAAAGGGTTCGATGAGGCTGTCCGTTATGATATGGGACTCGGACAGAGCGCAGATGCGTATCGATTTCTCAAGTTCAAAAGACGAGGAGAATGCTTGTTGTAAGAGCTGGCAAAGCACGGTCTTTTTTCCTTCGCTTCCTCTGAAAAGTCATCAGGAGATTGCTGCCCGCTTTGCAGATCCTCCCTTCGTCCGATTCCCAGCCCAATCTCACCTCTGTCACGGACTACTTCGAATGGACAGTGCAGATATTATACCGTCAATATTGGTTGCAGGTCGTCTGCGTCCAATTCGACGTCATCTAGGAGTTCCTTTCGGAAAAAAAAATCGCTGATGCGAATTGTTAAATGTTTGCAGCTTTATGTCAGTTCAGCCAATACTGATCCTGTAGTTCACACATGTGCCGTTGCAGATCTGCTGGAAAAATCGCGTGTGGTAAGCCAAAATGAAGGTGATCGCAATTTCCATATCTTCTATCAGCTATTATCAAAAGGGTTCGATGAGGCTGTCCGTTATGATATGGGACTCGGACAGAGCGCAGATGCGTATCGATTTCTCAACCAGGGCGGCAAAACTGTGGATCGTGATATTGACGATGCGAAAGGCGCATATGACACTGAGGTACTTTGATCGGCTACTTCAATAGTTCTGCATCGTGACAAAAACATTGAGCTAAGCTATGGAGCGGAAAGCGTGAGTGAGCCCCAAAAGACTTCAACTGGGAAGGATTACGCCGTTCTACAGTTCTTTACCCTGACCTTTGTTATGACTCGCATCATCGTTATTAGCTCGTCAATCGGCTTTTATGAGTCCTTACTTCTCTTGTGGTCTTAGACTGTCTTTCATTTGTTGTCGGCACCGATCTGTACTGTTTCCCTACTTTTTTTTCGGGCTCTTACCGCAACCTTTTAATATAAAAGCGACACGAGAAAGGACTTCATCTGATTATACTTTTTGGATGCACGTTGTGCGCATCGAGAAAAAAGTTTTGGTCCTCTATCTCCAAAAATACCGACACTATATAAGTAGATTTGCACTTTGCACATCACCTTCGTAGTGCTTAAGAAAGAAAACAATTCTAGAGTTTCATGGCCAAACTCTGCAATATAAGAGAAAAGAAGATTAATTTTGGCAGTCAGTGTTTGTGGTTAAAGGCAATGATGGAGCAGAGAATAACGGAAGCGGCTGTTACCCGTTTTTAGCACATCACTTGCACAGTGTGCAACCTCTCAATACCATCAGTTAGCAGACAGCTTTTTTTTTTCAAAAAAAGTTTCATTTCTTCTATGAATTATGCAATACAGAAAAAGCAAACAAGATTGAAAGAAAAGAATAAAAAAACGAAAGCGCCATCAATGAAGGAGGAGTATATTGTAAAACGTTGACATGAAATAAGCGTTAGCTGGCAAGAGTAGATTATGACCATGAAAAAGTTTCAATTCCCTCGCTCGTTCAGAGTCAGCTGCTCAGTTTTTTTCATCTCCTTTGGAATTTGTCCAAAACAAATGCAAAAATATATTTCAGCACGCATTGGATGTGATCGGTTTCAATGAAGAGGAAAAACGACAAATATACGAAGTGGTCGCGTCGTGTATATTGCTTGGAGAAATAAAATTCAACGAAAGGTCGGGTCTTGATATCACCTATGTTGATGGCCATAAAGGTATGTTATTTCGCAATGCTACGATGACTCAATTTTACAGTGCGTTTTTTCCTAAATTTAATGATGTGTCGTATTTGCTGCGTGCGAAGGATTTGCTCAAACAATAATACATAGCTGCAAATATCAAGCGCACCAGCAGTCAGTTCGATCGAGAGTCATCCATACTGATGCAGTTAATTTGGCCTTGACAATTACGTTAATCCATGTACTGTCCCTACATTGCTAGCAGCTTCCAAAATTCCCGGATGCTTGGTTTATGAGAGGTTCCAGAGTTTTCTTATTGCAGCCTAAAAATAGCCATAATAGCAACGCATGCTAACATGCATAGTTTGGTTCTGTAGTTGTGATATAATAAATAAGCGGTCGAGTGTGATTTCAAGGTTCCGCCCAAAAACAATGCGGCACTTATTTGCTATGCTAAATCTGCACTTTATTAATTCTTTATTTTCTTATGATTTGACATTACAGAAACAGCAAAAATATGTTCTCACTTTCAAGAACATTCGATTAGTCATAAAAATCCCAAGTGTTCATTAAATATGCGCCAAGTATCAGAAATTTCTAGAAGTGGAAGCAGCATGTCGCATTTTGGGCGTAAAGACGTGTCAGCTTGTTGATGCGTTAACCGCTCCGTCAATAAAAGTTGGTGATACGGTCATAAAGAAGAGCCAAAATTTGCGCAAGGTACGCATACTCGGATTTCTCTTTTCGCTCTGTATTTCTTTTTTTTTCTGCGCCCTATTTTTCCGAACGATATTTTAGCATGTTAAAATGGCGCAGTTTTCATATTGTGACCGCCATGGAAAATACGCAGAAGTAAAACGATGAACTGCAAACTGTTCCCTCGAATGTGGTTCTCTTTGCTGAAGTCTTTGTGTACTAAACGATGATGAGTGGTAAAAGTGAGGGGGAAATTGCGATTCTGACAGCGCTCGTTTTTGTACAGCTTACTTTTGGCGGGTTGGGCTGGAAACGGTGCCGAATTTTTTGAGTGCAGCTTGAGGTCATTGCTCGCACTTTGCATTTTGTTGTTAACTGATTTTTGCAACCCGAATAGATTCAGATGAATGTACGTTATGATATATGCATTGTTGTGTTCGCAAACAAAACGAAATGAGGAGGGAGTCGGGGAAGTACAGTATGCTGAGGCGATTCACCGAGACACCCATTCTGTATAACGAGAATGCATGCGAACAGTGAGATGCGTGTGCCACGAGAATTGCTGCACGAAAGGAACGCTAGAGAAAAAATATGTGCAGCAGCGTTCACCATACGCATAATGTTTCGCTGTTCGCGATTTGTACTAAGTAGTGCTATTTTGGTTCGAGATTTGTACTAAGTAGTGCTATTTTGGTTCGAGATTTGTACTATGTAGTGCTATTTTGGTTCGAGATTTGTACTAAGTAGTGCTATTTTGGTTCGAGATTTGTACTAAGTAGTGCTATTTTGGTTCGAGATTTGTACTAAGTAGTGCTATTTTGGTTCGAGATTTGTACTAAGTAGTGCTATTTTGGTTCGAGATTTGTACTAAGTAGTGCTATTTTGGTTCGAGATTTGTACTAAGTAGTGCTATTTTGGTTCGAGATTTGTACTAAGTAGTGCTATTTTGGTTCGAGATTTGTACTAAGTAGTGCTATTTTGGTTCGAGATTTGTACTACTATATAAGTAGATTTGCACTTTGCACATCACCTTCGTAGTGCTTAAGAAAGAAAACAATTCTAGAGTTTCATGGCCAAACTCTGCAATATAAGAGAAAAGAAGATTAATTTTGGCAGTCAGTGTTTGTGGTTAAAGGCAATGATGGAGCAGAGAATAACGGAAGCGGCTGTTACCCGTTTTTAGCACATCACTTGCACAGTGTGCAACCTCTCAATACCATCAGTTAGCAGACAGCTTTTTTTTTTCAAAAAAAGTTTCATTTCTTCTATGAATTATGCAATACAGAAAAAGCAAACAAGATTGAAAGAAAAGAATAAAAAAACGAAAGCGCCATCAATGAAGGAGGAGTATATTGTAAAACGTTGACATGAAATAAGCGTTAGCTGGCAAGAGTAGATTATGACCATGAAAAAGTTTCAATTCCCTCGCTCGTTCAGAGTCAGCTGCTCAGTTTTTTTCATCTCCTTTGGAATTTGTCCAAAACAAATGCAAAAATATATTTCAGCACGCATTGGATGTGATCGGTTTCAATGAAGAGGAAAAACGACAAATATACGAAGTGGTCGCGTCGTGTATATTGCTTGGAGAAATAAAATTCAACGAAAGGTCGGGTCTTGATATCACCTATGTTGATGGCCATAAAGGTATGTTATTTCGCAATGCTACGATGACTCAATTTTACAGTGCGTTTTTTCCTAAATTTAATGATGTGTCGTATTTGCTGCGTGCGAAGGATTTGCTCAAACAATAATACATAGCTGCAAATATCAAGCGCACCAGCAGTCAGTTCGATCGAGAGTCATCCATACTGATGCAGTTAATTTGGCCTTGACAATTACGTTAATCCATGTACTGTCCCTACATTGCTAGCAGCTTCCAAAATTCCCGGATGCTTGGTTTATGAGAGGTTCCAGAGTTTTCTTATTGCAGCCTAAAAATAGCCATAATAGCAACGCATGCTAACATGCATAGTTTGGTTCTGTAGTTGTGATATAATAAATAAGCGGTCGAGTGTGATTTCAAGGTTCCGCCCAAAAACAATGCGGCACTTATTTGCTATGCTAAATCTGCACTTTATTAATTCTTTATTTTCTTATGATTTGACATTACAGAAACAGCAAAAATATGTTCTCACTTTCAAGAACATTCGATTAGTCATAAAAATCCCAAGTGTTCATTAAATATGCGCCAAGTATCAGAAATTTCTAGAAGTGGAAGCAGCATGTCGCATTTTGGGCGTAAAGACGTGTCAGCTTGTTGATGCGTTAACCGCTCCGTCAATAAAAGTTGGTGATACGGTCATAAAGAAGAGCCAAAATTTGCGCAAGGTACGCATACTCGGATTTCTCTTTTCGCTCTGTATTTCTTTTTTTTTCTGCGCCCTATTTTTCCGAACGATATTTTAGCATGTTAAAATGGCGCAGTTTTCATATTGTGACCGCCATGGAAAATACGCAGAAGTAAAACGATGAACTGCAAACTGTTCCCTCGAATGTGGTTCTCTTTGCTGAAGTCTTTGTGTACTAAACGATGATGAGTGGTAAAAGTGAGGGGGAAATTGCGATTCTGACAGCGCTCGTTTTTGTACAGCTTACTTTTGGCGGGTTGGGCTGGAAACGGTGCCGAATTTTTTGAGTGCAGCTTGAGGTCATTGCTCGCACTTTGCATTTTGTTGTTAACTGATTTTTGCAACCCGAATAGATTCAGATGAATGTACGTTATGATATATGCATTGTTGTGTTCGCAAACAAAACGAAATGAGGAGGGAGTCGGGGAAGTACAGTATGCTGAGGCGATTCACTGAGACACCCATTCTGTATAACGAGAATGCATGCGAACAGTGAGATGCGTGTGCCACGAGAATTGCTGCACGAAAGGAACGCTAGAGAAAAAATATGTGCAGCAGCGTTCACCATACGCATAATGTTTCGCTGTTCGAGATTTGTACTAAGTAGTGCTATTTTGGTTCGAGATTTGTACTAAGTAGTGCTATTTTGCATAAAACAGCAACCAACTTCGAGTATTTCGACGCTATATTTCAGACGTTGAGCTCATTATCAGCGTTGTGCAAGTGCATCTACGAGCGTTTATTTAACTTTATCCTTTCTCGCTGCAACGATGCCCTCGGAAAGTCGTTCTCACGTAAGATTTTGAGCAATTCAACTTCAACGTTGAACGAGGATTTGCTAAATAGTTTTCGTATTGGCTGCGTCAGTTAAAGATCGCTCGTCATCATCTAAATCGATTAAACCGACACGTGCCGAATTCAGTCTCACTTCTCCCATCTCCTTTGTATCACTGTAAAAAATTTCCGCTCGAGACGTTCGACGTTTCATTGCTTCCTATTGCTTTTTTTTTTCATACGCTATCGCTTTCTTGAATCACATCTGTATGCTTTTCTTTGATGGCTTTTAATGCAAAGGTGCTCCAGCAGTACTTGAAGAGAGTTGAATGGGTAAAACTAAAGATGATAATAAAACCAAGATTAGCGTTGATTTCCCTCCCCCCTCCCGCTCTCAAAAAATTAGTTCCACTCGGCTATTAATAAAAGCATTTCAGTGGAGTCGTCAACTAAGACAACCTACGTCGGTGTTCTGGACATGGCCGGGTTCGAAATTATGAAGGTTCTGTTTTTATTAATTTGCTCCCACGAAAATATAATAAGACATTGATGGCCAGGAGTTGATATAAAATGGATAGAATTTGCCATTATTTTCACTTTTATGGACGAAAAAGAAGCAGGGGGAGGTTTGAGAGGCGCGTATTTTGATCTCAGTTCATACGCTCACTTTAGATGTTGCTAAACGTTGACATACTAAACACTATCAAGATGTACGCGCATTTGCCATTTTTTTTTCTATCGCCAATTGCTTAAACGAAATTATTTATTTGAGTCCTTCCAATGAATCGGGTGAATCGAATGCTTTTAGAACAGTTACTGATTTTGCTCGGAATTGAGAACCGCCTTGTCTTCTGATTTTTATTGTAAAAACCGTTGATTTTTGTTGTAAAAAATCGCCCTAATTCCTACCCGAAAATAAATTGCCATTAAGAGAGAAAAAGGAAAGGGAAGAAGAAAAGAAAGAATGCGCGGAATTTTATTATTAAGGATTATTAAGAATTTTATTATTAGGAAGGGAGCACACACAAACCTCGAAATTTGGTAGAGGTATTTGCGTTCTCCCATAACGCCGTCTAATGCTTAGTTTCTCCTGACAAGTTAGTTCGCCTATTGGTAGAGTTTTGTAGAGGAACAGTTTCGAACAGTTTTGCATCAACTACACCAACGAGAAGCTGCAACAGTTCTTCAATGACTTTATGTTCATTCGTGAACAAAAAGAGTACATGCGTGAGGGCATTGACTGGAAAGAGGTGAACTATGGTACCGATATGCAAAACACAATCGAACTTATTGAAAAGGTTAGTGCTTCTTTGTTACCTGTAAAACATTCTTTTTGTGATCTTTTTTTTGTTTGCTTTTAATAACGCTCAAATCTTAGCGATTTCAAGAGCATTTATGGAAAATGATATAGAGATTGGTGCTTACTCATTTTATGAGTGAGCTCGGTAGCGTAATCCCTTAAATTTTTTGGTCAACTCGGCAGCTCGGCTGCTTTTTAAACAAAACTAAGCAATATAACGCCGATTTCTTCAGCTCTTCTTTTATTATATTCCTCAAGAATATGTGAAGTGAGTCACTTCGTTTTTGTCGGAAATGGAAATCATTGCACGCAGACCGACTGGTACGGGTACGTTAAGCGAGCTGTTAGTTTGCTTGACCGATTTTATATATGACAAATAAAGATAACTGCAGCCTCTCGGATTGCTTTCATTGTTGCAAGAGGAATGTGTGGTTCCAAATGGAAGCGATATATCTCTTCTCGAAAAGCTTGTCACAACTCATGCATCAAATCCAGTATTCGCCCGTTCGAAACAATCTGCTAGGTACTGTGGTTTTTGCTCATTTGGATGACCCTGTAATCTCTTACATTATCTTCATAAGTCTTCAATATCTATCGTAAGATACTGGTCAAGAATTCCTGCCCACAGGGGTCGATAGCGTAAGAAAGTTTCAACGCTCAGTAGTTTCTCATGCAAATCGCTTACGTGGAAGACGGTTTCAAATCTTTTTTTTCTGGATTTGGAGATGATGCTGTGAACATTAGCATAGTTTTCCTTACAATGCGCTTGATGTGTTAGCGTTTCCTGACAGCAAAAAACCTAGTAATCTGTTATAATGTCAAGTTTATCAAAGTACCATGTTGAAATAGATGCAGTAGAGGCATTCTACGTTGAAAACTGAACCGTACCTTGTGATGAGTTTTACCTAAACAAATCTTAAATGCAGGAACACGACGATCTCACACTTTTCTGTGGTACACTACGCCGGTATGGTTCAGTACAACATCGATGGATGGGTAGAGAAGAACAAAGACGCTGTCGAAAGAAGTGGACTCGAGGTGCTGAGTCAGAGCTGCAAACCAATCATCAAAGCGCTCTTTCCAAAGTGTACGCGAATTTTTTTTTCACCAATTTGTTGGATGAGACTTAATGTGAACCACAACTTTATTGTAAGTACTCATAACAATCACATGCGTTATCGTAAAAAGGGCTATTACTTCTCTCCATCTCGCAACCCCTTCCATCTATTCGCACGCTTCACGCCTTTTCCTGAACAAGCGCATAGGTGAGCAACATTGTTGAGTCGGGTTAGCCTCATATCCTTCTCTCAATGAAAAACAGTATCAGGTGGAGCGATGTAGTCGTGTTGCTTGTAACTACAAATTGACTGAGAAATCGCATTAACCTAACTCTGGCGGTATAAATCATTGCGCTTGCATCACACCAATCCGGTGAGGCTACTGTTGCGCCACTCACCTGCGGTATCAGACAATAGCAAACTGTGACTTTCGATTATCTCGGTCACTGAGATAAAGAGCTGAATGCCTAAATTTCAATCTCCAGATGCGAAACCCCTCATTTTATCTAATGTTCGTTTTCTTATTTATGCTATTAAGTGTAATTTTACCATAGTATTCGCAAGCTTTAATCAAGACATCGCCAATATGAGAACTTTATTTTGAATAGATTCACAGCAACATTTCTGTATCAGTTTTATTCAACTTATGCTACAGATGCTCAATCCAAGTATACCCACTTCTCCGACACGCCGTCTTTGTGGTCGTATTCGCCTGAGAATTTTTCAATCTGATCTGCCAGTATTGTCCCAATCGATATGCTCTGTTTTTACAATATATATGTTCACCGCATTCAGTATTGCAATCACCTATAGGGGATCAAGGCCGTCTGTGATGGATCTAAGCAATATAACCACCAAAAAATTTTTCCCTTGACAAGCAATACCTGTGCTGTGCCATTAAAATGCTGCACTACTGATTAAGCTCACATGAAGCTATTTCAGTAGATGAGGAAATGACTCGATCGAGAAGGCAGTCATTGTGCGCTAGTACGGTCTCTCATGTTTATAAGGTAAGCCACCTCTGTTTAAATATGCCTCGGTTGTTAATCGACAACTGTAAATAGGAGTTCAGTGAGCTTTGAAGTTGAAAAGCTCGATTTACAAAAGCTTAAGTAAAGCAGTGTAAAAAGCTGGATGAGATCATTCGAAATGCATTTACTACTAAAGCTCAACTTTGCAAATTTATTCTTTTTGTGGAAATAAATTTCTTTCTACCATATCGATGACTGATGTACTGAACGAAATACAGAAACTGCTTTAGATACCTTATTTTGCCTTCTTTACAAACAAAGGGATAAAAAGGCAGCTGTAATTTCACCGATTTCCGTCACCGATGCAGCTGACAACCATGATTAGGATTGAGGGCTATTGCCTCTTCCCTTCCATGATTGTTGTGACCAGTTTTGACCGCCTATTGCTCAGTCTGCTGGCGATCGTCTGGCGAGCAGCCTGGAGCAGGGCTCTACCCCTGAGCTACTGCGCCGCCTTTAGTGCTTATGAACATCTCTCGAAAACACGCCTCCTGAAAATACACTAGAACACAAACGCGAAAAACCGCAAATGAGCGAAATCGGAATTTGAGAATACAAATTCGACTAAACAAATGATCACAACCATACACTGGTATCAATGCATAACGAAAACGCATGAAGTGAAAAACAAACAAAGGCAAAAGAAAAAAAAAATATGATTAGTGACGAACAAAGTCATCGCTTTAAGAGCTAGCATTTATTTTCAAAAACTGAGCTGTTTTGCGTTCTAACTGAACGGGCATTCTTTACCGCTTCAAAATACACTCTGTGAAAAAGATGGGATGCGCTAGGCTGGGAAGACGTTAGCTGGAACATTTTCGAGTATAGGTAACCAACAGGGAGTGCATGCATGGAAACAGGATGCGATCTGGCGTCAAATTATGAAAACTTATTTAGCAACTGATGCGACCATTGGTGCAAATCTTCCACTGAAGGCATTTCAGCGGCCGACCGATTGGGCTGCAACTCGATCGGCTGCCACGTGCACTCAAACTTTATATCCATTGCAGTTTAACCTCCTTGGGGCGCATGGACTAAGTGGATTTGAAATGGATTATAGGAGATGACTTATCTGGTAGAGTGTTACTGCAGAATTTCAGTGCCTAGCTTAAATGGTTGCTGAGTTGAAACTGTGGAGCAGACAAACAAACACATAGGTGTACGCTCAGACACGACACTACATAGCACAGCGTTTCTATCCAAACGCAAAATTGCCAAGACGAATGGCGAAACATAGAGGTCAACGAATTATATGTTTGTTGGTGTTCCCGTAATAGAATTTCTGTTTGAAGGAGCAACTGTTGAATTTGCTTGAGACTCTGAACACAACGCGCGCCCAGTTTATTCGCTGCATATCTCCGAATGATCATCGTCAGCCGGGTGTCATCGACCCTCATCTCGTACTTCATCAGCTGAGGTTTCATCGCTTTTCCGTTGTATAACGATGGTTAAGCTATTTATTTTGCAGGATAAAAGCCTTTTGTGCTCTTGGCAAAATTCATATATGTTGGCCTCCGACAAGTCTGAAAAGATAGTAACGGCCTTGTTCTGTTTTTCGATTGATGTGGCCGGTAACGACTCGTGATGAAATCGAATGCCGCCGGTCAAAGCGAAATGAGCCACAAACGTTCTCCGCTTAGTGAGTCCAGAGTTGCTCGTGAGGTAATTTTAAGAGCGATTCAGATGCAACGGTGTCTTGGAGGGTGTTCGAATCTGTCGGCAGGGGTATCCAAACCGACTTCCATTCGACGAATTCGTTAGTCGATACAAACTGCTCGCAGCAGACTGCGAGTGTGAAGAGAATCGAAGTGGTGCGGAAAAGTTGTGCCGTGCTCTTGATCTCGATCCAGCTGTTGCACAGATTGGAACAACAAAAGTATTCTGCAAAGTCGGCATTATCTCTGAGGTTCGTTATTTTTTTTCCTTCGGTCGGAAAGCGCATAATTGTTCTCCACATCTCCAGAACTTATGCGTCCTGGTTCATTCAAAAAAGGCGTCTTGTGCTCTTTTCTCGCAGATCTCCGGTACTGGATGTGGAAGGCTCGAGAATTCCTGTCTTCGTAAGTTTTTTGTGACGGTTCGAGTTGATCTTCTACAGTGGTTTATTTTCCTGCCACTCTACCGATCAAAAATGCGCGCCAATTTTCGCCCCTTTAAGGGTATAACTTTCCTTCGTAGATGAACATGTATAAAATTGTCTAAATGAGATGATTTCAAGGTACAAATTATATGCATCGAGTCAAATCTCGTAAATCGGTAGATTGTCGTTCATTTTTGTTCTGCATAAGATTCTAACAAAATTATGCATTTTACCGGCTACGGACGCCAATGAGCTTATAAAAAATTTGACAGAAGCTGGCCGACACTCCACTGTACGAATGTTTTGTGCCTTGGAAAGCTCAAAAGGGTAAGATGTAATATTTCCATGGCTCTGTATCGGGTAATAATTTTTCTTTTGAGTACTATTGTGGTTAGGAAGGAGAGGTATGCATAACAGTCTGCACTGAAGCTTTACAGCAAGCAGAAGGATGAGGTCTAGAAACGGCCAAGATGTCTGCTGCGATCATATCACCCAAACCAGCCAGCCAGCTTCATGATGTGTTTCTGAATCATAACAATTTTAATGTCATCCATTTCAAGTTCGCACAAACTATTACTAAAGAATTTTATTTTTCTGCGACCCAGTTAATGAATAGTGCAGCTATTCTAGTCAAAAATGCATGCAAGCATTTTCCTCTTTAACGAACTGCAGCTTCCGCAGTGTCTGATGCAGTGAGTGAAGCAGAATGAACCTAAGTTTGTAGATTATAACTATCTCACTGCGTGTTTTCAATTTCAGTACTTTCCGAGTTGAAACTAGTGTACTTGTTGTATGGCTACACCTATATAAGAGCATGCATGACATAGCCGTAATGCGTGTTTGCCAGACCACATGTAAAAGCAGAACATTTGCAGCTGGAAAATCGACGACGTGCTCGGCTCAGTGCTGTTGTTGTTGGTATTCAAGCGGCTGTGCGATGGTACAACGAGCAGAAGGAATATCGTAGGAAATTAAGACAAAAGTTCGTTACAGTTTGGATCGTGCAGCAAATTCTTTGCTTTCAGACGCAATCTTTAATTGCTTCATTCTTTCTTTTTTAAGAAAAACTCTTATTAAACCTATTTGTGGTTCGATGCAGGGAAAGAACAGGTTACGTTCAGAATAATCATGCAGCACAGCGAACGGAGTGGTGAATGCATGCGTGGAAGAAAAAGGGTGGAAATGCTCGCTTCTTCCTCGATTTCGATTTCTTCTGTAGAAGAAGGACTCTAAAAACCCTTGTGGATGACAAAAATCATTATTGCCATGAGTTGTGGACGTGTCAATATGCACTCCTAGCATTAAAATGATCATGAAAAAAAAAACGTATTTAAGAGAAAGTTGACTGATACAAAGGCACTATGAGGCAGCTTCACACCCATCCCGTGGCTCATTAGGAAACGATGAGGGACAAGAAGGGCTCTGCAAGAATTATCATTCCTTTTCTCCTTATGCGTAATTGTATGTCTCCTGGTACGTAAGTGTATTATTATCAGAAAATACGGAAGGCGATGATAACTGGCATTATGCGTTTAGAGAGGCGTTAGTTGTCATACAGAGAAATGTGCGAAACTACGCAGAACTGTCATCATGGAAATGGTATCGTTTACTTGGACTTGTGAGGCAGTTGATTCCGATGAACAAGGACAGAGAGCGTATTGAAGAGCTTGAGAAGGAGAATGAAGACCTCCTCAGTGTAAGGCATTCCTCATTTAAGTAACCCGAAATACCTTGACAAACGTTTTTTAATACAACTGAACCCTCGTTTTTATAGGGCTCTAACAACAAGAAAAGGACTATGTATTGAATAAGAGGCTTCATTATTTTGCATCGTCGGGACTCACCTCACAAAAGCTCATGAAATATGTCGAAATGTTCCCGTATCTCAGTGGATAATTATCCTTTTTCGTATTGTTGAGCGACGTGATCGCAATTTAAAGAAAAAAAGATTTTGGGCGTGAAACTAATTAACTTTTTCTGAAAAATACTGTTTACGAACTGTTTATGCCAAATCTGCGCTGAAAATGTTTTTTATAATTTGTGTTTCTGAAAGACTATCAGAAGTACATGAGATATTCATGGAATCAATCGCATTCTCGCGTGATTTTTTCGCTCAGCTTTTGCATATACACTAGCGAACTAAATGACCCTGATAGGAGCATTGAATGGAGCTTGCTTTTTAAATCTTCATTTTGTTATAGGAACTCAGTGAGACGCAAGAGCAGTACGAACGACTGGAACGTCTGCTGGAGGAAGCACGCAAGAAAATTCTCGCTGTAAGCTTTTTCTTAATTGCGCCAAAGAGGCTGCAAATTAGAGTTTGCTTCAATTGTAAGAAGAGAACAACAGGAAGAAAATTAGTGAAGCTTGCCTTTGCAGTTGGAAAGCGAAAAAAATGACCGCGAAGATGAGAAGCGAGAGATGCGAGCTGAAATGCTTCGAAATGAAGAGGTGATGGCCATCATGGAGAAACGCTTTGATGAGCAGCACTCGAAAGTCATGGTCAGTTGCGCTGCATAACAAACTATCGATGCGAAGTTCAGCTCGTTGTTAGGAACAGTGTTGGATCAGTCTTCCAAGCACTCCCATTCCCACCAACTCTCCCTCCTTCTTTTCCTTCCCCCTCTTCGCTCTTTCAGATCGCCGACCGACAGTGTCACGCGGCTATTCGAGGTCTCGAATTTTTGTTTTGTTCCTTTTTCTAGGGTGACACAATAGTGTTACCCTATTACATCGATTAAACCCTCCGGAGATAGTAAAGCTCGCAGATGTCTGGAGAGATCTTCCTTCGAGGCGGCGTTATACCAGGTGGGAGGCCATTCTCTCGATCACCGCTGAGTGCGCTGACTGTCGTTTTTGATGAATGAGTTCATAGTATCCCGGAGTATATATTCAGGGTAGAAGGGAGAGCTAATTCGAAGGGGAGGCTATTCTTTGCCATGCTAAGAACGTGGAATGAAGAGGAGGCAGGAGGTAGGGGATTCAGGGAGGTATACTTGAGCTGGAGCTGGAGCAGTGTATAATATTTTCATGCGCATGATGTTTACTTTGCTGTATCGAGTTCTCGCGCGAATCGCTCAAAGTCACTTCAAATTTGAATTCTTTCTACCATCTCTTCCTGCAGAATTTTTTCAAATTATGCAACTAACCTTACCAGCAGGGGCAGAATGAACAACAATTTAGAAATCGAAACAAACGCGCAGTGCCCCAAAGCAGCTGTGTGCCTTATGTGCCACTCCTAGCCGTATGACATGCTGGCACAGTTTGTATAGTTCGACAATTTGCTGTTGAACTTATATGTTTCATAATTTCTTTCGCGTAGGTTCCATATCATTATAGTTTGCGCGCAATGCGCAATTTGTATTTCTTTTTTTGCAAAAAGCACCGCGTGATCGAATGCGTAATTAGGTCATTTATTGATGCTTTGTTTCTTTAATATGTTTTTCTCCTTATCATATTTTGTATTATTTGTCTTGCGGACAAAATTTCTCTTTTCTTTTCTCTTCATATGAGAAAGAGTTCAAAGAAAGCGTAGTGGTGTGCCATTGCAGAAGATCCACAGCTGTTTGCGAGAAAACGAAAAGAAACTCGAACAAATCGAAGTAGAGAAGTGCGAGCTTGTGAATGAGCTGACTAAGGTGAGTGGTGAACTTGAAGATGGACGTATACCAGTTTTGTTTCATTCTGCTGTATGAACGTATTCATTGCCGATCCGGGCAGAATTCTGGTAAAGCTATTCTTGACTTGACTGTGAACTTTCCTCATTTGAAATCTCTTGTCTTGACGGTGAACCTTTCTCCTTCTGATTCTATTTCCAAACCCTAACATCCTGATTTGCTGGAGACATTATGCGAAGAGCGAAGATACCTTACAGTTCCTGCTAGATCCAGATTCGGCCGAAAAAAAACCTGACCAGTGCACGTTCTCTAGCAGGATTTACGACTCTCCATCTCTTCACGAAGCGGTGCAAGCTAGAGGCCATTTTTTACCCATTTATATCAGAGCTGTCTCCAATGCAACAAAAAACCTTCTATCTCTGCATCCCCTCAATTCCGTCCCATCCTCTTTTTTTCCTCGAAGACTGTTCGTTTGTGCGAAATTCGAAAGCACCCTGCATTGCGTTTATGCAAAAAAAAAAACTTTCTGCAACTGTGAAGTGCGGCACAACTTCATTTGGTCGAGGCATTTCGATGATATCATGCAAGAAGCTGCTTTTGCGAACTTCTGGTATTCCGATTTGACGTTTCGGATGCATTCAATGAAGAAAAATGGGTTGGCGGAAAGCATCTGTTCATTAGCCATCGCAGGAATAGGTGGACGGTCAAGCTGATGCGCTTCCTCTTCCCATTCCTTCCCCAGTCTCATCTTCTTTCCATGTCCTTCCGCCACCTCTGCTGTGCAGAGTTCTCCAAAGTTTTTATGAAATATGTTGGTCTTTGGTTTCATGCAATTGCAGTAGCGACAGATGAGTATTGTAGCTCTCACGAGAGCTTAAAAAAGGTTTGTATATGGACAGTGGGGAAGTTTCCTTCCGTGATTTCGCGATTTTTCATTAATACTTTTGCGGAGAACACGGTCAGTTGAGTTCGCAAGGAACTGCGAAGAGAACGGCGGTTGCAACCACCTCACCAGTTCAGTAGAGGTGTGTTGGCTGACTTCGACGCAAAGACGACTGTTGCATTTTTGCCTGTGAATGAGATGTCTAAGTGCTGAAGCACATGCTTCTTTCTCGCATAAAACGGTATAAATACAATCGACCCTTGCTTTCAGTGGAAAGAGAAGTATGAGCGAGAGAACGCTCGTCGAGTAGGTGTGGAAAAAGAGTTCGCTCAGCATGAACAAACTGTTAAAGTGTTGCAACAGAAAATGGATGCAATCACCACGGAGCGTGAGAGGGAAGGCAGTCGCCTAGAAAGGTACTTATCACGATCTCGTAAATCAGCTATTACAAGGGCTGCAATATCAGTGCATTGTTCGTTGGCCACCTCAGGACCATACTGTCAGTATATGTAATCTTAGGTAAAATGGTAGAAGTTAAAACGGAAATTCAAAGACTCAAATTCAAGCTTTAGAGAGTACGCGTTTCGGCTTATCGAACAATGCATGACATCTGTGAAGAAAGAGTATATATTCAGGGTAGAAGGGAGAGCTAATTCGAAGGGGAGGCTATTCTTTGCCATGCTAAGAACGTGGAATGAAGAGGAGGCAGGAGGTAGGGGATTCAGGGAGGTATACTTGAGCTGGAGCTGGAGCAGTGTATAATATTTTCATGCGCATGATGTTTACTTTGCTGTATCGAGTTCTCGCGCGAATCGCTCAAAGTCACTTCAAATTTGAATTCTTTCTACCATCTCTTCCTGCAGAATTTTTTCAAATTATGCAACTAACCTTACCAGCAGGGGCAGAATGAACAACAATTTAGAAATCGAAACAAACGCGCAGTGCCCCAAAGCAGCTGTGTGCCTTATGTGCCACTCCTAGCCGTATGACATGCTGGCACAGTTTGTATAGTTCGACAATTTGCTGTTGAACTTATATGTTTCATAATTTCTTTCGCGTAGGTTCCATATCATTATAGTTTGCGCGCAATGCGCAATTTGTATTTCTTTTTTTGCAAAAAACACCGCGTGATCGAATGCGTAATTAGGTCATTTATTGATGCTTTGTTTCTTTAATATGTTTTTCTCCTTATCATATTTTGTATTATTTGTCTTGCGGACAAAATTTCTCTTTTCTTTTCTCTTCATATGAGAAAGAGTTCAAAGAAAGCGTAGTGGTGTGCCATTGCAGAAGATCCACAGCTGTTTGCGAGAAAACGAAAAGAAACTCGAACAAATCGAAGTAGAGAAGTGCGAGCTTGTGAATGAGCTGACTAAGGTGAGTGGTGAACTTGAAGATGGACGTATACCAGTTTTGTTTCATTCTGCTGTATGAACGTATTCATTGCCGATCCGGGCAGAATTCTGGTAAAGCTATTCTTGACTTGACTGTGAACTTTCCTCATTTGAAATCTCTTGTCTTGACGGTGAACCTTTCTCCTTCTGATTCTATTTCCAAACCCTAACATCCTGATTTGCTGGAGACATTATGCGAAGAGCGAAGATACCTTACAGTTCCTGCTAGATCCAGATTCGGCCGAAAAAAAACCTGACCAGTGCACGTTCTCTAGCAGGATTTACGACTCTCCATCTCTTCACGAAGCGGTGCAAGCTAGAGGCCATTTTTTACCCATTTATATCAGAGCTGTCTCCAATGCAACAAAAAACCTTCTATCTCTGCATCCCCTCAATTCCGTCCCATCCTCTTTTTTTCCTCGAAGACTGTTCGTTTGTGCGAAATTCGAAAGCACCCTGCATTGCGTTTATGCAAAAAAAAAACTTTCTGCAACTGTGAAGTGCGGCACAACTTCATTTGGTCGAGGCATTTCGATGATATCATGCAAGAAGCTGCTTTTGCGAACTTCTGGTATTCCGATTTGACGTTTCGGATGCATTCAATGAAGAAAAATGGGTTGGCGGAAAGCATCTGTTCATTAGCCATCGCAGGAATAGGTGGACGGTCAAGCTGATGCGCTTCCTCTTCCCATTCCTTCCCCAGTCTCATCTTCTTTCCATGTCCTTCCGCCACCTCTGCTGTGCAGAGTTCTCCAAAGTTTTTATGAAATATGTTGGTCTTTGGTTTCATGCAATTGCAGTAGCGACAGATGAGTATTGTAGCTCTCACGAGAGCTTAAAAAAGGTTTGTATATGGACAGTGGGGAAGTTTCCTTCCGTGATTTCGCGATTTTTCATTAATACTTTTGCGGAGAACACGGTCAGTTGAGTTCGCAAGGAACTGCGAAGAGAACGGCGGTTGCAACCACCTCACCAGTTCAGTAGAGGTGTGTTGGCTGACTTCGACGCAAAGACGACTGTTGCATTTTTGCCTGTGAATGAGATGTCTAAGTGCTGAAGCACATGCTTCTTTCTCGCATAAAACGGTATAAATACAATCGACCCTTGCTTTCAGTGGAAAGAGAAGTATGAGCGAGAGAACGCTCGTCGAGTAGGTGTGGAAAAAGAGTTCGCTCAGCATGAACAAACTGTTAAAGTGTTGCAACAGAAAATGGATGCAATCACCACGGAGCGTGAGAGGGAAGGCAGTCGCCTAGAAAGGTACTTATCACGATCTCGTAAATCAGCTATTACAAGGGCTGCAATATCAGTGCATTGTTCGTTGGCCACCTCAGGACCATACTGTCAGTATATGTAATCTTAGGTAAAATGGTAGAAGTTAAAACGGAAATTCAAAGACTCAAATTCAAGCTTTAGAGAGTACGCGTTTCGGCTTATCGAACAATGCATGACATCTGTGAAGAAATATGTTACAGACTTTTTTCAAATGAATAAAAGCTAGCTTTAAATGCCGAGATGGCAAAATTCTCGGTGGATTTGTTAATTTTTAGCAGCTTAGATATCGTTGTTTGTTTTCAGAATGGCAGGCATTCCTCGTACTTCGTTTTTGCAAGCCCCTTTTTTTGAAGCAAAATTTTACAATAAGCAGTGTTTCGACCAGAAGAAGCGTCAAACTAGTGAAACGATCCGAGAAGGCTTCTAGTCACCCGCAGATGCTGAAGCGGCCACGCATTTGGTATTCCAGATGAGTTCAAAGTTTCTCACTTCCAGCTTTGGCTAGTGTTTTTCAACAAATTGAGTGTGAGTGGTGAGAGGAGCCCGATGGATTGGAGAAGGGGACTGAAGGAAGATATCCATGTGTAGTTCAACGTTTGAGGGATTATTTTATTCAGATTGGAGGCCGAATTCGCGGCTATGAACGACAAAAACAGGGAGCAGCTAAGCACGATCAATGATCTACAGCGACGGATTTGTGAACTTAACGTCCGTTTATATATTCCTGCTCTTTTCTTATTTGTGTTTGAAGAGATACTTTTTGGACCCCTGTTGAGGAGCCCTGTTGACAATAAGGTTTAGACTTTTGCGATTTCGGACAAAAGCGCTAATATTTCCCGGTTGTAATTACCTCGCGGATTTTGTACATTCGAGACCAAATTGGACAATGTCGGAGAACAAGGATTTTTTCTCGGTTGGATCGTTTCTGTCTGAGTATGGCGTTATCAATGGTTACGATGAAGCAAAATGCACCATGCGTTGAACTTGAAAGCTGATTTGATCTATATATTATTGTCATGCGAATGTTGTTCAGATTTCGATTAATTTTCTCCGGCTAATCAACTCTTGTTATGTTGACTGCTCGTTCGTGCCCATTCGCATGGAGCACTACTGTTGTCTGTAATGGCAAACAACGTATTTGAAAAGAAAGTCATAGTGCATTCGTAGTTTAGAATTTTTTGAATTTGTGTTTACGCGTAGGAGTCCTTTTTTACCTGCCGCTCTAACACAACCTGCTACTTCTTCATTTTTGAGTCCTTACGAT
The DNA here is from genome assembly GCA_000803305.1 of Toxocara canis. Taxonomy (NCBI): domain Eukaryota; kingdom Metazoa; phylum Nematoda; class Chromadorea; order Rhabditida; family Toxocaridae; genus Toxocara; species Toxocara canis. Next base: position 103,818 of record JPKZ01001583.1, read on the forward strand.
GTCGTTTGAAAGACGAATTGCATGGCATACTATAATGTTGTACTATGTAACACAGTATACTTCATAAAAGTATGGTGTGCACAACAACATTACATTAGAGCGCTTTACCAGAAACGATGTGATAATCTCCCTGATGTGATTCAACTCGCACAAAAAAGTGTAGTGCCGTCATGATACAGAGATTAAAAAAGTCATTTGGGCGCTTTATAAAGGTGCTTTGTAGATGACAGCAAAAAAGGAGGAGAAGGTGTGTGCAAGTCTGTAGGCGGTGCAGGAAAACGCATTCCCGTTTGAAAAAAAATCGCAATGTATACGTAGTCAAAAATTTTTTTAACGTTTGTGTTGTCCGCCTGAAAGTTTTTTTTACCTGCGCCTCTATCACTGCCTGATACTCCTGGTGCTTTCTGAATTTTGAATCCTTATGGTGTCGTTAGAAAAATAAACGACGTTTGATAAAATTTAAATTTCTGTCGACTCAACTGTAGATTTTGCAATAATGATTTTCATAAGAAGCTGTAAATGAAGAAGAACTTGTCGATTAATTTCAGGAAAAATGTCGTGACTGCGATTCATTGGTGTCTGCCGAAAAGAAAGCTCGAAGAAAAGCGGAAAATGAGAAAGCGGACAAGGAGTCTGAATTGGGACACCTTCAAGAGCGCATGCAGAAGAGCGATGTAAAAATCGAAAACTTGGTTCGCCTTGTTCACAGTGACTTTTCATCTATGAAAAGAAATATATTTACATCCAACTAGTCTACATATATTTACATCCAACTTGCTTGCACGATCATAGAATTTAGTTGGTTTTTATCCCGAAAAATACCTCAAATTGTGCACGTTTATGCAAAAAAAAAAACTTTCTGCAACTGTGAAGTGCGGCACAACTTCATTTGGTCGAGGCATTTCGATGATATCATGCAAGAAGCTGCTTTTGCGAACTTCTGGTATTCCGATTTGACGTTTCGGATGCATTCAATGAAGAAAAATGGGTTGGCGGAAAGCATCTGTTCATTAGCCATCGCAGGAATAGGTGGACGGTCAAGCTGATGCGCTTCCTCTTCCCATTCCTTCCCCAGTCTCATCTTCTTTCCATGTCCTTCCGCCACCTCTGCTGTGCAGAGTTCTCCAAAGTTTTTATGAAATATGTTGGTCTTTGGTTTCATGCAATTGCAGTAGCGACAGATGAGTATTGTAGCTCTCACGAGAGCTTAAAAAAGGTTTGTATATGGACAGTGGGGAAGTTTCCTTCCGTGATTTCGCGATTTTTCATTAATATTTTTTGCGGAGAACAGGGTCAGTTGAGTTCGCAAGGAACTGCGAAGAGAACGGCGGTTGCAACCACCTCACCAGTTCAGTAGAGGTGTGTTGGCTGACTTCGACGCAAAGACGACTGTTGCATTTTTGCCTGTGAATGAGATGTCTAAGTGCTGAAGCACATGCTTCTTTCTCGCATAAAACGGTATAAATACAATCGACCCTTGCTTTCAGTGGAAAGAGAAGTATGAGCGAGAGAACGCTCGTCGAGTAGGTGTGGAAAAAGAGTTCGCTCAGCATGAACAAACTGTTAAAGTGTTGCAACAGAAAATGGATGCAATCACCACGGAGCGTGAGAGGGAAGGCAGTCGCCTAGAAAGGTACTTATCACGATCTCGTAAATCAGCTATTACAAGGGCTGCAATATCAGTGCATTGTTCGTTGGCCACCTCAGGACCATACTGTCAGTATATGTAATCTTAGGTAAAATGGTAGAAGTTAAAACGGAAATTCAAAGACTCAAATTCAAGCTTTAGAGAGTACGCGTTTCGGCTTATCGAACAATGCATGACATCTGTGAAGAAATATGTTACAGACTTTTTTCAAATGAATAAAAGCTAGCTTTAAATGCCGAGATGGCAAAATTCTCGGTGGATTTGTTAATTTTTAGCAGCTTAGATATCGTTGTTTGTTTTCAGAATGGCAGGCATTCCTCGTACTTCGTTTTTGCAAGCCCCTTTTTTTGAAGCAAAATTTTACAATAAGCAGTGTTTCGACCAGAAGAAGCGTCAAACTAGTGAAACGATCCGAGAAGGCTTCTAGTCACCCGCAGATGCTGAAGCGGCCACGCATTTGGTATTCCAGATGAGTTCAAAGTTTCTCACTTCCAGCTTTGGCTAGTGTTTTTCAACAAATTGAGTGTGAGTGGTGAGAGGAGCCCGATGGATTGGAGAAGGGGACTGAAGGAAGATATCCATGTGTAGTTCAACGTTTGAGGGATTATTTTATTCAGATTGGAGGCCGAATTCGCGGCTATGAACGACAAAAACAGGGAGCAGCTAAGCACGATCAATGATCTACAGCGACGGATTTGTGAACTTAACGTCCGTTTATATATTCCTGCTCTTTTCTTATTTGTGTTTGAAGAGATACTTTTTGGACCCCTGTTGAGGAGCCCTGTTGACAATAAGGTTTAGACTTTTGCGATTTCGGACAAAAGCGCTAATATTTCCCGGTTGTAATTACCTCGCGGATTTTGTACATTCGAGACCAAATTGGACAATGTCGGAGAACAAGGATTTTTTCTCGGTTGGATCGTTTCTGTCTGAGTATGGCGTTATCAATGGTTACGATGAAGCAAAATGCACCAAGCGTTGAACTTGAAAGCTGATTTGATCTATATATTATTGTCATGCGAATGTTGTTCAGATTTCGATTAATTTTCTCCGGCTAATCAACTCTTGTTATATTGACTGCTCGTTCGTGCCCATTCGCATGGAGCACTACTGTTGTCTGTAATGGCAAACAACGTATTTGAAAAGAAAGTCATAGTGCATTCGTAGTTTAGAATTTTTTGAATTTGTGTTTACGCGTAGGAGTCCTTTTTTACCTGCCGCTCTAACACAACCTGCTACTTCTTCATTTTTGAGTCCTTACGATGTCGTTTGAAAGACGAATTGCATGGCATACTATAATGTTGTACTATGTAACACAGTATACTTCATAAAAGTATGGTGTGCACAACAACATTACATTAGAGCGCTTTACCAGAAACGATGTGATAATCTCCCTGATGTGATTCAACTCGCACAAAAAAGTGTAGTGCCGTCATGATACAGAGATTAAAAAAGTCATTTGGGCGCTTTATAAAGGTGCTTTGTAGATGACAGCAAAAAAGGAGGAGAAGGTGTGTGCAAGTCTGTAGGCGGTGCAGGAAAACGCATTCCCGTTTGAAAAAAAATCGCAATGTATACGTAGTCAAAAATTTTTTTAACGTTTGTGTTGTCCGCCTGAAAGTTTTTTTTACCTGCGCCTCTATCACTGCCTGATACTCCTGGTGCTTTCTGAATTTTGAATCCTTATGGTGTCGTTAGAAAAATAAACGACGTTTGATAAAATTTAAATTTCTGTCGACTCAACTGTAGATTTTGCAATAATGATTTTCATAAGAAGCTGTAAATGAAGAAGAACTTGTCGATTAATTTCAGGAAAAATGTCGTGACTGCGATTCATTGGTGTCTGCCGAAAAGAAAGCTCGAAGAAAAGCGGAAAATGAGAAAGCGGACAAGGAGTCTGAATTGGGACACCTTCAAGAGCGCATGCAGAAGAGCGATGTAAAAATCGAAAACTTGGTTCGCCTTGTTCACAGTGACTTTTCATCTATGAAAAGAAATATATTTACATCCAACTAGTCTACATATATTTACATCCAACTTGCTTGCACGATCATAGAATTTAGTTAGTTTTTATCCCGAAAAATACCTCAAATTGTGCATATATCATGGTTCACATTGCTTAGCGTTCTGCTGAAAGTGATATGCGTATTGCCAGCGCATTATCTTGAGTATGTTTTGCTTTGTCACTCTAACGTCCGCATTTTATGTATAAATATAAATATAAATATAAATATATAAATATATATACGTATATATATATATATATATATAAACCATCTGATAATATTTGGGTTCATTGGCGTCTTAAAGTCCGTTGAGGTTCCTCGAACATCTTCCAATGATGAGACTTGCAAATGATGCCATTTCATCTTCTTTATTCGCCAGAAACGATTAAGGAAAACGTGCATAGCTTCTTTCGAAAACATACTAATGAGTGTGCTGCTGATTTGCATTTGGCAAATATCGCATGTCTTTTTTCTATATGAATTTTGACATATTTTGTGCATGTTATCCACAAAATGCATTATCAACTGGTCGATAATAATCTCAGAGAACTTTCAGTTCCTTCCTTTCCAACTCGCTTCAATAACAACGCTTCAATAACGCTTTCACTTACCAAATCGGTTATGGAGCTTGGAGATGTTTTTGTTTCGAGAAAAAGTGTCAATATTTTCAGGTCGAATCTTACTCACTTTCACGAAGCAACTCGCAGTCACAACTTGCAAACGAACGTAAAATCGCTCAATTGGAACGGCAAATTATGAGTGCGCACACCGATATCGAAATTCAAAAACGTGAAATTGAAGTCTATAAGGCATCGCTCGTCGAAAATGAAAAAGTAACCAGCTTACGCTGCTCACTGAATTTTTTCCAGGATAGTTCTTTTTTCTAAAAAAATAGCCAAGTTCATAACGGACGGATCGCTGATGTTTGCCGGCCTCCTAAAAAACTAAGTAATGTGAGAGAAATATAACGAAAAACAAAAGGATTGTGACAATGTTGAATGATTAAAGTAGCGTTACAACAGCAACGATTAAAATAATATTCGCAATAAGAAAGGGCAGTTCAAGGGGACAAATAGACTACCGCGGGGTGCCAAAAGATCACAGAATCGCAGAAATCAATAGCGGGAGCGATGAAGTTGAGGTATCGCGCGAAACGAAAATGGTTGAGTGGTTGATAATATGATTAAAAAATTAGTTACAGCCTCGAGTCCCTATGATTTCTGTCGCAGTGCTTTTGTGTGGAATCAATTTCGAGCCGCGTACAGCTGAGCGATCGCGACACTGCAAATGAGCGGTTTGTTGCGATGTGCTAAAGTGCGTAGGCAGTGCTCCGGTCAGGAGCACAGGCACCCAACGGTTACCGATACGATGTCTAATATTGCGCTATGCCGTCACCTGTAGCCATAGCACTGCTCACAGCGCTGGCCATTTATGAGTGTCAGCTGTGCGAATTGTTATGATATATAGTGACGGCTGAGAGCTCATCAAGAGCATGAACAGTCAACATAATCGTCATTGCCGATTACAGTGCTCAAGAAGAATTTGGTACCATCTTGTAGTGGAGGAAAATGATATGCAGCAGTGTTGCGAAGTGCAGCAGCAGCCTATGCCGTTGATACAATCTTCCTCAGTGGTCTCTACTAATGGAAAGAAACGGGAATGTTACCATATCTCTACTTGATCTGTGTCGCCTTTACATGGCCTGTGGCATAAGGTTAAAGTTCATCGACCACTGATAAGATCTAGGCCAGTGACTTGCACCTTTAGCATATTGCCCATGAAAAAGTTATTCTCATACTTTCCTTTTAATGCATCCAATGTAGCATTCGCGAAGTCTGCCAACAGCCTCTGTCACTGATTCAACTCTCCTTACTAGCCCGTACGAAAGAAAAAGTTCCCACAAGCTCTTTTTACTGAACTTGTGCCCCATCTAATCAATTTCCATCGTCAAGTACAGTAAATATTGAACGCTGGACCATTGTATATACCACTATTGATGACCGCATCAGTGGCACAGCGCTGTTGGCTAGGTTTGTGCTAGTGTTCCTTGTCGCTCGTACGAAGTGGAGATCGAGTACATGTCAATCGACAACACTGGACATTAGTGCAGGTCATTGGTGAAAGTCGCACCATTGGTAGAGGTTGTCATTTAACCATGCAGTAGTTTTACTGATGATATGACTACGGTATAGGTCAGGTGCTTTCAATGCATCCAATGTAGCATTCGCGAAGTCTGCCAACAGCCTCTGTCACTGATTCAACTCTCCTTACTAGCCCGTACGAAAGAAAAAGTGCCCACAAGCTCGTTTTACTGAACTTGTGCCCATCTAATCAATTTCCATCGTCAAGTACAGTAAATATTGTACGCTGGACCATTGTATATACCACTATTGATGACCGCATCAGTGGCACAGCGCTGTTGGCTAGGTTTGTGCTAGTGTTCCTTGTCGCTCGTACGAAGTGGAGATCGAGTACATGTCAATCGACAACACTGGACATTAGTGCAGGTCATTGGTGAAAGTCGCACCATTGGTAGAGGTTGTCATTTAACCATGCAGTAGTTTTACTGATGATATGACTACGGTATAGGTCAGGTGCATGCAACTCACAGGGACTGTGTCACTTGTACAGGTCGCCAGTGCAGATTTTGCTAGCGGTCAGCTGTGATGGGCTCAGCTGGCGAGGAGCAGTTGCCTTCAAATTGACAGTCAGAGCAGCTCGCTTGTGCGAGGCTCAAATTCGACGGCCCAGATGTGCTTGGCTCAAATATGCAAGTGCAGCAGCATTGCCTTTTGATGCGCTTCAGTGATATTTCTGATTCTTTCATAGTTCGCTTGTTCCCTTACACAGCTGTATCAAATCAACATGATTATGCAGAACAATGAGTGTTTCACTTTATCATCGCTCGGCTTGTTCGCGTGCCAAGCGTCGCCAACTTTCTGCTTGAACTACTATTCCGCGAGGTAATTCACAAAGAAGCGCCCTCGAGGATCGCAACGGTGGCGGTTCCTTTTTTGGTCGGGAATTCCTAGACAAAGTGCTACTAGACGGTGTTTCGTGAGCTAGTCAGTGCGCAGCTTTCCCGCTGAGGTCGTTCCTCCGCACCCTCCTCCTCACCTCCATGATGGAATATCTTCCTCGACGAGGAGCCCTACGACGAAACGGATTCCTATCAACAAAACCTCCGAGTTTTATCTCCTGAACTCCCGAAAGCGCACTGTTTCACACCATTATTTATATCTGTCAACCTCCTATCAAATCCGATCGCTCGTAGACGCGGACCTCCTGGGGAGAGTTGGTTTCTGACAGGAAGCTGTGTTCAACAGAGTCGTCCCTCAACTTTTTTGACTGGAGTTCGTTCTCTTTGGTTAAATCGCCTCCCCTCCCTGATTGAAAAACCACTTGCCAGAGAATACTAGCCCGAATCTATTTTTCCCAGCGGCGTTCGTTTTGCTTTGATCGGAAGGAGTTCATTCCTTAATGCTCCAACAGTGATATGTGAAGCGGGTCATTTCAGTGCTTGTGACTTGCTTGATTTATATAATTTCTGTGACAGTTCTATTAGCCTAGGATATCTATCCATAGGTCATCTATATTTGGGTTAATCGTGTTGAATGATCCAAATTTTTGGAGATCTTCAGTCCTTCTGATGGTGCCGTTGGCTATTTTCTAAAAAGTGCTTTTGTCGTTTTGTGCGGTGATTCTGCGCTGACAAAGCCACCTGGCAAGGGGTTGGGTTTTTGGGGCAGTCTTCGTACTTCGCAGATATTATAACATTTTCGTTCTTTTTTCTCAGATTGATTTTATTTCAGTCCACTCCATTGGAGCTAAGCGATTTATTGTGTTTCTATTATAGTAGCCATTCAAAAAACCATACTGTAATGAATTGGCTAAGTTCGTCCTACCCTGCACAATTACAATGAAGCTTTAGTTTCTGCATTTTACATGAACTACTCATTTCGCCAATATTTCAATGAGCTAGTACTTCGCTGAAATATTGGCGAAGAACCTTCGTGGGCATTTCAGAAGGATCTTCATGTAAAAAAAAGTATTACAGTTGAGGCTTGGCACTACTTTCCTTCTCCAGGTTTGATTGATTGGAAGAAACGGTAACCTCATAAAAAGTATCTGTCATCGGGAAAACTTCGACCGTCAAAATTAACGGCTGCAGCGCTATGGAACGAAGTTTACATACCTACCACTTGCCAAATTTCGACCTTTTATTTAGGAACGCGATGCGTTGTCGCATAAAGTTCGGACAATGACAGCAGCGGCGAATGCGATGGAGAGGTCAATATCGGAAGAGGAACGTAAGAGTCATGAGTACGAGCTGCGACTGAAAAAAGCGCAGGAGGACTTAGCGACGCTGAGGGAAAAGTATGAAAAAAGCGTCAAAGATAGCCAAAATGAGCTACTCGAAGAAAAGTGAGATCAATTAAAATATTCATTTGCACTGCGAAAACTTCGAGAATGAGAGGCTTCGTTCAGAGCTGCTGAGGTGTGCGATAATACCCCGATTTATCATTTCTTTACCGCAATACGCTGCTGCTAATCTCGTAATGTTTTCGTTTAGTTCTTCTTGAATTTTGTCTTCAAGGTCGTAAGCAGCTATAACCAGTTGTTAGCACATGGAAGACGAAAAGCTCAGAAGAAAGCGAGAACCGAGAAATTTCAACGTCTTTCTAAAATCGAATACTCTATGATTCTGCAAATCTCCGAATAGTCATCCCTCCGACAAATCCATGTGATGCGCTTTTAAATATTTTTCGAACGGACGCTTGCAAGGCTCAGGTGGGCTTTGCTAGGCGAACCGTGATGCAGAATTGAACAGCAAAATAATAATTTGATAAGTTATTTAGTTGAAGCCACAAAAACCTTTATTTTTGCTCATTCGTTCTCTTCCAAGAACTGTTCGTCAGATACGATAGGCTTTGCTTGTACCTATGTTTTAAATCGTTCATAAAGTGTTCGAAAAAAATTGATTTAGGAGAAAAATGCGGCAGAAAATGGACGATTTCATAAAAGAGCATGAAGCACAACAAGCTTCACGCAACGCAAGTCTAGAAAAAACGCTCGATGAAACACAAGAACAACTCGCAGAAACACGCTCACAGCTCGACCGTGCGATTGCACAGGTGTTTCTTCCATTCCGCTACCATTTATCGAATACCGTAGCTTATTCAAGGCTAATTGTTTCGTGCATTTTGTGACGGTTGGTACCTTATCAGCGAAACTCAGAAACAGCTGGCTAGGCCATAAACCAATGCACGTCTTTCGATGCGGGAACGATCGTCCTAATGACAAAGAGCTCGTCAATATTAAGCATTTCATATTGTTTCCTCTTTGATCTTCAGCAGTTAGTTCAAATGTTATTATAACTGTGTCATGAAACACATTAAGCTTTGTGCAACAAAATTTCCTTCTTGTGTTCACTGATCATTTCATTTGATGATGAGCTGTTGCTTTTCCAATCATATGCTCCCTTATTCGAGTTAGCAATTCTCTTCCATTCTCTAATATTCCATGTTTTCGGATGGTTGTAAATATCTGGGATGTTTTAAACCTGAATTTCTTAAAATTGAGATGAAGGCATCGAACACTGAAAGATGTCTTTTTAAGGTGACACACTTAGAGAGCCTTAGCAAGTCGCAAGGTACATACGGCGAGACTTGGGAGAATCAATATCGACTTGCGTTAGCCGAACTGGAATCACTGCGTGATGAGAATGCCACTCTGAAGATGAAAATACGAAGACAATACAAACAAATCGAACTTCTTACGCGTATGCATTTAATCTTTTTCATATTTCGACGATTTTTCGATAAGTTAGCTTTCCACTGTTTCCCTCTTGGATAATTAGAGCTTTTTAAGGGACTGCTTCATTACTTTTGCACAGAAACTGTTTCGGTAAACTGAACAGAAAATTAAATAAGCCAGCTCGTAAAATAACATATGAGGTCTGAACAGGTCGTTCTAAGTACTTATATTAGCCTGATGAACCTCTAATGAAATTTTCTCGAATCCTCTAATTACTTTGCCAATGAAGAAAACTTTCCGTATGTTTTGTCAGCAGTGTAATTTGAATCGCTATTCCCGATACCGTATTTTTTAGCCTCATATAAGCTCGTGTTGGCCGTCACGACCCAAACATTTGTACGACTTTACGGTGTTGTTTCAGAGCAGTCAGAGATGGAGGCTGATGTGGCAGAACTCGAGAGCAGAATAGGTCTTCACAGAGAGGAAAGCAACATAGAAAACCGGAACCGTGAGAATCGCGCTCAAATGGCTGAAGCTTGATGTGCGTTTCGTGGTGCTGCTGTGCGTCAAAATCGGGTTCATGCACTTGCATTTGTGTGAGTAGAGTTTAATACTTACCGCCGTACTCGTCTCATTGTATAAATTATTGAATCACCTAACACGACTCTTAGTTTACGCCTTTCTTTTATTATCTCTAGGCAGCTGTAATTTCGCTATGGTAACGCAATGTGTTCTGAAGTATAAATCAAGTATGCAAATCAAAAGCATATATATATACGAATCAAAATCAAGTACAAATCAAATATTAAAAAAAAGAGAAAGAAGTATAAAAAGTATATAACGCAAAATTGCGCTATGTATAATACGAAATTTTCCCCTTGCCAGAAATCTGTTTTCGAGACATTGAAAATGGTAATACATACTCCGCGTGGTACTTAAATTGAATTGCTCCTAAATGGTGCAATGCATACTAATACAAAAATTTTATTAATCAAACAAATCAAAAGATTCATGAAATTAATTTTGCGAGAAGATGTAACAGTCAAATGTGTACTACAAATGTGCAACTGCTGGAAATCATTCCCTTTCTCTCGAACACATATTCTCTTTAGTTCAGAACCTATCAAAATTTACATAATAAGAGGTATTTTATGCACAAGTAACATCCATAGAGAGTCTTGATGAAGTGTGGGTATGGAGACAATGGAAACGAATGCAAATAGATGAAATAAGTTTTTCTTTATTTTTTTGATTCTTTTTTTCACAAGTGATGATGCGTCAAAAATTTGCATTGATTAGTGTAGGATTTATTTTCAGCGATGACGTTTTCTTAGAAGAGAAATTGTTGTATGGAACATAACAACGAATTCGATGAAACCTCAAAAACGGTCTGTAGATAACTTTTTTTTCCAAAATTTAGTGTTCTGCCCCTTTACGGTATACACACGCTCATTGTTGGTGCGTTAGAATCTATTAATATTGGTTTCTTTCCGTTACTGTAAGCGAATATTCAGTTGAAATATTTTATTGTTGTTCGTGTTTGCTTTTCAGAAAAACTTCTTCGGCGTTATACACAAATCACTTTCGATACATTTAGCGATTGCTGGCGATTTGTCATCTAGCAGTCGTAATGCCCGTGAATAAAATTTGTAGACCGATAAATTTATATTACTTCGATTACAATACGCGTGACGAATCTGAATATGAGATGATGGTTGCGCTACTCGACGGCGAATAAAAGGTGATTCTAAAATTTCAACTACGAAATTTCACAACTGTAGCTCCAGTATTTCCCGAATTTAAATATCGGACAGACAAAGAGAAATGAACGTTCGCATACATGCATACGCATAGACAGCGGTCGCCAGGGTCGCCATACTTTAAGAATGCTGACTGGACACAAGACGGCCATCGAGGAATGTCGAGTAAATTTTAGGACGAGGCCGTCTTGCGTATCATATACTTAGTTGGTCCTCTGAAGATATATATAATATGAGCAGCACCGTCTGGGAGAAGTTGAGATGAAAAATCCCCACAGGGATGTGCTCGCGCCAAGGTGACATTAGAGGGAACGAACCTTCAAGCTAAACATGGTATTTGAAAATATTGACCATCATCTTTTGCAGGCGAAAGAAATAAAGGAGTGAGAAAAAAACCCTAAGTTTGGTGAAATTTTTCACTTCTCCAGCGCGAACGAGAGATGAACAGTATGCTGCATATGAAGTTGTTTCATTTCTATGGGATAGAGTTCCGCATCTCTCACAAATGAGGTCCTATATGATAAAAATAGTCCTATATGACACCCTAAAATGGCGCCCTTCTTCGCATCTGCGAGCCTTACCTACTACCCCGACATTGTCGAATTCAGACGAATTGAATTGGTTGTTCACATTATCTTGAGAAGTTGAAACTGTTTTCATGTTCGTTGGGTTATCCGCAATTTGCAAAGCCCATTAGGACGACGTCGCGTCTGATCGTAAGCAAGCGTATATGTGATATACCTGCTCCGTAGTTTCAACTCATGAACCGCTTCATCTAGAAGTTATAAAATTTGCCAACTGCCATCAAATATACCCTAAACATAGCCTACACACTAGGGCACCTCTTCTACCAAGTTTTACACTCATTTTCTAACCCTCAGAAAACTGTTAAAGGATAAAAACTTATATGCATTTTCAGCATGTTGAATCGTAAAATTGTGCACGCTAGCCGCGTTTCATGTTCGATTGGTGAATCTCCATGAATCTTCTTTTGGTTTTACCGAGCAGTTAGGGCGGACAAAATTGAAACTTTCTTTATTTGTAACCGTGAAATCGGCTGGTTTAATGCACAAGTTCGCTGAACGCTTACTGTGCCAGTCCGCATGAACATATCTCCATTTGCGTCACTTTCCATGTCTCAGATTTATTTTCCCAACGTTATATATTCGTTCTTTCTTAGTTATGGAATTAAATTAACCGAGCGAATGTGCACTTAGTGAAAATCATTTGTTGTTACCAATTGAATAGTTATTCGCTGCAACGGTGTTTGTTTCCGCTCCTATCGAACAAGCGTTGCCCTGCCTCTAAGAATCACTTTTGTAGATATTTTATGAAGTTAGGGCCTTGTAACAAGAGTAGTGTTTCATTTTATTCGTTTAATATAATAAAACTCAGCGTACAGTTGATGCGTTGGAAGACGAAAAGTAACAAATGCCTTGCAACTTCACATTTTCAGGAAATACAGCTCCTTACCCATTCTTCTTTTCATTTTTCATTGCGTTTAAGGAATTTGACTTATTCTGACCCTCTTAAGCAAATGTAAATGCACTCCTATTTCAGTTATGGACTGTATTTTGAAATCTACAGCTTCTGCTTTCAAGCAATTTTGAAAATTTCATCCCTTTTCTCCTCTTACTATTTTTATTGAAATTTTCGCTACAGTGTACAACCTTTTATGAAAACGTGAAGTGTGTGAAACAGGAAAGTGCGATCCGCTAGGTTCCCCGAAAGATATTTGCAAAAAAAGTATCCCTTCGGGTTTCATGGAGGAACCACCATCACTAGTTTTCCTGATAAAGAATACCCTAGAAAATTCGGGGAACATTCCTCGCCCTTATGGCATACAGTAAGTAGTATGATTAAAATTGTGCCAACGCACTCATGTTTCAGCACCATTCGACAGCTCGAAAGGAAACGAGCCAAAGTACACATTTGCATGCATCAATAAAATCATTTCTCCGCAGCAGCTCTCTTGTTCAGCAAAAACTCTTCTACATCAGGTGCCTTCATGGCATCGCGAGTGTTTTCCGATTTGCTATTGATATCGCTTGATGTCGGCCACGGCAAACTGAAAACGTCATTCGAAATCGCAGTGTTAAAAACTGCTACAAATCCTTATAGTTTGAGCCGAAATGAAGAAAAATAAATTTACACGCATTTTTCTCTCAGCAAAGTTGAGCACAAAAGTTCGCCAACTGATGTACAATAGCCAAATAGAGTGTTCATGTGTTGCCTCAGTCGAGGCAGCGCAGCAACCAATACATGAAACATTCAACTGAGGAAAGTGCTGATCGTCATACCTAGTCACAAATTTCGTTTAAGCATCCTTCAACAGCGATCTCAGTGTGAAATTGTTCAAATGGGCGTTGTGATAGCTGGCAGAAAAGCTAACCTAATTAAAAATTACAGGAACTGTGAAATGAAACAATTTGCTAAAATTATAAGGAGACCTTGCTCAGTTCTCAAAACCATAGAACGGAGAATAACTTTTGGCGTTTAGTTATTATCAGCTGTGGCAAACTTGCAATTTGCGAAGGCGCATTCTAGCTTTGCGCATGGTCGTATATATATGTGAAAAGCAACCAATGTGGTAATTATAACCAACGTCTTATATTCGTCTCATGGACACATTTTCACATCGATTCCTCGATACCCGGGGAACATGTGCCTTCTTAAAAGAAAAAAATTGTATGCCTTTCCGACTGGCATGGATCGTGTTGTTTACTAGATGAGTGATAGAAAAGAGAATCCTTAATAGAAGATTTGTACCAGCAATCGAGTCTGATAATGTGAGAATTTTTGACATTTGCGAGAAGACTACGAAACCGGCATCGGAAGACGCAAACCATTCACTCCTCGAAAATATTGCTATTCGTTTTTTAGCTTCAACGCTGGCCTTCACGTAAATCTCATTTTCCCAACCAAAGTAAAAGAGTAGAATCTGAGAAGGAGTAAGCTTTCATTGACTCGTAAGTACCCAGCATGTTGAAGGCTTCGAAAATTCCGCTTTTTTATGCTATTTTCTTCTAAAGTTTTTTTTTTTGGTCAAGACTACTAAACTTTCACTGCTTTTCCACATAACGACTTCGGTCTGCCTCTCAAGAACTCGGAAATTTAGAAAACATGTCAGTTACACAAACGGCAGTCCTCATTTCCAAAATCTCATAAATCTTTTGGTGGGGAGGGCGGAGGGAGGGAGAGAATTTTGAAATGGAAATGTTCGTGTACAAATGAAACGCTCAACGATTATGAGGCAAGGAATTCATGGAACGATCCCACACGAACACATAAACTCACTGTCGCCCGTAGAAGGTGAGATGCATGATTTTGCTGGGATCTTGATCGGAATAAACATAAGTGATAGGCACACCAATTGCGAGCATCACTAGCATTCCGATGCCAGAATAAGCATAGGTTGACAACCTGTAATGAAAAAATTGTTCTATGAACACTGCGGCAGTTTAAAGCACATTTGCATTTATTGGTGAATAGAAAGGGCATGCAAGAGAGCTACAGAGGCATTCACAAGAACGATTCCCTCACCTTGCGATATACGTTGTGTTCGGGTCACCGAAATGTGCATCATATGATGGCTGTTGTCGTACCGTCACGTTCAGTCCATTACAGCCCTCCGTCCTAAACGAAAGTATCAGTGAGCGGTACAAATCATAAAACAGAGAGAATGTTTGCCGCATTTATATGAAAATTAAAAAGAATTCATGCTCACTAAGAAAACAAGTCCATAAAATTATGGTCGATATATAGTGGATGGAAGGCTCTAATTCACGGCACATATATGGTGGGAGCAAATAATATCGAAATATGAACGAAGCACGATCTTTTAAAAACCTAAACCCTAAAGTGTAAGATGCGTTACTTAAGTAAAACGAACGAAATTAACCGACAAATACGGATTTCATAGTTGAACAAATATTTTCTACACGCGTGTCAACAACAGATCGATGGCGCTATTTTCGTGCTAGTTGGGTTCGGTTTTGTAGCCCGTAAATTATTTTGGCCAGAAGGGAGCCGAAAATTGCGCTTCTGACACTACACTGCTCGAAAATTTTCCACAATTTCCAGTTGTTTCCTCTGTTTGTCGACATTCCGGCTATGAGTCTGTTCTCGAAAACATCAAAGTTTGTGGCTGGCGTCATCCGCTTCCCCGATGCTCCATTGCAAAGGATTGACGATGCTCGTGCGTGATTTGAATAACGTTCCATCTTCTCCGTTCATTGCAATTCGTCTTTCTTTGTCATATTTGATGTAATCGAGCAGCAAACGAAACGGGAAAGTGCAACCGTCAACCAACAATCTTTTTCAGAGAAAATATTTTTGGGGACTGATTATTGATGGCCGTGTGAAATACCTGCTTAACGCACCCATTAAAAACTTACGTCGTATTAGTGCTGATGAAATCTTCCCTGAACGGATCTTCGAAATAGTTCATGAAACATACAATTACCATTGCGACGTTCGAGAGGACAAATGAAACAAAAGTGGCCATAAATCCGGCTCGTGGCCAAAACATTGCCAACACAAATATACCAACAAATGGTCCGGATAATGCACCCATAACACTTATACAAACCTGCAGTGATCGGTTGTGTGTGAATTCTCAATGCATATTAAAAGCCGTAAGATTATTAGGCAGGAAATGTTTGTATAACGAATGAGACGCATGAATATGAACGCAACAAATTTTCGTTAGTGAAAATGTGAGCTCATAAACGTCAGCAATTGAAAACAAGTTTGATGTAGAACACGATTCAGCAAAGTTCATTGACAGCTAACGAAAAACCACTTCAAATCCTTATCGATGGTTGTCAGTCATTACAAAATACCAGTTCAGCAGTAGTTTGGCATTCCTCGCAAGGTTACAACTCTTTCAATTTTCTAAAGAAACTGTTCAACTTCAGCATACGTAAAAACAAATATATGTGTGAAGCGGCCTAAGGAACGATGATACGCTAGTGTGAAGCGAAAGTCCTTGATGTAACTCTGTTTTATAGTCGATCTGGTTCGTTACTCTCAAAAACTTTAGCTCGCTTTGACTGTCTGAGCATGATTTCTTGAAAACGATATTATAATAGTCGAAACCCCGATTAAATGCTCGAGTGCTTCAGCTCTTTTGGCCAGCTTTTTCCGTTAAAAAGTTATCAAAAATCTGGCCGAGTCGCACTTTCCCACAGTACTTTCTCAGTAACCTTGGAGGATGCTTGATATTCACGACGACAGGGTCGGTCACAAACTAACAGTGTGAGCGCTATTCGAACCAAAAATTGATAGCAATAAAACTTTAATTATTTGCTCTCCAAAAAGATCTTCCGCTGATCATCAAAAAAAATCTTTTCTAAAAGCGCAGAATCAAGTTTTTCGTCCTGAAAAAATTTGCTTTTTCCTACTTGTTAGCCAGTGCTTGATGATCGCCAATGGGAAAGTTACATTCAGTGGTGCCTTCGTTCTGAGCGACAGATCCAAAAATCTGAGCGAGCAAGCACCCACTAGAACCTAAGACTCATAGTTGTGCTCTAGTGCGGTCCATTACAATTTCTCAGCTTTCACCGATTGCTCGATGGTACGTACTCGATGGACGATTTTTAAACACGCCTATGTTAATTGACATATCCCCGAATCAGCCAAATCCGGCCTGCCCGAAAGGGATCACATTATCATGGATTCTCCAACCACTTATTTTATATCCGTTGACCTTTCCAGTTATGTGTGCGAAATGGAGTAATGTTTATCAAAGCGGTTGACAATATTACCGTTCTATGACTTTAGTACTTTGTATGATAGTCTTCACTAATTTCTCAGTCGCTCTTTTCGTCAGCTGCTTTTTCTGTCATTCTGCGATCACTAATTAGAGTCAAAAACAAATACCTATAATTTTGAGTCAAAAACAAATACCTACAATTTCATTTTGTAGTTCGCGCAACTTGTGAAGTTTTACTTCATTAGTGCTATGGAACTTATAAAAAAACAAAACAAAATTTGAAACCATTCGATAACTTAAAGGAAGGGTTGTGTTAGCATGCAATTACTTTGATTATCATGCGTACTTAAAAAATTAGAGGAAATCGTCATAGACTGACCACTATGGCCGGAAATTTCGCCGGCAACATATCAAAATGTTGGTTATAGCTTACAGGCCAAAGCGACTGAAATGTAAGCTAAGCTTTTAGGTGTGCGATTTAGTCAAGAAGCAGATCGCATAGTTTGAAGGAGTTTCAACGAGCTATGACCTACGAACAAAATATGACCAAACAGACAAGAAACTGGTTAAAGTAACACTACTATTTCGCGCAAATTCCGACAATTCCATGATGAAAAATGAGCAGTGTCGTGGAGTATGATTGAATTTTCATTATTAGAGACATCTTTTTAAGCGAATTTGTCATTCCAGCATCTCAGGTTTTTGATTAGCATGGTTCCTTGTTAGCGCGATTGCTTCTTCGGCATGTATTTTGCAAAGCCGGTTTAATGACTCAGTTCATGCCGTAGGTTTAAATGATATCCGTTCCGATCGCTACTTTTCACCGTGTTGGAAGTGCTAACCGACTGTAGCTGTTGTTAAGCAATTTTTGATATTTGCCACGAGTCGTGATACTCATTATTGATACTCAATTTCAAAATCGCTCTCTGTAACTTCGTTTCTTTCGCTTAATCTCATGAATGAACTCTCATATAATGAATGGGGCGTTATTCTCGTCAGCAACAGCAACTCTTTTCTGAATGCTTACCCTCAAGATTCCTCCAAGTGGTTCAGCGGTAAAAGCGAGAGCTGTTGAAAGAAGTCCGAAGAAGAGGACAAAACTCTAAAATGTTAATTATGGTGATCTGCAGAATGCCATGAAAAAGAAACAGAGGTCGAAAGTATTGACGCCGAGCTGTTCCTCATTATCAATCAAAAATTAATTGGCCGATCGGAAAGCTATTCGGCATGGAGTTTTTTGAAGAGGAAAACAGGTTTAAAGACCAATACGCAGTTTTATTGCTTCTCAACCGAAAGCAAAGACATTTCTTGTCGCTAGTTGAATTTGAAGGTACAACAATAAACAGTACGCACAAAAAAGTATCGATGTGAATTTGGCTTTGCATTGATGCGCCCTTTGACAAGTTAACGCTCACATAAGGTGAATACCATAAGGTGAAAAGAATGACGAAGTCAGAATGACAAAAGTCGAGTATCACCTTGTTGAGCGTTGTTGCTTGTGCATCAGTGATCTTTTGATGGAGACGATGCTTGAGGAAATCTTCGTAAACTGCAGCTGCCATACTATTCATGCCCGAAGAAAGCGTGCTTAATGTGGCTGACATTATGCATGAAACGTACAAACCAAACAATCCGGGTGTTGGTGCTGCAAAAGTCAAATTCATAAAGGTAATGAGATAATCGGGTACTTTAGTTCGAATCGACTGCTCTTCAGTGGAGAATGGAAGTGGGAATGGACTCCAGAATGGAGACGCTATTATTTGCCTTAACCCATACCTTTATAAATTTGTGTGTTCATCGAAGTAGTGACCAAACAAAAAGAATTCTTGGAATAACAGAAAAGGCAGGAAATGCTTCACTCGATACTCTTCTCAGAACTTCTCGAAGAACAACAGAAGGCAAAATGATATACTGCTTTGCTGCTAGAACAACACTGCTGAGAGTTATTGCTGTAAAGGTTGTTGAAGACATGATGCACGTTGTGTTTTTTTTTGGTGCAAACAATATTTAACAGAATGAAAAGTTGAAAGACGAACAGAGCATTTCTTTGGCAAACATAATAATCAGGTGATCCATATCTTTGAGTTGTCCAGTCTCGAGTGGGTTACAATTATAGAAATATCTGAGCGCAATGAAGCCGACGAACGAGACAGTGCTACAGAGAAATATGAATGGTGCGAGTGTCCAATATATTATGCGATTGGCATCAGCAATACTAGGCAACGAGCAATAGCGTTGTACAGCAAGTTGATTGACGCCGAATGATGCAAGCCATGTTACCGTACCGCTGAAGATGTTTATCCACAGACTGTTATACTGAAACAACATCATCAGTGCTCATTCGACTGTCTATGGAAGAGTGTTCAGTCAATTTCAGTTCACGCGTACTAAATCTGAGCATGCTCATATTCTGTAAGTGTGCCATTGGTATTTGTGCTGCAGAGGTCACAAACGTGACTTTTGTACTGAATTCTTTTAAAACGCATATATATGACATATTTTGAGTTAATTTTATGCTGCCCACCACAGCTGCGCCAACCACTGCTAGTAAAGCTGACAGTCTGATTTGGCGCTAATCGAAAAAAAAAAGAAAAGAAAGAGCGTGCTACGAGGTTAAACGAATTTTGAAATGGCGAGTTTATTTGTTGTCTATTGTTACACGTGTCGTCATTCAGTTCCTTATAACCAGTTGCTCGATGCTGATGATCTCGTTCTAAGCTTTTACGGGGCCTAAGTTATATATGACCATCACAGCGATCAAAGAACTAACGAAAAACGCATTCATTGTAAAGAAACATTGGCTCTCAAAGTCGATTAATGTTTTTAAAAAGGTTTAAGAGTACTGATGAGTGTCATGGTGAACGAACCTGTGCTGGACTGGGGTCCATCCTCCATAGTTCATCAATTCGGCCGGTGTCATAGGCAAGGTTCCACACTGCCCAGAAACCACCAACACGAGGATGCGACAGACCTTTATAGATCAAAGCGAAAACACCACCATACATCATTATCGCCTACAAGTTCTCATGCACTGCCACACACTGAAGTAAGAGGTACGTCTACGAAATTTTTTCGAAGCCGATATCCACATTGACAGTTCTAAAACAGATCAAAGGTTTAACTCTGGACTCCGGTGTAATTTCATGAAACGATTTTTTTACAGAAACAAAGATAGGAATTTCAGACACGTGCAAAATTGAAGGAAAACATAAGGAACGCAGAATTTAAGTGAACAGAGGAAAATTTCGATAAAATGGACGGCCACAAGAACTGAATTTAAAGAACCGAACGGAATACCAATCGCTGTTGACGGTATCTGACGTAAATGAAACGCACTTTCACCACAGACAAACAGAAGAAATCCAGCCGCTTTTAGACTTGTATCCGCATGTGCTGATTTCTAACGACAGCGATTGCAAACATCACAGACATCACTCTTGAGGACGTTCGAGGCAATCCATACGGAACTTTGCACTAAACTGTCAAATTGCAACGGATTGCTTGCTGGCTACTTTGAGCGCATTCTCAGCAGACAACCTCTAATTTGATATCGCATAACTGCTCGTAGTATCATCATTGTAGGAATATTGCTTACCATAATCAATGAAATCATACGTTGCTAAAGATGAACACACCCTCTTATTTCTTCAACCCACTCCACCCCCCCCCTGCCCTGTCCCTTCCGCCTTCCACCCCTTTACCTCAATTTTTTTGAAATGTGCGGAAAAAAGAGGTGCCCTTGTTACAGTGCAGCAAAATTACTAAATAACACCGAAAAGGCGTCGCTTACGAAAGGTCACAAGCAAACACTAGTTCAAGGTGAGGTGCTGAAGGAGTCTTTGCATGGCATGAGAATTTTTACAATTTCCTCGCCGAGACGCTATCCAAATATACAAGAAACCAAGACAATTGAACTGAAGTTTGAGTGTAAAGACCTGTAAAGAGTCTGTCCACACGACCGCTTTCAAGCCTCCAATTGTGGTATACAGCGTTGTCGTCAACCCAAAAATCTGAAATGCTTCGCTGTTTCGAAACACTTTCGATCGTTATCATATTACTTCTAAAAATAAAGACCACTTTTGAATTATCCACAGGACTAAATCTAGTCGTCCAGTAGAATGCTTTAATCAAGTTGTTTCACCGACAGGCCATACTCACTAATAGTTTTTATGTAGAAAATGTGTCCTATTCTCGGGCGATTGTGGGTTGCGCCTTCTATCATGGAGTACCATAACCAACGAAAACTTTAGCCACCATCTGGAGGCTATCGATAGAAGGAATTCCACTGTATCACTCTTACTCAGATCGTCCTTGCAATGGAAGTGCGCAAAAACCTCCAAATGATCATGGAAGGATGGTACAGAAGGCAAAACAGTGAATATATCAGGGGGACACCATTTAAAATGAATGAATCGACCGCTAAAATCAATTGCGAAAGCTCACAAGAATTAGTATCCATTTGTCTATGTGAAGAACACGTGAAAGAGCCACTGATGGCGCATATATAACGGTTGACATGTAGGAGATCGTGAAGAGAAGAAAGAGAGCCGAGAACATTTGGCGGATTACTTTCGAATCGAATCTGAATTTGATATCCTCTTGGTTCCAATTTCGAAGTCGACAGTGGACGTGCCCACACTGATGTCCACATAATATAAAAGGATGCGGCATAAACAAGTTGAAACAATAGAAGGGTTACTCATTTTCAGTAAGTAAAACTGCAAACTAATGAAACAAAATGTCCACATAGGAACAGAATAGTTTAATACGGCTGTTCAACTGTGGTTACTCATTTTCAGTAAGTAAAACTGCAAACTAATGAAACAAAATGTCCACATAGGAACAGAATAGTTTAATACGGCTGTTCAACTGTGGTTACTCATTTTCAGTAAGTAAAACTGCAAACTAAGAATTCCACTGTATCACTCTTACTCAGATCGTCCTTGCAATGGAAGTGCGCAAAAACCTCCAAATGATCATGGAAGGATGGTACAGAAGGCAAAACAGTGAATATATCAGGGGGACACCATTTAAAATGAATGAATCGACCGCTAAAATCAATTGCGAAAGCTCACAAGAATTAGTATCCATTTGTCTATGTGAAGAACACGTGAAAGAGCCACTGATGGCGCATATATAACGGTTGACATGTAGGAGATCGTGAAGAGAAGAAAGAGAGCCGAGAACATTTGGCGGATTACTTTCGAATCGAATCTGAATTTGATATCCTCTTGGTTCCAATTTCGAAGTCGACAGTGGACGTGCCCACACTGATGTCCACATAATATAAAAGGATGCGGCATAAACAAGTTGAAACAATAGAAGGGTTACTCATTTTCAGTAAGTAAAACTGCAAACTAATGAAACAAAATGTCCACATAGGAACAGAATAGTTTAATACGGCTGTTCAACTGTGGTTACTCATTTTCAGTAAGTAAAACTGTAAGCTCATGAAACAAACTGTCTACATTGGAACAGAATAGTTTAATACAGCTGTTCAGCTGTTCCATCTGGGTGTGACCTATAAAGGCACTGCAGGGACTGCTCCAAAAGCGCTGGATGAGCGCATCTATTATGTATTGCATGTATTTAATCGTATCTATTACATATTCCATGCATTAATTCGTATATAAAAAACTCTTTCTTATTAGCAAGAGACAGACATTTGGCTACTCGAGTACGCTGTCTGAACCGCGAATTTGCGCCGCATTGGTAAAGATGCAAAGCTGCATAACAAACTAAAAAGACACTGCAGCAAGATGTTTAATAAAACGATGCCGCTGTATTGTTTATGAGCAATTCATTTTAATACGAGTTACTGACGAGTGTCGCAATGATTATCGTATCGTTCCGAAGTTTCCGTGAAAACCAAATTTGAACGGCTTTGCTATACCTATAAATGAAGTATTCATGGAGGCATGTACTCTTCATTCGATAGAATATTGGCAAGAAAAATATCGCAGTGATCACTGAAGACGCAGCACCGATCACAAAGTTTAGCCAGATTTGGGCACCTAAATATTTCATTGAGCTCTAAGGATTGCTTAAACTTGTTCTGCTATGCGATGTTACAAGCGAGTTTGGAAGAAACGTTTCAAAAACCTAGAGGGTATGAAAAAAAAACCATCAAAAATTACGATCAGAATGACTGCAAGGTTGAAAACAATGGTGAAGGTATAACAAGCTGGACGCTTCACTCAATAAATTTCAGAAACTGATTTTACATGAAACGCTTACTCGCGCCATAGTAATGATCTTTCATCATTTTTCTGTTTGGCTGGTCTCTAATTAGTATTTAGTAAAATAATTCTCATCAATTATGATTAGTGTTCACGCAGGCAATGGAGAGATTAAAATAACGCTTATTATAATGAAGGGCGTCACAAACAAGACCAATTCGCTTGCTTCTCAAATAGAACAAAAATGGGTTCTCCTTCCACGATCCTGCGCTGAGTACGAACTGCTTCTAAGCTATTAATGCATGGAGAGACAATAACAGCATATAAATACACAATCGGAGAAAATGTTATGAGAGGAAATGTTTGCAAAAAAGCATAATCTGACATATTCGCTAATTAATTGTTTTATTACTAACAGTTATCGCTTTTACCGAGCATAACGTCATAAATGAACATAAGATCTAGTGCAACCGACAAACCTCTTTCGAACATTTCGGCTGGCACTCCAAGCATGAGAATACCGGAGAGAAATGTCGTCAAAAGACTAAGCGCGACTGGAATAGGCGGCATCTTCCGACCACCCATCATATATTCGTCTTTCTGCGACGTTTTCGTTCCGGGTTCGGTAAGCAGCAATCGGCTCCTAAATGCGTACATTGGATTTGTAGAATACATGATAAAAGTTAAGGTACGTTTCCTGCCTTACCAGTAAATCGCTGTGCGTGCATTTAGAGGAACTGATATATCTTATTAATAATGAGAAGGCCGCTGAATTTATTCTCGTGAAACGCATGAAATCAATGCCGTATTACAATGTCTAGGTGTTGTTGTTTACAATGAAAACTTTTTAGGGAAAAGTATGGATGACATGAAAATGCCCATGAAACATTCCGACCATTTAGGGAAGAATTTGAAATGTTTTTTAGTCGCCCTACGGATAATAATGAGCCTAGAAATTCTTCCTTGATGAGATTTGAATCAAGGACAGTACCTATTTTCAGGCGCAGCGGCTGTGAGAGTTTCACTATATAATAATGCATGAAAGCAATTAGGCTTTTCTTGGGAAGGCAAATCATTGAGCGGGATGACATGAAAATGCCCATGAAACATTCCGACCATTTAGGGAAGAATTTGAAATGTTTTTTAATCGCCCTACGGATAATAATGAGAGCCTAGAAATTCTTCCTTGATGAGATTTGAATCAAGGACAGTACCTATTTTCAGGCGCAGCGGCTGTGAGAGTTTCACTATATAATAATGCATGAAAGCAATTAGGCTTTTCTTGGGAAGGCAAATCATTGAGCGGGCCATAAAGACCGTTATGAACGCGCAGTTTGCCACAGCATTCGTCATGACGACATCTTACTTCAGCACAATTATTGTAATTTCAAATGTCTTGTCAACATCGAGATAGTGTTTGGAGAAAAGTTTTCAAACGAAAATATATTATCCATCCTATGCTGAGGAAGGCAACTGAAGGATCAGTCTGCTTGGGTGAAGATGAATGTATCACCAAATGGCTTGAAGCTTTTGATGGCTTCGCAGCCTTACAATGCAGCACTACGTGCTCTTAAGAGTTTCTAGATTACAGACGATGCAGTCGATCTTTCATTCACCTTGGAAAAGTTCTGCTTCCATTTCTCAGCATATGTTAACCGATTTTAACGATCTGCCGATGCACTTACCAACGGCAAATCTGGTGAGCGAATTGGAGTACGCTATCAGGAAAGGTTAGTTCACAGCATAAGGATATCAACCATAATCCTCTACGTTTTCAAATAATACTGGAAATTCCTCTGTTGCTCTACAACTTGTAACCGCACTCCAGAGGCTTATCACGACTTTGTCGGTTCACTTGTTGAGCAGAGGCTAGTTGTCCCTTTTTCAGCTGCAGTAAATTATCTTTTTCCTAAAGCTTCTGGATTGGGTATGAGCATTTCCTGTGACTGCTGCAGCTCGCATACTGGTACCGTGCATTTAATTGAACTGAGAGTCATTTCTTCCGTCACTACGCGGAGCTTCACATGCTTCAGAGTTCACTACGTTAGCCAATTCCTTGCTTTCTATGATTCAACGTGAAAATTTATTCGCAAAACAATTGAATTTCAGAAACCGAAATAGGAACTAATCTTCTCATTGCCGTGCTCCATAACAGAGATATGAGTGTTACCTTCTTATTGCTGTGCTCCATAATAAAGATATGAATTTTCGAATTTTCGATGAACGCCCTTCTCGAGGAATTTTCATGAATGTCCCTAGTACAAGAGTATTTGAGTTCCGCGATTTACGTAGTGCGCGGGTGAGCGTGATCGTGCAGTCATCAATTTTTGCAACGTGTAGGTTGTAAGCTAGAAAAGAGTAAAAGCTGCGCACATTTCAACTGCTTCCACATCAGCTTTGAAGTATTCATCAGCTTCGATACGCTTTTTGAGGAAGTCGAAAAGCGTTGCTTATCGACTTTAAAAATTTAAAAAAAAACGCACATTTGTTGGCACTTCTTTTGTATGCCTCCCCCTCTAAGTTTTTCGTGACAGTGAGAAATATAACTATCTCTTTCTGTCTTGTCCCTCCCCCCAGAAGAAAATACTTTGAACCACGTCGTGTCGTTGCAGTCGGGGACTCTATTTTTGGTGGGCTCTCCAAAGCGAGTTCTATGTGAGGGAGAGAGGGGCTGTGTTTTTGATGAAGCTTAGAGGAAGGGAAGAGGGAGGGCGTTCTGTTCGAGTCAACATGGCAATGTTTTTCCTCTTCCGCAAGGTAATCTAAACGAACTACTAACGAGATTACCTTATAGCGTGGTAAATGCCCGTTCCAACAGACAGAAACAAGCTCAACGCGAAAACAGCATAATCAAGCCTAGAAATTGGTCGAGATTCGTTGATGAGATCCATCCAGTTGGCGGTAACCTATAATTTCTTCTGCTCGCTTGCACAGTAAATGAAAATAAATACAAACATCAACAGATTGTATAATGATAATTTCGGTTCATATGAATAATTTTTTAGTGATTACTTTCGGCAGGCGATGAGCATCGCCCGAAAACAAATACACAAATGGCAACACATGCGAATGCTTGACCATATCGACAAACAAAACTGTTGAAAACTCTACAATAAATAACAGTATCATTTTGGGGCGCTGTTCGGGCATTGAATTTAAGGTGCAAAACAACAACGGCGGGCAACCATTCTCTAGGTTGCTGTTGGATGATTAAGAAGAAAATTTTGGTATAGCACGAAGCGAACTTGTGTTTCAGAATTCGAGCTAAAATTAAGGTGGAGAATATGTGGTTAATGGAAGTTAAAGCAAGGGAACCGAGAGCCACAGAAAATTAGAAAAATAAGGACCACACCACACAAATGCGATTAATGAGCGCGAATGAATAGCGGTGCCGTAGCTGCTTCTTAATAGGACTCAATTTCGCAGTAACCCCCTCCTGATCTGTACATCAGTAAATGCGCACATGCAAGAGAGGCGCGCGCCACAACAAATACCTTTACTAGTCGATCTCATTAAATCAAATCCTTAGAATACAGTCACACTTTAAAGCCTATGCATTCGCGTCATTTTAGGTTTAAAATACGAAGTGAGTGAAAAATGGCGCATTAATCTACACGACGAACCGTCTAGACGTGAGCCACGTCCACATAATTAAGATGTACCTCGTCAAAATCAGTAAGCACACAGTTAAGGTCGAATAATCGAAAAGTACATTATTCGCGGTTTCCATCATTATTCCGGACAGCGAGAAATTACTGAAATCACCTCTGCTCGAAAAAAAAACAACAAAAACTTTCCTTGAACATTAGACCGACTGTTGAGAAAATGGTCGGAGTAGTCCTCTGAGATACGTTAACAACAAAACTGTGCACATATTAAACTTAAGGTATTCTTGAACGATGGCCAAATGAAGGGAATGACTGTAGAATCGTTCGCGGATATTATGAGAATGCGACTGGAAAACATTTAAAGATAGCATCTAAAGAGAGCGATGTGAATATTTCACCATTCAACATGCACATGACGTTAGCCGAGTGGAGGAGACTTGTAGAAAACTAGCGCGGCGTACTCACATAACTATGCATGACTCGATGGTGGGTTCGGTCAGGCTGCATTCTCGAAGGAATTTCCCGTTCGCAAAGCTTGAGAAATGAATTCTTCTTCATTACGGCTCTATATGAATAAAAATATATGAAATCCTACTGTTGTGTACTCCACTGAAAAGGGAGCAAGCCTCTTGGCCAGAAAGCAAGTTGAAAAAGAGTGAAAAACGAAAACTAACGAAAAAGTCTCAAAAATAGTTTAAAGGGAGGCTGTTAATAAAGTGCAGTTGTACGCAACACTATTCGGTGGGCAACTGACGGTAGTTACTCATCACAAAGATTCTACGAAAAGGGCAAAACAAATTGTACGGAGCAAAAACAGATCGCTTATCTGTTCTCCTTTTACTGGAATGCGGTAATGACAATCAAATCATCAAAAACAAGTGAATTGTGAACAAAAAATTAAAGGAAAAAGTGTAACGAAACAATATTAGGTGGAGAATATGTGGTTAATGGAAGTTTGTAATAATTCACAAATTTCAATAAAAAAATTCACAAAAATTGCCATTGCGCTTAATCGCAGAGCTTGCATGTACTTCGAGCACAAATTTATTTGCTTATTTCCACTTCTTTTTTCGTAGAAAGTCATTTCGCTAATCATTGTAAATAATACCGTCTTGCAAGTTTCTCAACATCACCATGCCTGCACCCACCGTTCAACAACCATCTGAAACAAATCGTCATACCATTTTTTTGGCTACGTTGTCCTGACTCGCCTGTTTTCCGCCTTCACTTTGTGACTTTCTCCACCTGCTTCCAATTGTTTTTCTTATTTTCACCTCATCTTTCCACTTTTTCCTGTGCACCTTGCACGACATCTTCCATTTGTGTCATTCACTTCTGTCAAACAATCGTTCCGCTGCCAATACGAATGTAAAAATCATCACAAAACGCAACTTCGCTTCTCATATTTCTCCCACACAACTGTTCGAAACCCTGTTCATAGTAAATTTCGCATGGAAATATCACCGGGAATTTCACTGTCGCAGAAAACTAGCCTATTTTTTTAAAAGAAATGCGGCGCTCATTACTCTCTAACGGTTCGTAACAAAGCACATCCTTTCTGTTTCACATTAAGAATCGTGCGTTCCAGCAGACCATAAGCGAACGTAATGTTTAGATCTTTCAAGTAACACTATTAAGTAATGCAATGTTACGAACTATGAATTCGCAAAGAAAAATGTTTGCGGATGATATGGTACGCACGACACAGAAATCGATAAAAGTTTTTAAAAAATGTTTGACACGAAACATTGAAAAAAGATCCCATTCAGCAGTTTCTTGCATGCGCCGCAGACGTCAATTCAACGATGAAACATTCCTGCTTTGCAAAACGACATACTCGATTAGCCTTGAAGCTATTACGAGGTCGTTATGTGCAGAAGAATAAAAGATAAGAGTCATGTGCTGAGCAACGACGCGTTGTTTGATTCAGTTGTTACGAAATAGTGGAAATCACGTTCACATGCGGAAGCAAATTATCGCACATGCCTGCATTTTCTGGGCGTTTACGAGCATCTAGCATGGCTGAACAAAAACAGAAAGTAGTCATATAAGAGAACCTGCGAAGACAAAGCTGCCTAACACTCGAATTTTAGCGATTTCTTAAAGTACTTCGCTAACTGAGAAAGGAAACAGCAACCGTTTAGCGCAGAACGACAGATCAACTCATTTCTCAAAAAATTGTCGATTTTGTTCACTTTTATTTCGCAAATGAATAGACCTCATGAATAAGTATAGAAATATTCGAACGGCGAAACCCATGATCACCACAACGTATAAAACGTAGCCAGAGCAAGGGTTCACTACACGGGTAAACAGAGACTA
The DNA here is from genome assembly GCA_000803305.1 of Toxocara canis. NCBI lineage: Eukaryota > Metazoa > Nematoda > Chromadorea > Rhabditida > Toxocaridae > Toxocara > Toxocara canis. The sequence goes on from JPKZ01001583.1 coordinate 132,814, forward strand.
ATCTTGCACCTTTTCAAAATGATTACTGTAATGGCAACACTGAACTACACCAATTTTTACACATTCTACATTTCGCCGTGGACTTTATTGACACGGGAAGTCATGAAAACAAACTGGCTGAATTACTGAAAAAATGAATTCCATCCGTCTTCCTGTGCGATTTTGCATGCTGTTCTCTAGCAACTACTGAAGCTGTTTTGGCACTGCTGCAGAAAAGAAACTTTTGAACGCCTTCCGCTTTTTTTTTTCGTTTTGCTTTAGACATAAAAGCGATCAGCAAAGCCACATGCGATCCATGCGCACATTTATGTCAATGCGAATTGCTGCTGTGCACTTAGTAGCTTTGGTTTTACGCTGACAGTGGAAGCATGTGTTGGATTGGTGATTGTCTGAGCATTAGCCGCAGTTAGCATGCTAATGGTGCTGCTTGAGGGCACCTCAAAGAGAACGGCACATAAGAAAGGCGTTCCATCCAGAACACAACTTCCGCTCGTTTGTTTTGTTAGCTGTGTAAACAATATAATCGGACACCAAAAAGGATCTGCTTCTCAAACAGCCTCTTCATAACTGCGCTCACTTGCCGATTTTATGACGATTCGTAAGAAAGTTTTGTCAAACTTGTGGTTGTAAAGCGCATTTTATGGACAGTATGCCCGCGTTTATGTGCGTACCTGTACATTTTTCTGCTCCGTACTTTCAATTCTGGAAACACTGGAGCTGAAACCGCGAAATCTATTATGCATAACCCACCTCAAAGCATCCGCTGAAACAATGAAAAAATTCGGAAAAGACTGTATACGTTAGGTCACTGGCCAGCTCGCACCTTCGAAGCTGTCAAGTGACGAGAAAAGTGAGATTTAACATGTTGGTGACTAGCGCGATCACGCTTGTGATTGCATCGGCAGACCGGCCGATTTCACAAGTTGCCAGTAAATAAGGAAATTTACCTAATATGTATTCATGTACTGCTAACAATTTATAAGCACGAGTTTACGTTTTAATTGATTTGACAGTGCGTGCAAAACACTCCGCTAAAGGATGGTTTTTCTGTGACCCTTCTGGTTGCAAAACGCGTGCAGGTATTCCAGCACTAGTAAGTGCTACTAGCCATTTCGAGACCCATGAACCGATTCGAAATTGGATACTGGAGTTCGTCTCAAGGCGTCAATTATATCCACCGAATTTCATAAACCGAGCTTCAGTGGTTCGCTAGCTCAGAATATCTGACAGCAAAGGGTTGGAGTAAACGAATATGAATATGCAGGATGCGATTTCGGGAGTATAACAAGATGTACGAAGAATAAAAGCACATTGACAGTTAACGAAGGAAGACATAGATATTACACATCTGAAGGAGAAATTTCAATCTGCGAAGTGTGGCTTACCCGAAGAGAAAGATAAATCACTAACATTAAAAGAATTTTTAGTTTCGATGAGTTCATCGGTGAATTAAGATAGAAGGTACAACGGGAAGACTGCTGTATTTTCCGGGTGAAAATTTCTGAAAAATCTGACATAAACGTGAGAGGTCTCCCTTGCGCTATAATCAAGAATTAAAGAAGAGACGATCTGATCGCTGCAATGTCTGTTTCTTTAGATACAAACAACTAACGAGAGTAAAAAAGAACAATTTGAAGTTTTGATTAACCACTCGGACAGTATTCTTCACCACGTAGGAGACATACGGCAAAAAGAAATACGTCAGTGAATGCGAGCGTAGAGAATGAAGCAATGTTTTCAGAGGTGTGTAATGTGTAAAAGACGAAGCAGCACCTCCACTTGCTCGACTGCCGGGCGGGCGGGTTGTCACTGTTCGTTGTTGTCAGATCATCACTTCCCTTGTTGTTTATACGGGACGAAGGTGAGCGATTCACATATTGATCAATGCGCACATGACCATTTGCGCCATAGTCATTTGTGCCTCGACTGGTTATCGTGGCTGTTTTATATTAAACAAATGGGGCCCACCCCAGCTGAAGCGCAAATGATAATATATCACATTCTGTTAAGGGAAAGCTTAACGTGCACAAGTTGTTGTGGCTTGTTAAAATAAACGTAATATCGTTAACGATCATCCTCGATAAAACTACTGCGTTTGGTGCATCCTTGCTTTCAGCCTTCTTCGCAATAATGTTGTCTTGTTTGTGAGCGAAGTGCGTGTTGACGACGAAAACTATCTCAGGATAACTCTGTTAGGCATTTGAAGTCATCGAATTTTTTAACTGATTATAAATGGTTTCGCGAAGTTTGCAAGTCGTTTCACAAAATGGGCAATTTGATAGGCTGAACAAATCAAAAGCACTCGACACAAAAATATAACACGAAATTTCGTTATCAACTTGAACGCTGGGTTTGTCACAACGCGCGCTACAATAGCTATGCTCATGTGAGCAGTTTATGCTTCTATCGTAGTTTTCTGCACTGGCAACACTTATCAAAAGGCTGTCAACGCGAAGATCGATAGTTGCAATTATGGATAGCGAGGCGCACGGAATCGGAAAATTATGAACCAAGAAGTGGAAATGCGGGTCAGCATAGCAGCACGGCATGCGCTTTTCGCAGTCGCTGTTGAAATGGCCTGATAACGGAAAGCAGGTAGAGATCGTTGAACAACTCACAAACCGTTCTGCTCGTCCAATGATGAAGTAGTTGCTCGTAACGCAGGACTGGAAATGGTGGTGGTCAAGTAGTTTGTTCATCACCTCAAAACTACTATGGCTGCTGGCCTCCATTTTCCCCAGGGTTTTGCACTTATTTTCCCAAAAATTTCGACTTCTCACCTGAAATTCATGTTTCGCGCGGCATAAAGTGACACTTTAATTTGCACCATTCTACGCAGAATAAGCAACAATTTTGTCGCGAAAAACGAAACTGAAAAACGTAAGGGATGGTAGTGCAACAAGCATTTTCTTCGATGAAACACTATTGCTTTTGAGATTGTTTAGTGTACGACCAAACGAAAAGATGAAAAACAAAAGCAAAGATAGGCTATGAAGATGTTTTGCGTTCCACACATCAGCATTACTCGACATGGACCTATCGCTGTTGAATGCTGCACACCACACGTCGTTATCTGATCAAAACTTTTAAACAAATAGAAAAGAAAAATAGCGGAACAACGGTTTGGGGAGGTCAAGTTTGAAGAGTGTCAAACAAAGGTCCTAGAAATAAATGCTAAATTCTCCAAACTTCCGGAACACGAAGGCGAACGTCTAGTGAAGAGCTAGTCGACGTGAAGCAATTGTTCGCGAACTACGGTAGCAGCAGCAGCAGCCAATTCACAGTCAACACAAAAGCCGAATAGAATAAAGAATGGCGGTTTTAAGTTTTTAAAGCCTTTTGACATTGACTAGTTCTGGCAATTGTTTTGACACTGATCTCCCAATCGCACTTAAAAGGAAGTTGCGTAAATGGAGTGAAAATAACAACAAAGTTTGAAAAGAAAGATGGGTTGAGTGGTGGTGAAACCAAATACAACTAACCGCAATTATCAAAAATCGCAACCGAAGCGAACAGTGAACCGATAGCGGGAATGATAAAGAAAACGACAGAAAACAGCAGCTCGTGAGCAGCTATTCAGGTACATGTTGCAATGACGGAAACAGGAAACTAAAGCAGAAGAGTACAGCCATGTAAGAGACACTCCTGACGCAGAGTCATTTTCGCAGTGGCCGAAAGCGTGTCTGACTTGGATTTTCTCAAGATTTTTGTTGCTCTCAGATAACGGCGAATTGTCGAGCTAAAGTACTTAGTCCCTGAGATCACCAAAAATTCTGGAAAAGGCAGGTCAACTTGGAACTGCTTGCGAAGTAATAAAATGGAGTAGAATAATTTAAAATTGATTCTGAAATGAGAGTGAAGGAAGGAGAGTTGTGGGGGAGGAGGGGGTGGGAGCAAACGAACAGGAAACGAGTTTAATAAGAAGTGGAAATTTTTAGCAGCGGTTATAATACTAGCTAAAATAAGGAAACCGAAATGAGTTCATGCGTGAATCAAATTAATTTCCTAGTATTGTTGTGGAAAACAGCCTGAATGCTAATTTAGTAGGGACAAAGAGTGTCGTTTTGCGAATGAGAAAAGCGAACTGTTTGCGAAAGCGAATAGGTATAATATTCGAACAGGTATAATATAACCACAGCATTCTAGAAAACAAATATGCCAACTTTCTCATTCTCATTTCCTTCTCATACTAGTGAAAAACGACCTATAAAAATAAAGCTTTTTTGATCTCCCCCTGGCCAGAATCTTTCCAATTGCGAGTCTGTTACGGCTTCCGTTGTAGCATCTTGCATACAGTTCATTCATGGCGTCACCGTTAGAGCACTATGCTTCCTTTCCGCATATTGTTCATTATGGCTAACCTCCAATCGCCATTCGGACTCTCATCATTGTGAAAATCAGAACAAGGCTTGCAACACAACACCCTTGAGCGTAGTTCATTTTCCATGCAGACGAGGCAGTCACGAATGCCGTGGGCGACGTCTCATACCTCAGATTTAGTCAACATGTAGCGTAAATCAGGTCGACATTTCCAATTCGCATATAGCTGCGATGTTATATTTTTTATATTTGCGTAATATATCATATACCTTTCAAAAAGCGGAATTCGGGGAACATACAAACCCGTTGCTTACGAGTGGCGCGGATTAAACGATAACATTCCATTGCGGTAGCGTCAACATTCGCTAGTACGAAATTGGCCGTTTACAAGAGTGATCCTTCAAATATAACTGGCCATATTAAGATGCGACTCACACATTAAGATGCGATTCGACCAACTTCCCAACTGAACAGTTTTTTTTAACGGTTATGGTGTGAACAAACGTAAAATAATAAAAAAAGATTTCTTCATTAGTTTTTGAAATAACCGAGTCCTTGAAATAATGGCTTGACGTATATGCAGTCTCACATTAAGGAAAGGCAGCTAACCATCATCACTCACATCTTTTCGTGTCAAGCAGTTGGTGCTAGTTGCAGAATTCAGATTCTGAAGCAATCAAGTGGTCTCCTCTGAAATCGTTGTAACCACATCTGTATCATCAGCGTCCCTTTTATAACAAATGGTGCGTTCAGCACAGCGTTTTTCCGTAGAATATATGTAAGCGATAACGAGTAAAAGAACTAGGTACTGCCTATTTACATGCCGATAATTTGTCGACAACATTACTTACCGAAACGAAACACAACACAGATTGAGCAGCTCCGACAACTCCATGAAACTGGTTCTGAGGCATAAAAGTCGATTTGCGCGTGATGTTCCTTGAGCATTCTGAATAAAACATTCGTTGCTTCCTCATCATTGATAATCGTACAGAGACCTTCATCGTCGAAATTCTCAATATGCCAAGTTCCCATCAAGTCTTCACCACACAGTATCTGCAAAAAGTGACGCGAACTGGACACTCAATTAGAATGGAAATCAAGAAGAGGGGAAAAAGCAGATTTCTTCATCAGTTTCCGGTGCATGGTGTCCAGAAACTGGGCAATAGGCGGTCAGCAGGACAACTGCAGCTTGAAGTGGTGGCCTGCACAGTGACGACGGGGATCATTATTATAAAAACCGGTAGGATGCAGTTTCGCTATTCTATCCAAGAATGAAATTGACTGGCAGTTAAGCTGCTTTTTCAGCTTGAGGTTTTTAAAGGAATTCTCACTTTTTTTAAAGATATGCTGTCTCGCATGCAAGCTTGACATTGAAAACACAAGTTTCTGAAGCTCAAACATCAGGTGAGGGCCAATCTGCAAAATCCGGAAAATGATAGACAGGCATACGGATACATACAAAAGCACAGACATGACGGGCAAATGGTGAGCTTTGGCTGCAGCGGAATCCGCATGGAAACAGAATTTATGTGACTTTTGCTTTCATTTTTTTTTAGTCTCTTGTGTTGCCATCGGACTGCTCGATTGTTTTCAGAAAAGCCGCTTCTACTGTGCAAAACCCAACGCACTTAAGTTAACGTCGCGCGTAATTAGCAGTTGGCATTTAAATGGCAGCAGAACTCGCACCCTGCAAAACTGCCGATTGAAACATCGCAAAAAGTTGCAGCCAGTTACCAGCAGACCTCGAGAATCGACTGCTTTTTTTTCGACGAAACTAAGAGTTCTAAAATTTCTTTTTCGTGGAATCAGCACCGCAAGCATCCACTAACTCTTACGATGGGCCTTCGCAATCACAATTGGGAGTCTCCGTTTTATGCCTCATTTCCGCGTTACCTCGTTTCGCTCCTCAATGCTTCCGACCGTTTCCACACCGGCATGCAAGGAAGCGAAGCGGATTTTCCGTTCAGATCGGCTTTCCAAAGGCTTATTCTATGGCAGTCATGGTTTCTTGTTGCCACAGTTGTTTGCGAAAAAAGCTTTGACTTTTGTAATAATTGCTTCTATTTTTTTCATTTCTCAATGCGTTTCTACACACTGGCTTTATTTTGGTGTCTGGAAGACCATTTTGAAGTCCGGCTGCTGCTGACCTGACAAAGTAATCCGAGTGTTGTTAAAAACCTCGAAAATTGCTACGAAGAGTGCCACGTTGTGGCTAACGTACTTTCTTAATTATTTTCTGGCAAACGTGACAAACTTCATCGATTGCTGAATGAGCTATGAGAAGCGGAAGATAGCAGGTGGGAAAGGCAGATCAAGCGGAAAAATTTGCATTTACGTTCTATTCCGATCACCGAAATAGTGTTGCATACAATGCAAACAATTGCAAATAGCTATTGTAGAGATGATAAGTGAGGCATTGAATTTCTGGATGAGAAGTTGGTGTCTCTGAAAAAAAGAGCACAAAAATTCTAGCAAAGTGGATGCCAACAGTTCTGATTTCATGAACCAATCGTCCCACTAGCACTGCTCCATGACGGTCGTCAAAAGCAAACGTTTCATCACTAGTTGAGCGGACATGATTGTAAACATTCCTTCTTGGTTTTCGGATGCGTATTGCGTCGTTTTGAACGGAACTAAGAAATCCACATTTCTTGTCAGCAATCTGCTACGGTTTCCAACTTATTATCAGATATAGTTAAGCTTTCGATAATTTCGTCCACTGTTTAAAGCAACCATCTTAAGAGCGATAGAATTGCATGTGCACTAGAAAGCAAGTTATTTAACTGCTTGCCAAATGCGCCAATTTCGCGCTAATCACCATACGCAGTTGGTTGTGTTTTACGTTCCCATGCTTGTAAAAGTTATCGAATACATTCGATGTTTTTTGCTTTGCATGTGCACTCGAAGCGGATATTGCAGCGTACGTACACCGAGTAATTTGAAAAAATTTTAATTTGCTGAATTTTGTATCGTTTTGTGAAGCTCGATTAGGACGGACAATCATCTAGCAATTGCACGTTTATGCCGAAGACAGCTAGGCGTGAAAAGGATCTCACTCTGTATAAGCAGACAATCGTGAGACTTATGCTTGTAGCTCAGAAGGAGTGGTGGCTGACTTTTTGAAACGAGCATTATGAACTTCGTGACAATGCACGCCGGTTCATTAGGCGCGAAATGCGTTTGATGCTAATAAAAGATAATTCGTTTCGGCTGCCTCTAAATTTCCTCTTTTCTTTCTTCAGTAAAAGTTATCAGTGACGCACAACAGAGTTTCTCAAGCATAAGTGCACCTGGTTAGCATCACTCGTTGCACCTTAAAATCCATGCCCAGCGGTGAATGTTTATTCGAAATACCATGTCGAAGTTCCTTAACCACACACTGGTTTAAAAGATGCCTTCGCCGTATGGTAAAGGCAAAATGATTAGAATTGAAAGTGTTAAATGCAATATCAAGGAATAGAGGAAACATAAAGGGAGTGTCGGTGAATTCGGATTGCCGCAGCGCAAAATACCGATATTGTACCTTTTATGCAATACACACGGTACAACAGCACCAATAAAGCAAAAAAGCATTAGCATATCATCAGTTTCTGAGACTTCCTAGATCACTTGCTGTATTCATGCGGAACCCTGAGATTTACCTCCAGCCAAAAAAGTAGCAGGCTGCCACGACCATCGGATTGTGCAAAAAAGCGAAGATGATTTCGGTGTTTCAACATTACTTTCGAAGGATTTACGTTCATTCAACAGTGTAGAATTAAGGACTGGAACGAATACCTTTGAAATTTTTCCCAAAATGTTTAAAGGAGATAAGGATGTGCCAAGAATCATTCGCGCTAAAAATATATTGAAAGCTTAACAAAGAAGCGCCAGCGATTTATTGTGGAATCGTGATGAAACGAATCGAATCAAATCCAAACGGAATTTCCTATGTTAGTCCCTTATGATCAAGAGTTTTCTGGAATCCGTTTTCTTCTGTTAGCAACCTGCTGCATGGTCACTCGAAAGTAGATAAACAAAATCTCTTTCGGAAGCGTCTGCATCACCAAGATAACAGCAACGAACTGGAAAACACTTTTAAACATGAATACTCGTAAGTAGAATTGTAGTCTCTGATTAATGTTATTGAAACAAGTTTGCAATAAATTCTCTATATGCCTTTGCGAAGATTCATGCAGCTTAATAGTGAATTAGAAATTGCAATTGCAACAATTACGCATTTGCTCTGCTTTTGGAATCACAACAGAGCGGAAACGTACTACAAGCGTCCAAAACTGAGGGCGTACAGGGCTGGGTCGAGCCTCTTTCATGCATCCTAGTTATACGCCCATACATTTCAACGTTGTGTACATATGGCACGCGCTTTAAGTTTTCGACCTTTTCTCACGTCCGCGGTTTTCCGCGTCACCTGGATCGCCAACTAAACCTAGTTTTTGCTCAGTAACATCTCGTCATAAAAGGAATGCTGCCAACTGTCTGGAAAGAGTGAAAAGCTTGTATCACTGCAGTGGTTCAAAGTTTTAAGCGCAGGTGTAACCTGCTGCTTGTGATCGTTCCATGTTTTTAGATTTGAGTAGAGCTATAATAAGCTCTCCTGATTAGGAGTTGCTCCAACAAAAGTAAACACGCTGCGTGGTTTGCAACTGCCTTTGAATTTCATACCTGATACAGCAGGCATATTATAACAGCGAGGTAAACAGGTTTTTACTGCAAAGCGATCTTTGCTTCACACATTTGAATGGACTCATCGTGTGATGCTGTTTTGGTCCACCCTTTGCGCGATTCATCTCAATAATAACTAGCTGAAAGGGAAATTTTACGGCACCCGAAAATTGCAGCTTCAAAGGACCAAATTCCAGGAGCCAATGAAACGACGATCAAATACACTATGCGAATGGTCGAAGATTACTGAAATGAATGAGTACTCATCCAAGTTGATGAGTGCCAGTAGCACACTGGGGCCACAACCTCGGCCTCAACGCATGATTCCTGGGTGGTCAAGTGGCTACTTTGCAAAATTATTTAAAATCTTCCATATTCTGCGCGAACTTCAACGCGATATAATTGCAGTTCACCAATATGGTCATCAACGTGCGCAAATCGTAACGAAATATGTTTATCGACCAAAAGAGAAAATCGCCATATGTACAAATTGAACGGTTTATTTCGTCAATTGAAATAATACAATTCTGGTGTTGGTTATGCATAAATGGGCAAGCCTGTAGCACGATTGATCGGTGCTGATACTTTCCGACACATTGCGCCTGTGTGAATGCGAGTGGTACATCAAAGAAAAGAAAGATGCCCTTTTACCTCAGACAATGTTTTCGAACCATATAATCCATCGCTGTCTGAGGGGGAAGGCCTGCCGAAGAAGGCTAATTTTCGGACTCCACTGAATGCGGCGTTTAGTACGAAAATCTTTCGTACTCCGTCGCATAAATAATTGCAATCCTATAGCTCGGAAAGAGAGGCGATAAAATTGAGAGCTTCATAGAAGGGGGAGGGGGGTTCCGAAGTAAAACAATCATGGACGAAAAATTACAGTTTTCAGAAGAAAAAACGAGCGAACCAAATATTCATTCAAACGAATGAATTTTTTGTGCTAAATATTGTGCACTTTGCCCAATGGCACATTTGGCGTTTGCATCGATGGGCTGTACGCATTCCTCCACGACAGCTTGCTATCAGCGAACATCGTAACCGAGTTCATACGCGATCGATTCGGAGAGACCGAACGCGACGTTACGTCAACCCAATTTATGGACGATCGTCGACTCGTAGCCGCTGATTTCAAAAGTTCTGAATGATAGTAGTGCTATTACGTAGTAGTGACTCTTTCATAGGCTGGTTGGAGTTGCTTATATTTCGACTTCAATGACTTCAGAAATAGAAATGTGAACTGTCCCCACTTTTAAACCAAATCTGCCGATACAGTGCATTGTAAAATATCTCTGCTGGTGAGACTGCCAACTGCGATTTCTACAAAAATTTCGCCCTTAGCGACATTACACCGATATGAACCTGACATTTGACGGAATGCGGGATGCGAAAATTGCTAATCAAAGATTGAATTTTGTTTGATCCGATGAAAGTAATGTTTGCTTTTGACCATGTTGGCGATTTCAGGGATTACCGTAGTTGTTAGTCTTTGTCCTCGAAAGTTCAAAAGTGCGTTCAAAAATTGTTCATTGAGATGCGAGAATTTTGCTTCAAAAATTGGGAGCGCAGGGCATAGTTGTGAACGGATCGTGCATCACGTTTTTCATGTCCAACTGATGCTTGCCATAATCGTCTCCATAGCTTGCGCTCATCTCAGGCGAACAACCAACCAATTTCTTCCTTAACTTCAGCACGATATTCGTTCAGTTTATCGGAGTTTTCTAGTCGCTCCTTTAGCAAGTGCGCGACAGCGCCAGCCACATAGCCGTCGCCGAGCACGTTGACCGATGTACGGATACGATCGCTGCAAAATGGAAGGTACGCAGTAGAGAATTAGAGTTCACGAGGCAACAGGGTAGGCTTAAATTAAGGGAAGAATTATTCCGTTGCTCCCTTGCAGCTGGCGTAGACTGATGAGCAAAGAAATGATCAAGCGACAGACTTGGATTCTCTCGCTTTATCATTTCTCCCTTCATGATTACTACTTTTTTAGCCACTTCCACTGATGGCCTCCGCTTTCGCCTGCTATCGCACCATTTTGCGTGACTGTTAGATGCACTGAAGGAGCTGTGGGGTAGAAATTGCGCCTGGTCCGTCACTGACCAGTTTCCTCGCTAGATATGAGACGTTTTGATTGAGAAAGCGCTCCTTCAATGGAGAAAATACCTCTCAGAACGGCCGTTGAATCGACGTGATAGATTACAAAACATTCCTAAGAAGGCTCTTAAAGTTATGACGCTCACATGAGCCAATCAACGGTGATGAGGAGAGGAACGTCCTTTGCAGGCAATCCGATTGTATTCAAAATGAAGAGTATGCTGACAAGTCCAGCTGGCACTGAGCCCATTCCGATAGAAGCTATCGTCGCTGTCAAGCTACAAATGTGTTGAGATTATGGTTGAGGATCAAGAAAGTTTCGTGTGAAGGTGTTAGTTGCTCGGCCGTTGAACCATCTTTTCGAACGCAAAGTTTTCCGCCACCAGTGCTCTTCTTATATGAAGGAGGAATTTCATAAGGAAGAAGGTTGCAGGACTTAAGATCAAGGAGAATTCTAGCCACGGTATCGTGCTGTCATCCCTTTCCCCATTCAAACGTGGGGATGAAAAAGCTAAGCAATACACGAGGTTTTCACCGAAGATGATCGTATTGAAAAGAAACAATATTCCTCCAAAAAATTTGCTTAGGCCATAAATCGCTTAAACAACGCAAGATTTCAAATTCAAAATCAATGCAGACAACGCCGAAATGAAATCGCAATTCCTATTCGATATCGAGCTGTGTACTCCAAACAGTTGGGTCGTTGACGATGACTGTAAGAGCAAAGATTCCCGAGGATTATAACCTCCCTATTTTCTGATGCTGCTTGAAAATTTGCCATATAACAGTATGACCAAATATGTGTTGCGCATTTCATCTCATATCGTCATGCCTCTCTGTTGAAATATTTTTGGCCATCTTTAACCAATCATCAGATAAAGCTTGATAAAAACTTCATCATCAGTTTCACAATTCAAGCTTCCTCTGATTTTCAACCTTTTTCTGCCCAATCTAAATTAACGTTTTTGATAGCCATTTCAATTTGAAGCTGAGGAACTTGAAGAACCTGGTGGTTTCATATCTTGCTGTTCACTACTGGGTGATGCATGAGGGAACAGATGAGCAAAACACTGATTAACCTTACTGTAATGACCTCTGCCATCGACAGCGACACGTTGTTGAGCTGAGCTATAAAGATAACTGCGACCGCTTCGTAGAGTGCGTTCCCGTCCTTCAAATGTGCGACGTTACAGAATCGGCTGACACCTTTTAAAGTTTAGCTCACTGAACGTTAATCAGCTTGCAATAAGACCGCAGGAAATATATATATATATGTGTTATGCATTTCTTGTAAATATAAGGCTGTTGGGGGCAAAAAATATAGATGCAACACATCTGAAGGGAATCATGGGAATTTTTTTGAGCAAAACGCTACACGGGGTTGTGGTGAAACAACCGAAATTTTGGCTGCAATTAAGCCTATCAATTAAATGATGACTTTTGCAAAAAAAAAAGCTATATTTCTTGTGAACTCATGGTACGCAAAATTTAGGAATAATCTGGTAGCCGTGGCAGGCTAGAGCGACAGATTGGAGTTTACAGCAAGCAAACCGATTTGACGCTATACTGGCTTGTAAGATTTGCGCACCTCTGTAATAAGCCATCTTTACCGTTTATCCATTTAAACTATATCATTATAACACATGTAGTTGTCGACCTTATTTCACATTGCTGCAGGACTTAAAAATTTCATGAAAACGCCTACTACGGTAAATCCACACCGTTCAATGAGAAATGGCAGCGGACGTAAACGCCACTAGATTTCGCTCCCTCTGACCTCCCAATATTTGGATCTGTATTTCGCGATCGCTTCGCACTTTCCCACACAGCTTATGCGGTGTCTTTTCAGTCAGTTGAATTGTTTAGGTAAAAAGCGGTATCTACGACGGGAACAGAGGAGGACATATGCGTATTATGAAGGCCAGCTCCAGGAAAGCATTGCCAGAAGCCTCTGAGAACCATAAATATGATGTGTGCGATGTATGCCTAACTCATAAAGTGCAAGTGTTATGCATGTCGCAAATGTGAATGTGTTCGACTAAGGGGTATGCCGAATAAATCAGTATACGGTGCGCCTCTTACATTTCTAATTCGTTACAGATCCTGAGGCAGCATTTGTACACTGATATTTCCAAATTGCCCGAGTTTAAAGCATCCATTCGTTTGCAAACTTGAACATGAACAAAACGGTGAAGAATGGTGCGATCATATTTACCATGTTGACTGTCGTCCCAAGGGGCAGCACGAAACGCGTTACGCGTCGATCAACTTTCAGCTTCTCCTCGAGACAATGCATTGAAACAGGTAATGCTGCACCACTAAAGGCATAATTTCGTTAAGATAAAAGCCGATCGTTAGACGCACACACACTACGACGGCAATGACTAAAGAGACGGAGTGTGAAAACTGCTGGGAGCCAAAGCAGCAACAAATAAGTTGAGGCTCTAGTGGAATTAGTTGCACTCCTGGGTCGGCGCGATTTTCATATTTCATCTGGCGCCATTGATGGCAGGCAGTATTGCTGTTTCCATAAGATGTTCGACGGTACACTAATGGGGCGGATTTTTCCGTGTTT
>JPKZ01001583.1:149787-207179 GCA_000803305.1 Toxocara canis
GTGGGGGGGAGAGGGGATTGTCAGCAGCTTTACCTGCTAAATATTTGTTATGCAGTTTGAAAACGCATATCTCACTTACAGTTATTAGTTGTTTCTCCTAATGTTCAATCATTTTATTCCAACTGACTCAGTAAAAGGTCTCTGAGGCAGTCATCGAGTACCAGAGCGATGCGATTCGCAGGTTTGCGGCCTCACTCAAGGCACTGCTTAGAACTCTGAGAAACCATATCGCCCCACATGACAAATATTTGTGGCGCATCCTACGACGCTCCTGTTTGAAGGCTTTTTCTCCAGTTTATTCATTATTACCAGGCATACAAAACTTGGATTTGCTTCCTCGAAAGATTTTTCGTATATAAGCAAGTCACTTCTAAACGCTGTCATGGGTTATGCCGCAGATACTCCTCCGTCTTTTATTCATAGTTCGCTGCTTTTTGCGAATAACTTTGTATCGGGATGTTGTCGGGATGTTCAGCGAGTATCAGTCATATAAAACCTTTCGAATAGCTTTAAAAAAACATATTAACATCACAGAGGCATACCTTGATCCGGTACCAAACGCCGTGACAAGCGCGTGTAGCATGCCATGAGCAACCTTGAGCGGATCCTTCCGCGTGATAAAGAAGTATAATCCTGGCATCACAAACGCTGTGTGCAAGGCGAGGCCAGCGATAACGGTTATCACATACATGAACAGCACCTGTGCTGTGTCACTCAGGTCTTCCAGCTCGAGAAGACTACCGGCGATCAGACAAACTATTCCCAAAGGAGCAAACCTGTTCCATTAAAACAATTATCGTTATGATGAATAAGAGGAGATATTTAGGTAAGAAACGTTATCAGTAAAAAACGTACTATATTGCAATAGAGCTTGTTGCGAGCGAAAATCTAGTCTTATGAATGTGTATAGCACAATGATACTGAGCAATGATAAAGAGCACTTTTCTAGCATACAACAGGGCAGTAAGAAACACATTTGTATGAACCTTGTTCCTCGGAAGTTGTTGTCTTGGCAGTCGTTTTTATGCGTTTTGCTCGCAATTTGAACGAGCTAAGACAGAACATTAAAATACAGCGATATCCGGTCGGACATTTTTCCTTCAGAATGCCTCATTTTGCTGCGGAAAGGCTCGGATTACGGGCACTACGTCTCTTAAAGGTAGTGCAAATAGCAACAGTAGTGTGACTAGCGCGAGATCGCCGTTTCCATTTTCGCTAGAAAAATTCAACTGTTATTTGCGCCTTCCTGATAAAAATCGGAATTGTGAAATGAAAAACAAACCACATAAGGGATTCGACCCATCGCATAATTACCGCGTCAAGAATCACGAAGAAGTCGACAATGATTCTGGCACGTTCGCCAAGTTTGGAGATCACTATACCAAAACCCGTGCAAAACACAATTATACCTGCAACGCATACAATTTGCTTCAGAATTTGGCATTAAGCTGCTGCCATTACTGTTGCAGACAATATGTGCATAGTGACGGGCCTTTGAATTGCTCATTATCGTCATGCGCACAGTACATGCAGATATCACTGGAAAAGCCTTATCTGAGACTGGCAGTCCACAGAAATGTGGACTTAACGTTCCTCATGTATCTTTACTCCTTGCGGCTACAGCAGAGAAAATCATTTTTGAATATCAAAAATAGGTCTACAGCGATGTTTACAGAACTTTGCGCCACCAGCTAGTTTTGATAAAACAACTTTTTCTAAGTGTTTAAAAACAAAATATCAAATTAGGAGTACAAGAAGCTGAAAACGTTAACGTGGTTTTATAGTGATGTTTAACGATGATAAGGTTATGGGGCCCTCAAATATATGCGTGCGTACTGCAACAAAACGCAATGAATGACCGATAGCATCTTTGGGTGACGATTGTCCACTAGATGGGTACCTTCTTCAAAAAAAACGCATGGACCAGTTCGCAACTTTGTTGTTGTGAACAGCACATCAGCCTTTAGTTATATAAATTTCTACAGCAGTTGTGTTGGGGCTGCAGCGAGCCCTTCCTCCGTTAACAGCGCCAAAGCCAGGTGGTTGCAACTTTCATTTTGCGTATTCCCGCTGCTGAACTGTCCCATAATGAAGCGATTTTGAAGATCGTTTCAATACTGAAAGCGTAAGCTTTTCAAATCACTGTCGAGCGAAATGGCGATACAAACACATGGCATTTCACATCTACCAAATGTTCAAAAATGCGGAATCTGCATCAAAATAAAAATGTCGTATAAAAGTTGGACGGGAGGGAGTATAACGTGTGTCACAGAGGTCTCACCGGGACCATTTTCCGTGATAAATGCGTCTGAGGACCTAAGGAAATTCATCGACTGATAAAGATATGTCAAAGTTTAAGCTGTGATGAGATGAGGTGGTGATCTGATTGCTGTTACGTATACGCTATACAACATGCCCCTGTACGGATGTGCAGATCAGAAAGCAAAGATCTGCAAGGATCAAGAGCTGTTATTTTCGTTGACATTATTATTTAGTGTTCATTCGCGCATATCTCTTTTTTGTGATGTGCACCTCTGACGTTTTCGACTTCCTTTGTCTTTAATCAGTACAATTCTTTTCATTCCAATCTGTGAATCTTAATGCAGCTTGCTAAAAATCCGCACGCTTAAATTTGGTCACCAGCGGAAATGATAATAGCGCATTCCCTCGAGGACATTACAAGTTCACATTGCTGACAGGACGAAAATAGCTACATTAGAAGAGCACGTCATTCAAAATATAGTAAATGGCGCAGTATGAACGATCAGTGAAACGACTGGTTGAGTGGAAGCCTGCGAATTTCGAATGAAAGCTTTCGCCAGCCTCAGCGTCACGAACTACGCAATTCAGCTGCAAATTAGTTGGCGGAGATAATGGTACTTACCGAGCACGTTAGTGCCTCTCGCGGACTCGATTGTTTTTACAACCTTTGGGATCATATCAACGGTCGTGTTTTTTGTGATCTTTTTGAATGTTGGTTTGACAAGCGTATACGATGTTTGAACACGCTGGAAGCTTGCCTGGAGGATGTTTTCCGGAAACATGTTCCTGGAAACGAAAATTTTCACATGGCGCACCTCTGTAAAAATTTGTGGCATCATTGGCAAACTCGTGATGAACGAAAATGGTGATTATTGCCATGAAGTTCGATTGCTTGAGTAGCGCTATATTCTTGGGGCGGTGAATAGAAACAACTCAATGTGAAAGAAGTTTCACTCAGAGTGTAAGCGAGAAACGAAGAAACACGGGAGGCAGCTGGGAAACAGTTTCATTTGAGACTGTTCTTGTGTGACGCTTATTCTGTTCAGGGAGACTTGACAAAAATGAGCCACATTCCTTTCTCCCTCTTACCATAATTGGAACTCGTCTTCACAGTCATTGGGTCAGTATTCAGGAAAGAGCACTTGCTTTTTTCTCCCAAGGTGAGATTTCATTAGAAACAGAAGCAGTGAAAAGACGAAATGTTTGATCGATCTTGGCGCAAAATTGAGTCCCGTGTTCCCGTTAATCGTTACGCGAGAAGAAAACCTCTGCCACTGATGTAATGCCCTCATAAGCAACTATGGTTATAGGCCGTTTAATGACGACGAAAGGTGCCAGATATCTGTTGAGCATTTAAGGCGTAAAAACGAGACCTGATCAAATCGAGGAATGTATCCAGCGGAGAGACGTCGGCTTCTTCGGGAACTCCGTCGAGCCAGCTGCTCTTGATCGTCGGATCTCCGGGATGAATCAGTAACACCAGTGCTATTCCAAGCTGTAAAATTTTTAGGTGATTTGCGATTGGTCGTGAGCGATAAGAAACCAACCGATGTACGGCCTCTCATTGACAACTGTTCTTAATCCACTTTTACTTCTTATGAGTGAATAACGTGAATAGATTACGCCTAATAAACTTGGAGATTATTCTGTGCAAAACGCGAAGCTATATGCTCGCTCACTGTGAGTTGTGTCCATTACTTAACTCTTAAAGGCAAAACGTTGTGAATGCATGCGCGTCACACTAATCGAGCAGAAGTGCTTCTTTAACGCAAAGGGAGCGTTTGCTGCCATCGGAGTGTATGAGAATCACACTGCTCAAGGGCATCTTTTAATTTGGGAGTTCGAACGAAAGAGACTGCACGACGCCCGCAATTATAGATTGGAGCTGATATGCAGTTATTATTGAACCGTTGAATAATGTTTAGCAGAACTGTGATGTTCAAATAGCAGAACATGTTGAGCACATTTTACGCTGAATTGTTCACAGCTTCTGTTCGATCGCTATTATGACTTTCTTGCAACTATTTATTAAAGTATGCACTGATGCGACGAATAACTGTATTTCATAACATCTAGAGCAAACAACTACTATAAAGAATATCCACGGATATAGCGGATAGTACTACACGATATAATTCTTGTTGATGACACTTAATGCAAACCACCGTAAATATATCCCGCTCATTTCACTGTCTTATGCCGTCATCGATAATATACCATATGATGACGACGAGAAATGCGCATCTTAGTTATGCAGTCTGAGTTCATTGGCATTACGCAAAGGTAGCTTGCAGGCGCAGTTCTGCTATGAGAAACGGCTTTTGCGAAAATGAAGAATGTGATGCATTCGTGAAAATAAAAGGAGGTAATCGTATTTTGAGATGTAAGGGAGTGGAACGTTTCAAACAAGGATAAAATTTTCCGCTAAGTCAGCTGGACGGCGTCAACGATAAATTTTTGCGCAAGCCTAAACACCATTTTACAATGCTTACATTTGTGCATAAAATTCTACAACCGTCAAGCGTTTGTCTTTCTTATACGACAAAGCAACTCTCATTATATATGAAAATACAAGAAAGGTTGATTGTAGACATACAATGGTCGATAGAACAGCGGTGACAACATAATAAACAACCGTTGTCAAACCCATCTGACCAGATTCGCTTGCATCCATTTGTGCTAACGCTGCAAATGCTTTACTTCAGCAAACGTGAAACACTGTAAGTTTCGAATTTGTGAATATTGGATAATGGGAGAGAACGCTGTGTGATACTGACTTATCACTTCAATATGCTGGAAAGTGGCCTTTGATAAAACAAATGGATTTTAACGAACCGCGTGTATAGGAACATCGAAATTTACTCTATTCACTAGTACAGGTACTTGAGCAACGAGCTGCTTTGTCTTAGGAGTGTTGTCGCACAGCTAACTCAACCACTTACCATCGAAAGCACTGTTACCTGACATAAGTGCGCACTATATTTCTAACCTTTTACATGGCTCTTGAGCACACATGTTCGAAGACCTACTAAATAGGCTGATAGGCTCTACAGGAGAAGTTTAAATTGTGCATTCTATCCCCGGAAATGCTTTGTTGCTCGCAATCACACTATTGCCGTTGGAATAACTAAACGTAAATCTATTTCGTAATCACTCCTTATTGTTAAAAAGGAAATTGCTTATTAAAAAGGAACTTACCAGAAATTAGAGATGAGAAAATAAGCGGTAGAATCATCATTTTGAGAACTTGCATGAAGATTTCGCCGGGAAAATTGATCAAAAGACATGCTTCATCGGATAAATTGAATGGACGCAGAATAAACCCAAGAATAAGGCCGATAAAGACGGAACATATCGTTAGTATGAGCAGCAGGTTTTGCACGCATATTCGACGCACGACGCGCCAATTCATTGACGGTACTGAATCGGATTACGTCATGAAAAAGAGATAAATATTCTTTAGACGTGTTTCGGGTTCTATACTGTGTCACAGTCGGATTTTCGTGCAACTTTGATAGCATCATACTGATGAGCACGCGAACATAGAGCAGCCTGGAGGCTTAACAGTTCAACAACGGAAATTTTTACTCTAAACTTCCCTCTGATGGGAAAATTGAAGCCTCCGAATCAAACCCATGAAGCGCAAGGCAATGTCCATTGTGCGAGACGGTACAGAGCGTTCGATCTTTTAAAACTTTCTAAGTTTTCCTTTATGATCGGGCGAAGTTATAGTGCACTGTGAAAAACCCAGGGGCATTCACGCACTAACTTAAGTTGTTTTTTAACGCGCTGAACGATAGGCGTTCAAGAGGCGAAGCTTCATTACTGCTTCGAAATCTCACTTACTATAAGTGGATATATATAAGTATGCGCTACTCATAACGACAAACTAAATTAACTGTTGCGTACAGCCCTATATATTTTATACAACAAACAAATAAATTAAACTTTCATATAAGACCGCGAACAGCTTCGCTGGAGACGCTGATGACTTTGTCTTCTGCTGCTTCGTTTTTATTGTTTATTCAAAAAAAGAAATAAAGAAACCAATGCAAAAGAGAAGCGCTGTCTAAACATCAACAATATGCTATTTTTGTTGCCGCACAAGCAACAATTCAGAGCCGTTTAGAAAACAGTCGCATCACAAGTTCGAGTACAATGGGTCAATTTTCATTCATATTTGCTAGGAAGTTTTTAAAAAATCTTCAAAGATCTTTTATATTTTTATCTTTCATATTCTTATTAAAATCAATTTTCATTCATATTTTTTAAAATCTTCAAAAATCTTCAAAGCGCCAAATATTTGCTCATTTATATGCAATAAGATCATTATAAAAATGGCAAAAATGGTTAACACATCATATTTATTAAAAAACAATCAAGTGTGCTTTGCACGCACAAATTTAGGCCAATATTTTGATAGAAACGCTGTTGTGTTCAATACAAATGGCGTTCGTATTCAGAGAAGAGTCAATCAATATCAAAGGCAAATGCAAAGGTATTACACAACGGTGACGAATTGGAGTGCCCACAACAGTGTCGCCATCTCAATCTCGGTTACCCGAAGCAAAGGAGGAGAGTAGAGAGTTAACGGTAAAATGCGATAAAACATCACGGTGAATGCTTGTAAGAGGAATGCAAAGATGCTAGATATTAAACGATATTGCTTTATGATACTTGTTTTCACATTCAGCATAGCTTTCAGCGTGTGCTGATCTAATATCATCGAGCGCTAAGTAAATCGGTTGGCTTCAAAAGCACTTCAAACGAAAATGTCAAGAAAAGTGACACAGTTACGCGTAAGGTTGACGAAATGGACAAGGATATTCATAATCGCATCAAGCGTTAATCTACTTTAGCAGAAAGAACGAAAACTGTAATAATTGTGACGAACGAATGGGTCATGAAGTAAAAGGCGTCGTATTTGGCGTCGTTCTTAGCTATTTTTGAGATTTACTTCTTTTACGCAATCGCTGAGAAGTGCTAAAGCATCACTTGGAATATCGGATAAACGACTTCAAAGGTTTTAAAAACTCTTGTAAAAACACTACGAGTTATCGATGAAATTTAAAAAAAAACAAAAACAGAATTTCTCGACGAGATGCCACTTTTAATCGCCTGCTCGCACTGTTTTCAATTTCAAACAATTGAGTTCATCTCATCAAAGTTTCCGCAACATTGAAAGCCTACTCACTAGAGGAACGTCACAAAAATAGAGGCAGGCATTAAAAGCATTTTGCATTCGCCGTTTCGGGGCTGTCGTGGCGTCAAACATTTGCATATGTGACATAGGAGGGAATTGTGACGCAAGGATTATCTTCGTCTATATACATGACAATATGCATTATTCGTCACTAAACAAATCAGCATTCAACAACATCTATTAGCCTGATTACAAATTCAAGTCATATCTCCTTGGAATACAATAGGAACATAGACACTTTCACTTCGGTGATCACTGAGAGCGCCGACATGATTGAGATTTCATGAGCAAAAGAGCTTTAAAAATTATGTACATGACTGGTTATGAGAAAAGCATTTTGTTTACGGCTAAACGAGCATTAGGATTTTTAAAAAAAGACAGTAGAAGGAGAGCACAAGAACTTTAAATTGGCACAAGATGGTTGGTACATGACGATAAGATGAAATGTTTTTTTTTGGCAGCGTCGTTCGTTGTTCGCTTGTGTTCTGTGTCCACTGTTCGCTTATTTTTGACTCTCCAGTGCATAGCCGTGCTGTCAAAAGTCAGCTTCTTTGTTGAAGTCGAGGACGATGAGAAAAACACGTAGAAGGTGAGTCATGAGAATCTGCGACCTACTTCTAAAAGTGGGAAGACGTTTTCGGCGGAGTTTTGCGGGAAAAATTCGGGCCGACTTCACGTAAGTGTTGTTACGGCAAACAGTTTTTCTCTTGTTGTGTATTGTTTTCACCGTTCCATTCCTTAATCCAGCTGTGTTGCTCCCTTATCACTCCGCCTAAAAGTCGAGACCCCTTGCAGCAATGATAAAATCCATGTCATGTGATCGAACAGCTCGTTAATTGAAAAGCTAATAGTGGAATGAATGCAAGAAGTCTAAAGGCGTAACATGCAAAAAGCAGAAATTCCTGAATACAAAATTGCTTACCGCGCACCTAAAAGCACGCAATGTTCTGGTATGCAAAAGTAGTGCATGTTTTGGCTGGAGCCAAAAAGCGTGATCTTCCAGCACCCTAACGTGCTAGATTGCGCGAATTTTTGATTCCAACGAGCGGTTTTGGGCCTGAATTTTTCGCATTTTACTGGCAGTGCACAATGGCTTCTGGCATCGCATCGTTGACTTGTACGTTTGCAGCCGTTGTCGGCGTTTGGTTATTTTTTACTGTTTCCGCGGCATCATAGACTTGAAATAGCGGAATCATTTTCTAAGATTTGTGAAGGAGAGCACCAGTCAGTGGAAAACTTCGTGTTACAGTTAGGGATATCAGGTATCTGAAGGCTCCACTCCAAATCAGTTTCCTTTTCTTTGCAGAACTCGATTTGCGAAAAGCTCGCTAACTGAATAATCTTTATTCGTAAGAGTATAGCAAACTGCACTTAGCAGTGAGGATATGTACGAAACACAACGTCGACATACATGTATACCGTATAAGCACATTTATTCACGCAAAATAAGAGAAAGAGAAGAAAACGCAGAATAATAAAACGCCCGACCACTGAAACCTCAGCAGTCATCGAAAAGTGAAACACAATGTAATGGTGTGCAACGAAAACGATAAGCTTAAATGCAATGAATAAATTTTGGGAGTTAGAGAAGAAATAAATAAATAAGCGCAGCAATGTGCATGAGGTGTAAGAAAGGGAGAAAAGGTCTTCACATGCTCAGCAAATCAGAGTTGAAAGCGTTCGCAAGTCGGACGAAGGCGACTCCCAAATGTTGAAAGTGTTGTACTTCAACTACATTTCGAGGATGGCTATTGCAGACGCGGATTGCTCTATGCTTGGAGCTGTAAAAGAGACCATTTATGAAGTATGCTCCACGCTTCAACTGTAAGCAATGAGTTCTTTGCTAACGATTCTCAACGGATGAGAAAATAGTTCTAAAAGGCTTTTCCGAAAAGTGTTTTGCCATTTTCCAATACAAATTCAAGTTGAATTTCCCGTGGCCGAAACCTCTGCTTTCAAGAGTGAAAAATTTTGCGCGTCTGTTATTCGGACGAGAAGCATGGGAGGAACGAAGTACAGAGCCCTGATACTAAGGAATTATTGAGCAGTTTAAGTATATTGACCTCTATAACTAGACGAGCGGACGACACTCTTGTACGATATTTGTGAACAGGTCCACAATAAACTGTGTGCGCCTTAGCTACGGCTTGCAGAAAACAGTTTGGGACTGATTTTCATATCATGATCGCGGACTTTGTCGCAGGAAGATGAAAAAACGAAACCGTTAGATCTTATAGAGCACATATACTTGAGATTTACATGGAACAGACAAAATTCTTCATTGAATATGTTTAAATGCTGCAGTCATCGCCATTCACTGATCCTACCAAGATGATTTGGAGGGTGCGAAAAATGAAGGCAGGAGAACGTTAAGGTAGGGAAATGTTTTATTCATCGGCAAGCAGCTTATATTTACCAGAGATGTTTTGTTCATATAGACGAAAAATGGAACTGGTCCCAGCTTACCAGGGAAGGACTGCTTTGAAAGTTTTATGTCTGGACGAAAAGAAATCACCTTCAATGAAAGATTTAGAAGAAAGCCTTACGTCCATTTCAATAAGCATCCAGCTATCAAATGGGCTTTTTCTTGTACAGGAGTCAGCACCGAATTTTGTGAAAGGGATTTTGCCTTACTTAACTGATGTGAAAAATAATTTGAATGGGTTCATTGGTTGACGTCGACATTTGGTCGCTGAAGTACATCGAAACATGCTCGCACATCACCGAATGAAACGGCTCAGATGGCTGAAGTTTAAGCGAAATTTACGACAACACTGTGTCCATCAAAATGTGCTGCCATCGATTTTGCTACTTTTGCCTCTTTCTGATCAAAGGTGCAAGGGGTCAAAATCGAGCCTGCTAACTCGACAGCCCTCAAGCCTTCTTCATGCAAACAAGTTGCACTTAAATATGCAGTGGCAAGATGTTGTGATCAAATTGTGCTGTTACAGCACCTTATGAAGTGAAAGTGGGGGTCACCTCATGCTATGCTCTTTCTGAGCAATGCATGGGTGGTAGCTATAGTTTCGTGCTTTCGTAATATAAAAATTTGGATCTGTATTACTATTTTGCTTCACGGTTTTCTTCGTTTGTCTAAAACCTAGCAGGTTTAAAAAATTTGAACTCGTAAAAGATGATATTGTCGAAATGATATGAAAAGTGAGTTTACTTTGAAGTAAAGTACTGAAGAACTTTGTGATGAACAGACTTTCGGAATAATTTTAAATAATCTTGCAACGAAATAACTTTAGAAAAAAGGATCTTTAAAGATGGTACTGCGGTCGTTAAGTGCTTTCTATTTCCTTGATTTTAGATGAAAAAAGCGCAGGTGAGTTTAAAGCTTGATCGCAAGTACATGGGAATTTCGATAAGCAAAAATGAAGAAGAATGTGTGAACAGCAATAGCAAGCAAGCGCAACAGCAGCAATGGCAAAATTAGCTAGGCAGCGACATCAGCAATGTTCAACATTTCCACAACGCGTTTTGCACAATGGCATGTGCTTGGCGGAAAAAGAAAGGACTGACCTGGATGTACAAAACTGGTACGTTTCTAAACGCTTTTTCGATTTCATTATAGCAGTCTATTTCCGCATCAGCAGAACCTGTGAGGACATATCAAATCGCTAATGGAACGTGCTGTTGGAAATTTTTATTCTCACGCAACCGGTTATTTTTGCATTCAGTGAAGCGATCAAATATTAATTGTTCCATATAACGAACCACGTTAGCAACGAGCATTTGAAACAAAAACGAAGAGAAGTTCGTGATTCCGGGTATTTTTCAGCAAAAACAGCGGTTGCGGAATGATACATTAGTCATCCTCATAGGTTGTAGTAGTTCGCTGGCGCTCTACCTCAAGAATTTGAGAACTATAAGCGCATACTATTTAACGATTCTTATGAGTTCATTAATTAAGAATCCCAATGCATAGTCATCAAGAAATGAATAACACTGACGATTGATATGTTTGAGAATGCTTGATGTTTGCATAGCAACGTTGTTCCACCGAACAACTATTATTTCGCATACCTTCGCGCATTTTATCTCAACGAATACAATTTTTGAAAGCCTGACCAGTCGAACTCGATGTCACTCGTGTTTTCTGAGGTCGTAGCATTAAAAAATCGCTACTTTCGGTCAGATTAGCATTAGGTGGATGAGCCGCAGAAAATGAAAAACGCAGCTTTTTGTGGTCTCGTTTCACAGAAATTCCTGAAAAGGTAAACGAAAAGCCGCCTCTTCTCTCTTCTTCATCAGAATATGAGATTGAACCGCATAGTTTCGCTTTGAGACGACGCCGAATCGTCCGATTAAGACATAAGTATATTATAGAATTGCTACCTGCAAATTGCGCAGAAATATGACCATATCTTCTAAGTGAAGCTCAGCTCTTGAGGCAGCGAATTTCAAGGCGTTCTTAAGGGAAAATCTGAACTATGTCAAAAACGATACCACTTTTCTTGCTATACGAAAGGAGTGAAATTCATGTAAACTGTAGGTCATGCAAAGGTGCGAAAAGAAATACAGGTCTCACTATGTGTTCAGGTGTGAAAAATTTCGGGACTTGCCAGTCATTGAGTGCATTTCATTCGGAAGCGCTCAACGTCCCTAAATTTTTAAAAAAACTGTGGCGCATATCAAGAGTGCGGCATATGAGCTCTGACAAAGTCGAGAGAAATTGACAAAACAAGCGCAACGGTCGGCTAAAAGTACTAGAGGAATGACCGATTCTATAGGTCTCGAGAAAAAACGCTTTACCCATCAGCTAATTCAAATCGTGTCGAAATGCACTGCGAAGTATTGAAAGTATAGTTTTCAACAAACCGAATTTGTATTGACTGCCCTTTATCGTTGCAAATTGTGCCCAACAAAATTCCCATTCTTAGTTTCACTAGTCCCCGTATGGAAACCATCAGAAGGATACAGGCACACACATATGGACTAACGCGCAAAATGTCGCGTGAATCTGCCATTTTAGGTAAGAACGGAATTGCTTTGGTGATCTGGCTATTCCAGGAAACAGTGCAGGCGAGGTCCACGTTGAGAACTACTATGCTTAACTGAACTTAAGAACATCCTTTGAGGGGGTGCAAGGGGGTGCGAGTAATCATTGTACTGCACTTGACGATGGAAGCCATCGCGTGACCCATAGTACAAAGAAATCTGAACGGTTCACTGGCTGCTTCGCTTGAATCCTTCTCAAACGAAGATCGGAAGAAGTAGTAGCGCCCAAGCGGCTGCAAACTTGGGTCTTGCTACACAAGCAATCTCTAGTTTGGCTCATGTTTAAAAAGTAATTATTCTAGAAAACGGTGAATGGATTCCTCAAATAATGCAACAACATTTGTGTTGTTCATAAGTCTACAGTGCTGCGAGCCTACCTTTTAGCTTTGCATCTAACATAACGTTTGAGATTTTTCTCTTAAGGTTACTCGAAGCTCTCGCTTCGTTTAGGAAATATGATTTGTTCTTCAAAAAAGGCTGTACCATTGATGGCTTGCCAGGTGATCTGCGAGAGGATGTACATGAAGTCCGGCAGTGGCCACAGCTGCATCGCCACGTAGGATGCCGTTGCGACAGTGAGAATAAGACATGTGACGAATGTCTGCACAAGAATCTGAAATTGCTGGTTAATTTTCCCTGTTCTTTGTGCGCTGTTAAAGGCGACAGAAGAGGCTGGAAAGTTCGAACTGTTGCAATCTACTGTGATTTTTATAAGATATTCATAAAAGGTGCAGCCCTCCTGATGACTGCGTTCTCGAAGTTAGCTTTGTAATTCGTTAGCCGTTAAGAACTTGGTTCGGTAAAGGACTGGTTTGTGGATTGTTTAATGACGGAGCCGCAGAGATAAAATCGTCACGAGCGTCCATTTAAGGTTCCTTCCGGATGCGACTGATAAAGCGTTGGTCATCGCGGTTAGGTTTACCATATGCCATACATGAAATTAACGCATTGCATAGGTGAGCAGATTTGCCCCTTTAAACAGCTAATAATTCACGCTGATCTCGTGCTGCTCTTCAGCACTACGAACGTCGCTTAATTAGCGCAAGCTGGCAGGTTGTAGAGTGGGTATTCAGAACGCCTGATTACGTGGAAAATTTAACGAAAAGCAACCCATATGCTCGGGATTGCTTCATTTTATACAACGATGATCTGGCAATCGACTTAAACGGATTCATTTTATCATTCAGAAATAACATTTAGTCTTTTCAGCCGGCTTCTTATCTCAACAATCGATAACGGAATAATGCCGAACTCCGCCACACGGTGCGGTCAGTTCAACCACTGTCCAGTTGGTTGCACAGAATCTGAAGCAGAGGTCACCAGACTCTCGGTCGAAATGAAAGATTCGATTCCGCATTTTTGACTGTGGAAGGATTTCGAATGGTTGTGGTGCTAAACCATGATTTTGCACAATTTAAGCCTGTGGACAAAGCAAAGCATGGTTGAGAGAGGGAATAAGGGGCGGTGGGAGACAGATGAACATAGAGCAACTGTTCCGTACCGTTGCTGAGCCTTTGGCCTCCTCCTCTAATAAGCTTTATTTGTAGATCTGAAACAATGGGATGCTTGATGCCCTCTCTCCTCTGTTTCCGTGAATTTGACGGTATGAAACTACAGTGCAGTGGTAATTATACCGCAAATTTCAAAGAGAGATCCCATTGGTCTTGCGCTTCTAGCATATTTTACCATAGCAGGAATGGAAACATTTATGTTTGCTATTTTGATTGATCTTTTCGGTACATACCCACTGCTCCATATGTATTAATATTTCCAGCTGAACAGCAATTTCCAGTACCTCGCAATTTTCGCCGTGTGCGTACCACTGTCATATGAGGTTAGCAGATCGAAGAATGCCCTAATATTCGCGCCGAACAAAAATGTCAACTATCGACGACTGAAGATACCGCAATAATACGAACTAATTATCCAGGGAGTTTCTCAGTGCAACAAACAGATATAGTTTGTAAATCGACAACAGTGGAACCATGGGCAGAGCGCCAAAACGACTTTTCAAAGCCCGAATGTAACAACCTTCAAATAAAAGCAACAGAGACGAACTCGATGAGACTAAAGAAAGGAGAGAATGCTTTTCATTGGGATAATGAAGAAGTTGCGCTCAGATGCATACCCTCATTCTCGCACTTGAAACTTGAGCGCTTGTGCACATCGTTATCTGCTTGCTTTGTCGGCGCAAATGGAGGTAAATGTAAGCATACAACATGGTAATCACCAGGCTTACGGACACATTCGTCACAGTATGCGAAGTCACTGTTTGCTGCAATCAAAAAAAAAATTACACGATTTATAATGTGACTTATAGCGCTTTTCCTCTGAAGTGCATGTTGGTGCAATGGATCGGCTGCTTTAAGGTGCTTTAAAAGGGCACTGAAAGGCTAACTGGTACAGAACGTTCGTTCGGAGTACATTCCAACAGTTGATTAGACAGGATTAAAACACGGCATTTCGGTTGCGCATGCGAAATGACATGAACACTTTCGCCTTCGTAGCATTAGGTCGGAATTAGGCGTGCAGTGATTTTATCGTTTCCGAATATTTTCGATTTGCATATGAGCGCCTTTAAAGTTGTATTTTGATTGCTGCTCGTACGAAATACACTTTGAACTAGTTTAATTACTGTCCGTATCGCAAATAATTTTTCCTCGATTACTGATAACTTTCTTACACTGCGAGAATCCTATTCACGGCTATATGAGAAGATATAAATTATGGGAACTTATAAAAAATATCTGTTCGAACGCCAGCATCACTGACCTGCATTGTTGCTAACTTTGTGGGTGCAAAACAACTACGACTACTCACCGTATATCCAGTGTCGAGAACACCAGGCAATGGGCTAATGAACCATGAGCCCAGCCTTGAGCTATATATAAAAGGTCTCTCAAGAGGTGAAGAAATGTAAAGCCCATAGAGTACTGGCAGCGATAGCCAATACCATGTTCGTCGACCAGAGAAGAGTGGCTGAAAGTAACTCATCATTCATATGTGCAAATGGCTTCTTTCACTTTGATCTTGAAGTACCTGGCTATTCTGTCTCTTGCTGCTATACCGTTGCTGAGCCCGGCCAAAACGTATTCTTCACAATACACATCAAAACTCCCATTAGGCAATCCCTTTAAACAAATATACATGTCAGGAGAGTAGTTTGACGGACATAAATGCACTTGTAGGTAGGCCAAATAGACCTTTGCAAGGAGCATCGCTTGGGGTTTGAAAGAAGAATGGCAAAGGCCGTTCCATGAAGACGTACAATGGTGGTTTTTCTGATATGCATTCCACGTACGATGAAGTGCCTTCTAAATTAGAGCAGACCGGCAAGGTCATTCGCCGACCTCATTAAGTTCAATTAAATAACAGCATTTGACATGGTCACATGGTGAGCACAAAATCGTTCGAATTTCGGATGAGCATCTTCTTACCCCACTATCTTCATCTATATCCACAGTCAGGGAGAGGAGAGTAGAAGAGACCATCCAGCAATGTTAGGATTTCAAAAGAGTGCCTCACAGTCAGTAAGTCAACAAGTGGAAGAAAAACATGGAAATTGCCGACGAAGAACAGTGATGAATTTTCAGCACGTGCAACACTAGCTAATATCTAAAAACCCTTTTCGTTGAGTTACCTTCTCAATTCACCATCCTTCGCCATCTCTTTTTCGCCTGTTAACATCGTTGAAAACAATGAGCCGCAAAACTTTCGAAATTCAGATGAAAAAGTTTACAAATGTGTAGTTCGGAAGCGTTAAAGAATTCGTCAAACCAAAAGCCGAATAGCTGCTGATTGTAGGATTATTGGGGCTTCTGAAAAGTGCAGAAGCACAACAGAATATTTTACAATCATTATTTTGTTTTTGGCGGTGAAGGTTCAATGATGAAACGGTTTGTATAAACGTCTACTCGCCCACGAAGTTCGAAAATCGTAAAAACAACTTACTCGGTAAAACATCGGGTACAACAGGTCGAGAAATCTGTTCAAACCGAGTATAGTGCAGAGCATGGCGTAACAACACCATAAGCCTGAAGGGACATTTGACATTTTTCATGGGCCTAGCAACAAACGAGTTAATTTTTCGTGGACAACGGTCACAAACACTTTGTAATTGTAGATCACCAATGTGATCTGGGTGATAAGATCATGGGTATTTGCTGGACGACTGCCATTTTTGATGCGCTCAGGCGTAAATGCATGTTTTGTCTTCCACAAATGGAGCTCCAGTTGAAAAGCTGTTCTATTGTTGAAAATGCGTGAAGCGCCACTTCATGCTCCTTTTGAAGTAACATAGTAGACATATTTTGCACGGAAAACTGCAAACGAAAGGATACTGCTACTAACTCATGTGTGATTCGATTATTGAGTAGTATGAAGGCAGGTTTTATCTCAGCGGTTTCAACAGTATCTGTTAGGCTTGCAGCTTCTCATGTGCTTCAAGAGGATCGCAATTTGCAGAATGAATTTTTGTGGGGACGTGCCTCTGAGTATTGCCTACTTGTCCGGCAGCTCGTTCCTCTATTTCAACTAGACTACTGGAGGTGGAACTGTGGATTTTGATAGATGTAATCGACGTTACATATCAGCCCATCTCAAACGGGCGAAAGAATTACAAGCGTTTTCAACAACTCTGATGGAACAGTTGTCCAATTTGGCCACAAGAAAGCCGGAGAACGTTTATACGTATTTTCACCACCCGGATTGCTTGTTCAACGAGTCCGTTAGCCAGGAAAATGAGGTTTAGCAGATGACTTTTTTCAATACGATTTTTGCAGTGGCGAGCAGTTTACGAAATCAGCTGTTTCATGGGCGAGTCTCAAGGCGCATATCATCCTAGCCTCCAGTGAAATCGTCACTTGTTTTGAATTTGCGTATGCGTGTGAATATAAGCTGCTTTACACAAACTGAAAAACTATTCAAATTGTCCTTCGTTAGCATCAAGTGGAGCAGTCACACCTTCATTGACAAAATAGTTCCCTCAGTCTATCTGTGTTTCCCTAGGAAATTTCGTAGATGAAGCAGACAGCTGCGAAGTATTCCATCTGACGAATGAAGTCCTACAGCTGCTTTGAACAAATGAATAGTGTGCTTTGGCGAATGGACAATTTCGAAATGCCTGTCGTCGACATTTTGGAATTGTGAAGCTTTTCGGGATCCTTTTTGACATTTTCCTCTTCGATTTCTCCGTCGACCGCTCTTCCAAAAAATTCAGAGATTTACTGATCTTCAACACTCAAATGGCACCTTCAGAATTTCCGGAAAACCATTATTCACTGATAACAATTTCATGAATCGGTATTTCATTGACTAAGGGTCATGTAAAGATGAGACCTACACACTGAACTGCTGTTCAATTTGATGCTAGTACTGGTCTCGAAATTGTCTCGGACACAGCCATTTTTCGAAAACTTGCACTAGTTTTTCGATAGTTAGGCTCTTCCATATCTGTTGTTTTCATGCTTCCAGATGTTTATCAATGCTCTTCAAGATTTTCATTCCGCTGATGCCAATCAGTGAATACAATGGTAACATACTCGCTGATTTGATCGGAGCGTTTTTAGTTAAAAGCCAATCAATAAAAAGAGCAAATGGGTAGCTTTCAATCGATCATTTCCCTTACATTTGATTGAACGCATTACTTCATGGTCCAGTGAATAATTCGCTCCACAACGTACGCTGTTCTGTTCAAATCATATCATACACACGTATTATGCATACACATCACGCCGCTCATTGTCGCATATTAAATTCTCGGTTTCATTCATCCACAACGTCTCTTTAAGCTTATCTTGCGTACATATGGAGACGCTAGTGCATTTTCTTTCTGGGAAATCAGCTTCAAAACTCATATATTATTTTTTACAAGCGTCATATTCGTTATGTAATTTCTGGCATCTTCTTTCATTACGTTAGTTTCCTTCCACCGTTCCCTTCAATAAAAAGGATCCCTTCGGATGGTTCTTACCTTCTCTTAAGATTGTTAAGACTGTTAAGATCATTTCACAACTGTTCATTTTGGCGGAAAAGGCAGAGATCGAGGAAGTCATTCCTATCTCCCGAAATACATTTCGCGAAGTTTCCGAGCATCGGGGTTTATTTTGCCCTTTGCCGGCTTTACTCGTCTTCGCTTTTTTTCACTCCAAGACCAGTTCTTAACAATAACGCAGTGACATATCACTGCGCTACTACTTTGGCTCTCCGGTACTCATCGCAACCTTAACTGGATCCTTCGTCTATCACTAGCGTGTCGACGCCCTTGAAAATTTTCAAACACGTAAGCGACCTCCATAAAGTTCTCGCCTGCATCCTAAACACTGTCACATTAACTTTTGAGTGCAGGCATGGGGAGAGATGAGATCTAGTGGACGCAAACTGCTCCTTGTCTCGTTTACTTATTCGTTTACCGCACAGTAGAGAAAATGACGCAAGACAGAAACGCTGACCTACCATTGTAGAAAATTGAAGAACAGAGACTGAACAACATAAAAATTCCAATTGCGGTACACCGATAAAATCGTG
Source organism: Toxocara canis (assembly GCA_000803305.1). NCBI lineage: Eukaryota > Metazoa > Nematoda > Chromadorea > Rhabditida > Toxocaridae > Toxocara > Toxocara canis. The sequence continues at coordinate 168,782 of JPKZ01001583.1, forward strand.
GCAAATTCAAAGGGTCCCAAGAAATTTCTTGTCTTTCATATTTTTGTGTTTCTCTTTCAATTGAAAAAATTGAGAGAGAAACACAAATGAATGCATTCTTTCGTGAATGTATTTGAACCTTACGTGAACGAATGTATTCTTTCGATTTGGTGAGCACCCTTCCCTCTTCCACATGCCCCAGAAAGGCCGCAAAAGCACTAGCCAGTTTATTGATAATGAGGTGAACTGTAAAAGCTGTGGATAGAGTCCATTTGGTCAATGCCGGACACCCATTTTTGGCCTGCTTTCACCAGCCACTGAAAAACATAATATTACTGAGAGGTTGCCAAAAGGTCATAAAGACTTTCTGTACTGTCATAAAGAAAGACTTCTTTTAGCCGCTTATCCACTTTATTTTAATAGAAGGGAATTTGGTAGTTACAATCTAAAGAAACTTCTGTTGTTGTTATGTATGGAGGCAGAAGTCGATCGAGTTTTAGCATCTATCTAGCAAAGTTTGAGAGAGTCGTTCATTCTCACCGAATCCGACGTGGCCACCAATAGAAAGCAGGACTGGATGTGAGCAAATGCTGGCGCCAATGATCGACAGAAAACCGGTGAAGATGCCACTGAAGCTTAGCGAGAGCACATCGGTAACGCACATAGCGAGCATAATTTTGAAACACGAATTCCTCAAAAGATCCTTCTGGAAGATCGCATATATGCAGAGTAGTTGCAGCGTCTGAATCGTTTGAACAATTTTAACAACCAACATTTAAATCATTGCATTACCATTTGCCGACCTGATCTTCAAGTCCTTTTACCTGGCTGACTTATTCATCTGTTTCTGAAAACAAGCTCGTCACGTTAACCTGTTTCAGTTAAGTGCGTCATCTCAAACTGATGAAGTACACTTGGCGAATTCTTTTGCTCTACACTCCATCGGAAGTCAGAATACGTATTTATGAATTACGTTTGATAGTCAAATGTCAGTTGAGTGATACACCTGCGAAAACTGATACACTTCATTAATAATTTTCTAATTACACTACCTTACGCATACTTTCGAAGGTTTGTTGATAGCGAACTATCCATACCTATGATCGGATTTATGCCCGTTACTATCGGCTCAGTAGCGAGGGCAATATCAAAATTACTATAGGGTTCCGATCTTCGCCAGTCCATTTACCGTGTCGATTGAAACCATCGGAAAGTTTGAAAGTGTAAGTGGAGAAATTCAGCGAACTGTTCTACGGAACAAAAAAAGCGTTCTGATGGACTGATGGGCTTGATGGATCGTCAGGTCTGAAGTTTTTCGAAGTGCTATGAGTGTTACATGGCCTGTCGCATTATTCACGGATGTGCGTAAATAACCTACGATGTTATGCGAGCAGCTAACATTGTTTCAAGTTCGCTGACTGAGCGAACATTGTGCAGGCCATTTGGGATCAGTGTGGCAGCAAAATGCTTGCTCGTACTATGGATTTCTTCCAGGTTTTCCCTTATAACATCTAGTACAAAGCGAAATTAATATTTCTAATCGCGAAATAAGCAATGCAACTGCAGTCCTGTCTCCATAGCACGCAAAGTTATTTCACTTTCATTAATCTTTGACTGCTATCAGCAGCATATTTTAAACACTCGAAAGAATCAACACTTTACTGAACTTTGTAATGAAAGCGAAAGTTGTGCAATATCATTTTGCAACGTGAAATGTCATTGAAGAAGCTAGACGTGCTTCAACGGCCAACGATAATTGCTGCGCTCCGGTGAACAATTCACCAATTTGTAGAATGAACGACTACGTTAACTAGGTTAGTGCGACAGCTTCTTTTCTTGAACAAAACATTTGTAGCTTTAGTGAAAAATGGTGGCATTTAATGTTTTAAACCTTGGAACACAAACAACACTAACATAATGGGTCTTCTTCATGACGTTCTTAACAACTTCTTTATAATTTCACCTTCGGATGTAATATGACTGCCTAGTGCGACGTTATGGCTCTTTCAGTTTTCCCACACATCATTTTTTGCAATCCTTCGACACCTTAACGAAAATTCCTTACGATGTAGACGATTCCTGAGCACACGTAAACGAGGCCAAGCAGAACATTCTGCTGCCCAATCACGTCGCCATGCTTATCACACAACTGTTTCAATGCTGTCGAATTCATGGCCATTAACGGCATCTTTATGTAGCTGCAATTATACCAACATTGTATGCTCATTACGCAACCAGTAAAGCTTTCAGGCGATGCAAGCAAAACAAATTGCGCAAAAATCAAAATCAACAAAAATTATAACAGAACGAGAAAGCCTCGATAAGATTTTCATTGAATAATGCCATTAGAAACTGCTCACGTTGCCCGTTCAAAGTTTGGGCCAAGCAAATCATCATAATGCAACTGAAAAAAAAGTCAGTAAGAGTGAGGCATACATTTTAAGAAACATGAAAATGCCCTTAATGAAAGCTGGCCCTGAGTGAACTATGAAGTGTATACTAATTATGCAATAATAATGTTAACTGGTATTTCACTCAGGATGCACGAGAGCTGAAAGGAGTTCTGTATGTACGAAAACAAAAGGCATGCGTAGCACCTTAGGAAGTTCATCATCACAATGTGCGATAAATACAACGGCTAAAAAGGTAACAACAATAAAAAATATAGCACTTCAATTTCATGATTCAGATAGTCGAAATAGAAAATCTGAAGCAATAGAAATTTTCGATGCTTATGACACAACGCTGTCCGCATTATTACAAGTTGTATTGGTTCATGTACATTATTTTTCGAAAATGCCTCTGTAATTTAGTGTTGCAGCGTTCGAGTATGGAAAACGCAGACGGCAAAGATGTTATATGATACTTGCAAAATCTGTTAACATTTCGAATGGCCGAGTTAGTAACTATGGAAAAACTTTGAAATAATGAAGAATGCGTTAGCTGCAGACGCGCTCTCAGGCATGGGCAATGGGAAGGCGTTTTTGTGAAAAAATTGGCATCTTTAGCGATTGTAATTGTGTGGATGGGACTTAGAAGAAGATAAAGTGACCCGAGGAGAGCAGAAAAAAGTGCAAAAAGAAAAAAACGCTTCAAATACGGAGGGCCAGAACCGCATAGAACAGATAAGAAAGGAATATGTACGATTTGCACAGAAGAGACAAGCGCATGCAGAATAGTGAGAATCAAAACGATCCCAATGGGTGCAACGCAGCGAACGTAAAGGAGTAATAAATGACAAAAAGTACAGAGAATAAGCGAAAAGTGCCATAGTGTGACAGCTGGTTAGGTTGTGGGAATTTAAAGAGAAACGAAATCATACGCAATAAAAGTTTGTATTCATATCTCGGGAGCAAATGCACCCATCCACTTAAGATCAACGTGGTATATCCTACAAACATCAACGCTACCATAAGCTGCCGGAGGTCAAATCTTTCACATACTAACATTCTTGTTTTGTCTATTTCGCTCAAATATAAGACTCAAGGGTTCCGAGCTGAGACTAAAAAGGACGACAGACGTGAGCCTTGCAACGTTTGCAAAAGCACGTGAACCCAGTTTCGCGAGGAATATGAAGAGAACTAGTTCAAGAGACTTATGTGACCGTTGGTCGAAAGATGAACACATTGTTGAGCAATATTCGGTTTCAACTGAATGTCGGTTACTCAGTTAAGGAACTGTGTGATCACATGCATATTTACTGCCAAATTTGAAATTGTTGTAGGTACGCAATGTACACAATCCCACTTATTCTACATTCAACAACGAGCCAATGAGCTACCTATCTGATGGAGCGACTCTCAGACTAGAAATTAGAAATACATGAATTCCACAGCCATTATTAAGCAGATTTCGTCTTGTTCTTACGAAGTCAAAACCAAAAAATTTCGTGACGAAAAAAGTAGACATACTTCCGCATGGTTTCAAGCGGAGGCGCCTCGCTCGACCATATCGCTAATTTTTTGTTATTTTCTCGTCAACTTCAGCTATGCTACTGAATGATTTTTTGGATGCCAATGATTTTATCGACCAGCTACACCACGCTTAAAAACGCGATTTATGCGCATGACTGCCTTGATCACATTTTCGCCGTGCTGGCGGAAGCTAAACACTTGCTACGGCTTTTGGAAAGTATTGCTTTGCAATTTGCTCATGCTAATGCATGATAGCAAAACAAAATTGCAAACATGAAGGCTACAGGAATCTCTTCAATGAAAGTACGGCGTAGTGCTCGTTTAAAAAGTTTTCAGAGAGAGAACGAGCCTGAAAACGACTAAATGTAACTCCGCTTCACTACTGTTGTCATTATTTCATGCGCAAATCCATTTATTAGAAACGCTTGCAACTGCAACTGACAACCACAGAGAAGAGGGCTACGAGAATAGGAGTATGAATCAGGCAGCTGACATGAAAACGACTGTTATTCTGTTTAAGATACCAAAGGGTTTCATAAACCGCTAGCATATGATGGATGCTTCACGATAAAAGATCCATATTTCAACTTGTTCAAACTGTCGTATAAATCTTCTAATACAAATCCATTCTTTCCGTCTTTCTATAGGTTAACCATGCCGATTACGAATTCCCTCTTAGTGACACAAATTTAGCCACCTTCAGACGTCTATAGCTGCAACAGAGATTTTTGGCCAGTCAACAAATCTGAGCAGAACATCACGAATGCTGTGAATTTCGGACTTTCTGTAATTGTAACTCCACTTCTCGTGCTAGGACTGCTGGAATGAAGCGGCCAAATAAACAAGGGTAACAACATCGCCATAATTGAGCTTCATAAGGAAAGCTTGCAAAACCGCATCAAAATGAGCAAGCACAAAATTATAAGACTGTAGGCGCCCAACTATGTTGCTGAATGAATTAGCCAAATGTCCAGATTGTTGCCTTACGACTTCAACAAATTTCCAAGCATAAAGAAGAGTGCTGGCGGTCAAACATACAAAATCTAGAGCTGACTCAGCATGTATATGGTTTACGTTATTACAGTCAAAATTGCCTGTCTTATCCGGCATGTTTCAAAAATGACCGAAGAGCGCTAAACTGTTTTTCAGATGAGCCATTGATTGAACAGTCCTGACTCTCGCTGTTCATGGTAATTGAGAAGCGCCTTTCAGTTAATGTTTAGCGATTTCAAAACGCTAAGGCGTTTGTCTTCCACAGGTGTTTGTAGCTGGTGTATATCGCTCATGCATGGATTTGGCGACGATATCAGCTTGCGCGCAACTACAACGTTTTCATCTTTCCCCGAAACAAAGACAAGTCTGTTGCCTGTGTCCTTTTTTGGGTAATAATCACGGTAATCACGGTAACAGTGAGTCGGTGATCCAGTTGATGAAATACAGCCCATCCCAACGGCGAGTACCTTCAGCAGTGTATCACTTCCGAAAATATTTTTGGAAAAAAAATTGCATTAAACGTTATGTTTAGTGATGCTTGATGTTCCCACATCCTGCAATCATCATATGATAACTTAAAATTTGTTCCTCAATTATTTGGAAGCTCTCTTCGTTACCCTTCAGCGAGCCCGTTACTCTTCAGTGCGGTTGCCGTTGTTTGCTGTAGTTTATTTGTCAATATGCACTACTGAATGCTCTCTCCAAAACTGACTGCGAAAACTTAATGCAGTATTTTAATATCTCCTAATCTAGCATTTTTCGGTCGATCAGCTGCAAACATCAAAACAATCTTCCCTCTGCGGAGGAAAAAAAACGCGGTAAAATAAGCTCTCCTGTCATGATTTCCGCTCTTCTCTACTCGCTTAGCACTTTAAAGTCAACGGCACAGTGTGCCTGGCCCATGTACGGTTTTTGGTGCAACACTTCTTCAGAAGTGTAGAGCCGCATTCGATGTAGTTGAAATGGCTTCTAGCGCTCAGAGGTAGAAGAAGTGGTAGATTTTAATGGTTTTTTCTTTCATATTTTCCTTGTGGTTACATACGACAGTTGTTGAGTCATGAAGAGGGCAACGAAAAATAAAAGCAAAAACAAGATAAACGCAGTAGAAAACGAAACTAGTCGAAAATCGGACGGAATGTTGTCATGTTATTCGAACGGTCGCAACAGAGCTGATGCATGTGTTTGATTCGGCCATTCAGCCGAAGAAAAGAAAGACACCTTGCTCGAATGGGCGTGGTCCTCTGGTATATGAGCCTTCAGAGAAGACTACAAACACTGCATTAGTTCTTGCTTCGTATTAAACGTTTCACTTAAAATACTTAGTTCAAACCTCTTTGAAATTCTAAGCTTTTTTTCCACCTCACGTGCACTCCAACCTCCACTTGCTCGTACTACAGAACGAAATTTTTGCAGCTACATTCATATTGCTAAAATAACAAAATTTAAACACAGCAGATGTGAAGGATAAATGCGCAAGAATAAGGACAATCTCTTCCGTTTAGCAGAGATTAATCGTCATATGCATATGCACTTCTCCTTTCATCTGAATTTTTAAATGCCGCGAGGATAGGAGCGCAATCGATCATTTTCATGTGCGCATTCCCTTTATGGTGAAATTCAATGCAAGTGTTGCGAAGTTGCCGGAATACGTTGGCCACCTTTAACATTTTCGGAGCACATTTCAGTGCACTGTTAACCCCAGCATCATCCACATCCTATCATCTCCAGCCAGCAAACTTTGTCATCCAACTGTAGAACGCAATCATGATCGTGGTTCACATTGAGATCCCAACATTTCTAGCACGAAACGTCTAGTTGCAAAGATTTTGATCACTCACAAAAGACATTGAGGTCGCCTTGTAGAATATGAAAACCGATAGCAGTTTCACGCGCAAAGGGCAACTTTTTTAAATGGTCTGGAAATAACTTGCAAGCGCTTAATAAATTTTCAAACAGTTCATTCATGCACGATGCGAATAGCAACGACCATTCACACTCCATAAGGAACACTACTGTTTATGTAACGATAGCTGAAGTAACACTTACTTTAACAACGAAGTGCGATTCATGAGAGAGCATCCCGACCACTTTAACAGTGAATCGCAAACAGTAAAAGCGCCTAGCTTGCGCACAAGCTGTTATGACAAACAACGTCGAAGACCTTAGCAAAGTCTGTGAATACTTCACTGGTTTGAATTCTCTGATTAAGTGCACTAGTCCGATCAGTATAATTGAGGCTATTACTGCGAAATAGTTGATCGACTTGGCAAAAAGCCATACTGGACAAAGTTGAATAGCCTGTTGTTCACTTGGTGCTCACGTCTTTTACCCCATACAGTACAGTTGCCATCATCTCGCATACCTAAGAGGCTAAGCTGGTAGGGCGATAATTCTATCAGTAAGTTAGAGGAGGCTCCCTTAGCAAAGCATTACCTAGAGCACTCTTCCTAGCAAACGGAAGTAAGTAGCAGGAGACAGTTCGCTCGAAAAGGAGACTGAAGTGGGAGCGGGGAGGGGTAAGGATAGTGCTGGTGGTGTGCTCTATGAGCTAGAGGATACGCTGTCAGGAATAAACGAGATGACACGTCAGTTTACGAAAAAAAAAACGTTTTTCTCAGCTGAGAAGAGCAAGCATGCTAGGTCAATTCACAAACAAAGCCTGAAATCAAGCCACCTCTCGCTTACACCGAGATTGGAAAGGGTAGAAAGTACTCCAAGGCTGATATCAGTAAAGCAAGAATAGAAATGAGTTGCTTATGCAACAGCCTATGTAAAGGAACGAGCGCTTCATAAGCCCATCTGCTTAACGAATAATAGAAACCTGTAACAATTCTTAGTGAGTGGCTTACTGAGCATCATACAAGGTGAGCATTTCATCCCAACACTATTGGCCGGGAATATGCGCTTATTGGACATCGTAGTTTAGCAGTTCACCAAACAGAAGAAAATTCACATCTCTTGCAGAACTGACAAGTTATTTCAGAAACAGTCTTTGCTCTCCTTGCGCTCATGCAACGAAATGTCATAGAATGATCCATGCAAAGATTGTCAAATAAACGGAAACATCTCCGAGGATACATGCTGTTGCTTCTGATCGCCTAATATTTTCCTGGTCAACAGCTGATGCACTATTTTTTTAAGATTGAGATCAACAAACAATAGAACTCGTAACTTGAACTCTGGTCTAATGTGTGCACTTCATTAAACCTTCCATTCTGCGGTTCTGCTTTTGTCTCTATTTTTTGTTGAATGTGAAATTTGCGTGTGCACAAGCCTGTACGACCAAAGAGGACTCTTCCCGGCGGCTCCATTAAAAAATTTTCTAAGTAAACTTTAGCAAATAAGAAATTCCCTATTGACAGTGCTCTTTTCAAGTGCATGCTCTACGAATAAAACAACTGCACAGAATAATAGATCTGCACAGTGAATGAGAAGAAGAAACCGTACAGAAGGAAAATGCTCAGTGAGATACTGAATCACGAAAGAGAAAAAAAATATATCGTGAGCTTCAGGAAATACTAAAGCGGGAAGAGAAAATGTAAAATTTGGCAAAACGTACACGGCGGTTGAATATTATGAGGCAAACAGATAGAGAGTCGAACTTTTATTGAAAATCAACCAGCTATTAACAAAAAGACTTTTACTCCTCTTGAGAAGAGGGATAAAAAGCATAGTTGGCACTCGCAGCTAAAGAAAGCTCAACAGGTGTGATTGTATAAAAATCTAAAAGATGACAAGCATACAGGTTTTTTTTGCCGAGTCCAAGTGTACATAGCCAAGCAAGTGAGCACGGCTATCCACGATTTACAGGGCCCCTTAGTGTCACGCACTGAATGGATTCCATTCACTCAAAGCCAGCGTTCCGGATAGCACGAGTTGCTCTCGTCTTTTTTCTGGCAGCGAGGGGGGAGGGAAGGGAGGAGGAATTGAAAGTTTGAAGGGCTGCGCGTTCCACAAAAAGCACGTCATCCACTGTAGTCGGAGTTTATGTTGGTCCGTTTTTCGACCTTGTGGATTTCAGCAGCGTTCTCTTACGCAGACCGATCTCTGATACACTCCAGTGCGTCCTGAATCCTTCTACTGAGCCAGTGTAGTGAGTTTACTAAGAGCTAATCATTTTGGAGGAACTGGGTTCACCTTTCTTCGCCAACGCTGCGAACTGTAACCTTCGTTGACATCTCACGAGTCTTTGCTCACCTTTGTACAAGTCCAAGGCATCCGTGCTTTGTTCAAACTCCTCGTCTGCCTTAGTTTGTTTTTTGTATGACAAGGATGAACTATAGCGACTCAAGCTCACACGATGTTGCAGGTCCTTCCAGTGCAATAATTTCCCATAAGTTGCGATTGAGCTGATTTTAGGAGTTCCTTAGCATGCGCTTGATCGCTCAAAGTACTTCGGCGGCATCCTTTTAAGGTCGCCTAGACTACTGGATGTTTCTCGTTCACGGACTTAAGTCGCTTGGGGCGGTTTTGGGATGATCACCGAGAAGCGCGACAAATCCCCTGCAAGTAAAAGATGGCTTCACTTATCCACTTTTTCGACCCCTTAGAATTCATTACATCAGCCACGTCCCTGTTGACGCTGTTCCTCCAGTAACAACAGAAGAAGGAATACGACTAAAACCGGCCGTTCTCCGACACAGATCGCCGAAATGCTGACACTCCGTTGGAGCGCTTTCGAGCTGACTCGAATACTACCAGTTGAGCTCGGCAAAGAGCTTGCGGAAATTCATGCCTTCGTTGACGCCTCTAATGATGTAGAAGTTGCCGTTGTGTGTCTACATGCTCTGGCAAACACAGCTATGGAACTGCATTACTGATGGACAAGGGTAGAAAGGTTTCAATGCATGGCACTAAAATCTCTTGGCTCTAATTGATGGTCGCACTGATCGCAGTTGGCGCCGACATCATGAATTTGGCGTTCGACTTTGCGAGTTGCAGCTTCAACTTGCAAGAAAGGCCATCGTTTATGCCGCCTGTGGGTCGGAGTCTACTGTGTGATCACGCAAGTCGGGAAAACGTGTCCTGGCTGCAGCAGTCTTTAATAAGTTGAATTTCGTTTTGAGGGACGCTTCGAATGCAATGGATGCGATGACGGGTGCGATTACACTGTAGCTTCAGCCCCATCTAGTGATGCGGCCTTTGAATTATTCTTATACCAGCAATGATTCAAAATTTCACCGACTGGTTTTTCGTTTTGGTTGGTTCTTTGGTGGAACGAAAAGCACCCCCAGCAATAGTGACTAAACAAATACTGAAGAGAACAGAGGCGAATATTGGATAAAATGGACTTAGAGAGAAGAAACGAGTAACGGACGGAAGTGATAGCTGGGAAGGCAAAGCAACGACGTAGGGCAGGAGACCGACAATATAGCCTTCCTCTAGAAACCGCCGGGTCACGTTTTCCTTGGTCCTTTGTTAGAAACCGACTGCCTTGGTCGAATATCTGGGCTCCACTGATTGGCACCAGCCTTTCCTTCAATTCCGCTGCTCGCTTTCTATTCCGCCAGCATTCTTCTTTTGTGGCTTCATTTTTGCCGTTTTTGCTTTTCAACTTTTACTTCACACTTCTGCCAGGAAGAACCTAGCATCTTTCTAATATCCAGTGCGGCCGGCGAGTCACTATAAATGAGCTCGCAAATTGCGTCAGCGAGAGCGGATAGCAAAGTGCGCCCGCGGCATCGTCAAGCAGTTGTGGAGTAGTGTTGTCGGAATTGAATGGAGGATATAGTTGTATCCGCACATGTACATACATGTATCAGAGTGCGTACACCTATGCGTAGGCGAGTGAATTACATGTTCGAATGTCTGTTTCTGCGCGCTGTGAGCCCTGTTTGAATGCTTTCCGGTGCACTGCGCGTTGCAGTGTGTGAGATAGTTTACTAAACGTGTCACCTTGTGTGCTGGCGTAGGATTTTTGGAAGTACCTATGGTTGTATAAGCGTGTGATCTTTGTGTGCCTACCTTTGTCCCGTGATCGTGCACTGCATGCGCCACCGATGGGGAGGATAAGGGCCGAAACTGGAAAATTGTTCCATCTGTATTCTTAGCGTTTATGCCTATGTATGTGTCATCTTTGTTCGCTGTTCTTTTTTTCGCTTCCAATCAATCCTTCCCTAACAAATGATGCCGTCTAGTGTGGCGCTGCAAAATAGCACTCGACAAGCAAGGAGATAGAGACAAACGATATGAATTTCATTCTTTTCCTTTGCGGCAATCTTTCTGGCGAGGAACACAACCTTCATGCTCCGGAAGCACGTCTACCGACTTTGATGACTGGGGCACGGCCGACTGCGTGCACTCGCCCATCACTGATTTGCAAGTAGGCAAGGTAATTGCGGGGAACTGGCCAGGCCGCAAACGCACAAAGGCACATACAAACAAGCACACATATACAAACACGTACACATACACACTTGTGCAAGTTCGCAAACACACACGTGCGTACATACGCACATACCTACAAACAACGCTCGCACACTCACGCATAAACACACAGGCATACACACACGCACGCAAACACACACGCGCACACACAGACGCAGATGATGCGCACGAGAACACGATTGCCCATAAACGCTCGTACACATACGCATGCACTCAAGCGAACACTACTGCGAGGACGTACATATAAATGAATACGTACGTGACGCACATACGCAGAAACACACACGTGAACAGGCAATGCTCGCTCACACTTGTGTGCACGAGCTCGTACGCATGCCCACCCAAAGACCGTCAGCATATCGTAAGCGCCGCTACCATCCACATAATTTTCCAGAATACCTCCATTCCCGCTCTCCCCCCCCCCCCCCCCCCCCCCCCCCCCCTTTCTCTTTTTTTTTTTGAGGGGGGGGGGGGGGGGGGGGAAGGGAATTTCTTATTTGCCTTCCTCCTGGCTACGGATCCCGACACGCCTCATATGCTTTTCGTCGTAACTGTTTGGAGTGCCTATCTTTAAAATTTGTTTTCACTGTATCTGTCCTCCTTTCGGTGCTCTATTTTTCTTCACTTTCTTTGTGTTTCTCTTTCATTTGCCTTTTCCAATGGCTTCACTCTATCCGTAAGTCGGGCTTACTTAATCCTGCGGACAAAATGCTGGACGGTTGGAAGCTAAACAATAGATATTCAGCATGCCGCTTCGGTTCTTCTTGCTTTCCCCAGCTGTTTTATATGTCTTCCTATCCCAGTGAGCAGAGATGCCAGCATCCTGACGGACTTCGCGACACAGTTATATTTGTAGGCTTTCATCATCCACCCCCTTCACACTCACCCCTTTGCCTTTGTCCACCCTAGTCTTCGTCATTTTATTGAACCATATGAAACCATGAAAAGAAGTTGCCTTATACTGTCAAATGGTATAAACGATTACCGTGGTTTAGCACGAGGTTCATAAAGCTTGCTCAATAAAGGCTCCAGATACTAGCTTTTCGTTGCTTTTCCAATGTCTCACTGCTTTCCTTGCTTTCTTCTTATTACTCACAGTTGCATTAGAATCGATATTATATTAAGGAAGAGGGCCAAGGGAGCAGTATGCGTACACTTGAAAATTCTTAATGTCAGACAGCTCAATTTCGTAAATATATGGATGCAATTATTTCCAAAAGTCGAACCGATTGCAGGTGAAAATAAAGTACAGTATTTTTCTATCGAAATGTGACCGTTCTTCTTTCAGCTGAAAAAGCGGGCATTGCTATCGTGCGCGAAAGTACAATCTAGCCTTCGCGGCTGGTGAGAGAAAACGGTTTGGTCTCCGAAGCCGATCATTCGTTCATCAGCGTAAAATGCACAAGTATTATAGGTATTCATCAAAGCCAATCGTTGTTTTGGAGACGCACCTATGCATTTTGAACGAAACAGCATCGGAATAATTTTGCAAATCACATTTCCTTTTAAATCGAAATGATCTCCTTTCACATGAAGTTCTACGCAAATGGAAGTGAAAAAGAGAGATTTACTCTTCATTGCTTTTAAGGGGAAAACGTTCTCTTTTCAAAAGATTTATTGCTTTCGAAATTTTAATGACAAAACACGTTTGTTTTGAGGAGTTCGTATGCATTTTGACAACTTAGGAGCACACAGTTCTTTTGAACTAGTTTACATTACGAATCGTTTCGCTCTTTGTGAAAGTAATAAGTTCACGAGTGATTGTGGCATGCGTTCCTACAGTCGTCATTTGGATGCTGCACTGAAAATCGGAATAAATAAAATAGAAAATAAAATAGAAAACATTGTTGTTTTTGCCCAAGCGTACGTCCCAGGGTTGAGAATTTTTCTGTGTGTTGTTAGCAGAGTTCCTCATACAAATGTTTTTTTGTCGTATTGCTGAAATATGCTGATTTGAGGTCCCGATAATTGCTAACAGTGTAGTGAGAGCGGAAGTTTTCGAGCTCACTGAAATCAGCGCAGGGCAAAATGCCGCGAATGCGCGAAATCAAAGCGATTGAGAAATTTCCCGCTGAAACAAGCAAGGTCATTCAAAAAATTTGAACTTGATGAAAACGCAGCATTATGGGGGGGGGGGGGGGGAAAGCTGAACAAATAAATGATTCGCGAGTTCTTTTGGGCAAATGTAAGATTTCCAATAAAGGATGAGCTAAGCGAGCTTCAGTGCTCGCAAGCCAGACAAGCGAAGGCTGAGCGAACGATTCGACTCGAAAATTCTGGAGATGATAGGAAGCTACTTTTCGAAATCTATTCGTGCTTTCTGCACACCTTCGTGTATGTGGGCGATGCAGTGAGCATATTCACTATTTGATTAACAATAGTTTAATTTTAAGCTGGAATTTCATGCATGCTGAAAGTAAGCCTTCAGCACACATACTTTCTACGATTTCCCGCTGAGGCGCTCTTCTCCGTTAGTCGACCCTCCTGTTCCAGATAGGTGGCGGTGTTCCACTGTTGCTTATAAAGCCTTAAACTTTCCAACCTTTTCCGCTTCTTTTCCAAAACAGATGTGGCGTTATAATCTACATGATTTCATAGGATATTGCTGACCTGTTAAGAATATTCTACTCCATTACGGAATCTTCAGTCGGCTTCTCATATTAGCTTAGTAGAAAATATTCGTAAATGCTTCATTCATTCCTCTTTCAAGCGCTTTTCCGGTGTTCTCGACTAAACTGAGCACTCCGCTAGGTTGAAAATCAGTGATTGATCGTGATCTGTAGTCCATACTGGGTGAATATTCGCTCTTCATTATCGAATTGCTTACAGCTGCTCACAAATTCTCCTTTTTGATTTTTCAAGTGTTCTGCTGATCTTAGTCGCCGTACATAAAGCTCCAAAATGTTTCACTACCATAGTTCCACACCGAGCATATGTGGAACGTTCTCACATAGTTGATCATTGCATCAAGTTGCCCATCTTTTAGGCGTCAGGCAAGCCATTTCAATCTTGAGGCCATTGTTGACCTCGTACGTTGAACTGACAAGGCGAGAACATGAAACTTGAAACTCAGATTTCGGTCATATTTTGTCGACGGATAGATCATCATTTTTTCGGTCGAGTTTCTTTTCGTTCCTCTTCTTTTCTGTCCAGCTAATGCAATGTTTATTCGCAACAACTGGTTTCCAGGGCACGTCTTAGTAAGTTCATCTCTAGTCCGCCACAAATTCGGATTTCTAGTCGCCCTTTGCAATCGTCAAAAAAAACTGCTTAATACCATTGACGTGGCGTTGACTTCACACGCATCTCCCCTGATTTTCAGTCTCATTCCGTCTCTCTCTTCATTGCAATCTTCTTCAACCAAAAACCAACGTCCAGCACTCAAAACTGTGGTCACAGTAGCATTTCGTGATTCAGTGAGACTTCGTTATCCGTTCTTCACGATAATTCTGTTTTAATAATGAAGCCCATGACTGGCTTTTCATTAAACTCTGCGTAAGCTTTTTGTCATTAAATGCACAGAATATTATTACCATATCCAAATGAAGGACCGAAACTGTACTTGGTGGCTTACGGATAGGATGGTAGTCAGCTCATGCGTCGAACTTTTACGGAATACGCCAAGCAGTTGACAACTGGATGGGCTAGGCTCAACGGTCTTAGATTGTCACAGTAAGTTAAGATTTTGTAGTATTTTGTTTAAGCATGAAGATTGGCAATCCAAAGCGCATTTTTCCGGTTAAAACACAAAGGTTGAATCAACAGTTTCGGACTGAAGTGAACCGCAGCTGAAATGAACAAAATAAAGTAACCGATTCAAACCAAAACAAAAGTAAAGTAAAGGTGAAAGCAGGTGGAAGTCACTACAAATGCTCGAAATCGGAACCAGGACAGAGACGAGATGATAATAGAAGAAACAATCGTAAAAAGAAGAAACGACCATAGCTGATGAAGAACATCAGATAATACAGATAGGGCAACGGATTCAGATCAGCATAAAAGAATGATACTTCACAACAGAAAAGCTTTCTGCTTTATTATCATTCACACTTTCGTCCTTTGGACTCATCACGATTCATTCAGTTCCTCATCCTATTTCAGTTCAAAATATGGAAGTTCACTTTAGAAGTTTTAGCTCAAGTATTCATGGAGAACGCTGTGAACAACGAACAAGTTGTGCGTAATAAATGGCCTTTCAATAAAATCATCAGGGGAACTAAAATTTATTCTCTTTCCGTACCATCCCTAGACGTAAGCCTAAGCGATCGCAGAAGCAATAAAGCATATCTCTAGAATTGGCTGTAAAGCCGAAAGTAAACCTATGCTGTCAAGAGGTTAATAGAATTTCTTCAACCGCCACCATCATTTCTGACTACAACCGGCAGAAAGTTAATTGATGCTCAGGTGCCCTTAGCTATTCGTCCGGTGGAAAAGTGGCTGGTGCCTAATGGAATCTAGCCAGTGGTTCTGTGATGGGACTACTGAACGATCATCCTGACAACATAGGAAGCGCTTTGTTAAAATTCGAAAAAAACGAGACGCTCATAATAAAAGGAAGCAAAACGGCTAAAGGTGTCCTTTATAGAGCATTAAGCTTAATCCATACATGAGTGCACCAACTCACCACTGAACCCAGAAGTTCCATAAAGACATGCAGGTCAGCAATTCCTTTGCCTCGCACAATTTTCGCATTGCGATTGTAGAATTCTTCCACTCAAGGTTTTAGCATTAATTGGCTGTAAAGCCGAAAGTAAACCTATGCTGTCAAGAGGTTAATAGAATTTCTTCAACCGCCACCATCATTTCTGACTACAACCGGCAGAAAGTTAATTGATGCTCAGGTGCCCTTAGCTATTCGTCCGATGGAAAAGTGGCTGGTGCCTAATGGAATCTAGCCAGTGGTTCTCTATGATGGGACTACTGAACGATCATCCTGACAACATAGGAAGCGCTTTGTTAAAATTCGAAAAAAACGAGACGCTCATAATAAAAGGAAGCAAAACGGCTAAAGGTGTCCTTTATAGAGCATTAAGCTTAATCCATACATGAGTGCACCAACTCACCACTGAACCCAGAAGTTCCATAAAGACATGCAGGTCAGCAATTCCTTTGCCTCGCACAATTTTCGCATTGCGATTGTAGAATTCTTCCACTCAAGGTTTTAGCATTCATGAAGAAAGTTTCGCCACTACTGCACGAGCATCACATATACGCTCCTTCCACTGTTTAAGAAATAGAAGTAGCTTACAGCTGAGAGTCCCAGTCATGTTCCCAAATTGCCCTCTCCCTTCCCAAACTTGATATTTGAGTCTCCGTATCGAATGTGTTTGGCCTTCCGAATTGCACACTCTGCTCATTCAGCCGCGGTCCAATTTTTGCAATGCAAATGAGCGCTTGAGACTTCTAAAATTATATGATGGCACTGTAAATGATCGCAGCGCAAATCATCGAAATTTGACTTTGAAAGCCACTGTTATTATCATAAAATATATTTTTAGATAGATTTCTAGCCCATGGTCTACCTAGTACTTTCACTCTCTTCTTCAAATTATGGACATTTGCACTGAAACTGCGGTGATATAGGTGGATTTCTTTGCGTTTCAGACCGGTATGCGCCTGCGCCATGTGCTCAGCATCGTCTCAGTCGAACGTCGGCTTGTTGAGCAAAGCATCTCCGTCAATGATAAAAACGAAATAAACAAATGAGGAAACGTGCCAGATGGTAGCCACGATTATCCGTTTATCTCAGGCAAAGTTTGTGCAGCTCGAACTACTGAAAGGTCTTTAAAGCAACTCAACAATATCCAATCCTTAATTAGTTGTCCCTGACAAAACCATAAACGATGGATCATTTCGAAATGAACCTTATCAGTGAAGGATCTAGCTATCAGAACAAGTGCTCCAGCGTCGCTACTGAATTGATCAGCTGCATTAATTCAACAACAGCACAATACATCCTGGCGACTGTAGTCCAAATGAGCGGGATGCATGTATATTTGAAAAACGCAATTACATAATCTGGGGCGAATCTTTGAGGCTTCGAGAGCTAAAATGTACTGATTTCAGTTAGCAAGGAATTCGAGTAGTGACTGTGAAGTTTTTGACCGCGAGCGCCATTAGGCGAGCATGGAAAATCGCGAAAATTGCAACGGCCTACAATGATACTTAATCGAATAACATTGCAATGGTGTACAATACGTTGCAATAGTTAATGATTACTGTCTCACACTTTCAATAAACTTTAATGAATACCTAACAGTTTCAATAGACTTTAATGAATACCTAACAGTTTAAATAGACTTTAATGAATACCTAACAGTTTCAATAGACTTTAATGCTCATATTTTCAATAAAATAACTTTTGATAGTTTTTCTGCGCATCGCATGACGACCAGAATAGCGCATTGGTAAAAACAGCACGCATGGAAAGTAGTAAACGAGTTGACTGAATTCAATTGTTTTTTTTTTCCTTCTGAATAAAGAGATAGTCAGATCGCAGTGGTGTCGCACTTAAAGTCGTGTTGAATTTGACGGGACGTCTAAGCGAAACAGATATAAACGATTGCATGACAATAGGATATCACCATTCACCCATTCGAAATGCTGCGATTTCTTGCCAAGGTACAAAAAATATACTAGCGAGTTTGCTGCTGTGAACAGTAAAAGCGATAGTGCGCGTCTTACCCAACACCGCTGACTGTCACGGCTTCCATATCAAAATGATACCATTGAGCGCTGAAGAGTATATAAGCAAGACTATTGAAGAGTTTATAAGCATGCATAGTATTTGATTAACAACTGCTTTGTTAGATGGAATTAAGACAACAAGCATATCAAGGTTCTACTTGATTGAAACATTAGCGCTTCATAAGCCGAAAGTTCAAAAGTAAGAGGAATGTGAAGTCCATTCAGTAAGAGGAATCTGTCCATTTCCAACCGTTTTACGAAACAGAAGCTGCATGCGAAGTCTTTCGGTCGTGGCCTCACAACAAACTGACTTCTGTCATCGTGTGCAATGAAATAAGGCACGCATGTCATACCGAAAATATCTCAACAATAACACTGACTACAATAACGTTTCGCTCAGCCAACAACATTTACGAGCAACGCCTCACGATGCCCTAATCAAACGTTGATATTTTGCATGTGAAACCAAGCATGCACATCGCATAGTCGCCTTCTTCCTCTCGTACCAAGACACGTAAAATATGGTTATGTTAAAGAGGTTGACAGTAGGCATGCATGCGACGAGGGTTTAGCGCTGCGGTTAGTGTGTATAGTTTAGAGTTGAAAAATGGATATGTGCGGCTTAAAAAAGGCTTGCGAGTGAATCCAGCTGGAACGAAAGAATTAGATACAAAGCTGAAACCTGCCTGATGCGCGAACTGCAACATGCTTTTTCCGGTTCCCGTTCACCTTCACCTCTTAGAAAATGGTTCTCAGTTCACTTGCTATAATTTTGGGCAATTATCCTACCTCAATAGTGCCTACAAGAATTGTTGTCTTAGTTCGTGCCCTTTCTCGGTAATTTGAAGCGTCAGTGAAGCAGCGCGAAAAGTGCTTAAAACGAGCCAGCATTTTTTTGAAGAAAATCCTAATCCACAAACAATTGCATTCTATAACAGCTCAGCTGTTTATCCTTTCCTATGCAACTAGAAAATTCTCAATGGAATTACGGTTTCGGTGGAAGCTATCAAATGAGATTAAGGATGCCCTTAAATTCAGTCACATTTCCTGAAGAATGAAAGTGGCTCGTATGGCTTTGCGATGGTAAGCTCTTCGTGAGTAACTGAAATTTTGAGTAAGAAGGATTCTGAATGCCACTAAAGTGCTTCATTCCAAACCCGGTTGTTGGCTGAGTGCACTTTTCGAGGAGACTTTTTGATATAATGATTGCACTCCATGTTGTGCGTATGAACGTCGCGCATCGAAATGAAAGTAAAACAAGGGCGAAATATGATGCCTGCAGTAAAGATCGAAGCAATTTCCCTGCTGCGGTTGAGTCCAGAAATTATTGAGCTGTTGTTACATAGCATTTCTGCTCTGTATTTTGTAATTTCCCATCCATGGTCGAACGGCAATAACGACACAACCGGTTGAGTGGTGTCCATTAATGCAATATTTAGCTAAATCAAGCACCATTCGAAGCACAGATAGCCTTACACACATAAAATGTTGAACTCAAGGTTTGGCAAACAGGAAGGGACTCCATAAAGCGTGCAGTTTCTAACAAAAGAGCCCACTGCATATTAAAGGATATAAATACGAAAAAAGTATTCGAAATTGTCGAAAAGGCGAATGGCATATGCCTTTCGTTAAAAAACTTGTTTCGTTACACATACGTGAAAATCTGTTTTATCCCGATCTGGAAAAGTATCGATTGTTAAAAAGTTGTGAGTTGACTGCGGTCATTTATGATGGTAAGCAAACCTTATGCAAATGGACAATTTGCAGAAAGTCATTCGCACACTTAAGCGTTTCTCTGAAAACGCTTTCTAAGTGCGATCATGTTACAGCTCATAAGAGAGGTGAAATGAGATGATTTTCTGTGACTTGCTCATTATCTCTTCTATAGTCACCGCAAAGTTGCGAAAAAAAAAGAGGAACTGCCAACAGGAACTGTAGTCGTCCCACGAACGAATGAAAGCAGCGTTTAATTCTGTATAAAACGCGCGAAGTGTACGTTTTCGCCTTTCTTATTAATCCAAACAACATGAGACTATTTCTGCAGTATATGTTTTGAAAAATTGCAACTGCACTGAACTGAGTTAGGAAAAGGCAATCTCGTGGCAATATTGGTCATGCCATATGTTTGTTTTTGTAAAAGACTAATAATAGAAAAAAAACTGTAAATATGTTTGGTGAGGAAAGCTCGAAGCCATGCCAGGGGATGTTTATGATGTCGTGTTTAAAACAGCCCATTTTGTTCAAGAGGCGATATGAAACCAATGAAGAACGCTTAATTACGCATTTGCCTTCGACAAGTGATGAACAAGCAGGCCCTTCGCTAGCACTCTTGAGCGATGGGGGTCGTTTCGGAAGCTGGGAATCGCTGCTCTGTGTCGCTGCAAAAGTTCCAACTACAACGAACAGTGTTTCTTTCGTTCAAAAAATGGATCACAAAGAACAGCCGCAAGCTACCATCTTGAACAATGATACTCGGTAGAAATTTCACGTCTTGTAACTGCGTTGCATAGGTGCGATCTCAAAAAACGATTTGCTGATGAGGTCATATTTCAAAATCATGCTCGCGATGTGCATCGTTGACGCACTCACTCTGACGCTCAAACGCATTTTCACCTGTTTCTTGTCGATAGTCGGTGCAAGCATTTGCGTATATCCGCGTTAATACGCGTTTATACGCAAATGCTTGCACCGATTATACGTCGATAAGGGGTCACCTCGCATGTGGTGCGCTCATCTTATTGTTCCGAAGGAAGAAAATAAAATGGAAATTTCGTTAGCGGTTAAGAGTGCACTTTCGATTTTTTAAAAAGCGAATGCATGCCAGTAATGAATGTTCGCGACACAGCGCAAGCTCGCTTATGAAACCACCAGTAACTGTAACCACAAGCTGTGCGAATAAATAACCGGTGAACTGCACAAATGGAAACGAGCAGAAGAGAACGAAGCAGTGGACGTCGATCTGTGGAAGGGTGTATTGCTGATCAGTTGAATCATTTATTCATTTTTTCCATTAAAAAGACCTTTCCACCCTGCACCGATTCGCTTTCACGCATCGAACTAGAATTTTGCACAGTCAAAATATAAAACGTTTCACTTTCCCATCCGAGTCTCTTCAACTCGCCGCCTTCATAGTTCATTATACTTCGGCTACTTGTTTTACTTGCACCCCTACTTAAGTTCTGCAAGTGATTTCGTTTTCTTATGCTTCTCGTCGACGACTTCTCCCAAAACACGGACTTAATTACCTCCCGTTCTTGACTCTTTCTTTGTTCCTTTGCGAATTTCCGGGAGTTTTAAAATCTTCCAGTGTTAGATATGCCCAGTCTGTGTTTCCACGAAATAATTGGCTCCTGAAATTTTGCTTTTTTGAGCGGTATATTGAGCCTGCACATTATATGTCAGTGGTCGGAAAACTTTTCTGCTTATAAACGGAATACCCTACCTGGGACACGATCGACGGCCAAACATGATTTAATTGGGCAACACCACTCATTGCCTAGTCAAATCCTCTTATCGTTGCCATGAAATTCAAATGCAATTTTGCGCGGTTTTATAAACTTATGAGGTAGAATTCTTGTCCTTTTTCTTTTTACCTAAATATATAGACCACATAGGTCTGGGTTGGGTCCAGCCACTCCCACAGGCTTTTGATACATGCACTACTGGAATTAGAGTTGGCGGCGAAAAAAATGAGTCGGTTACGCACTCATACACGCTTTTTTGTTTTGGCCTATGATTGCTCCAAAAGCTTTGAACTTTAATGCTGTGCGAATTCTGCAGCAATCACGGCAGCTAGCAAACCAGTCGCTGTCGGTTTGAACTAGACGTGGACGTATATACGTTTGCGTACATGCTGGGAAAATGTTCAGTTCGACCATATCCGCTATTTTCTACAGAACTGGGAAGGATGGAAACTGAAATCGATGCTAAAGTCCTATTTCTTTTGCCAAACTTGCCCGCCTCAAAAATTCCCTGGTTGTTGTGCTGTTCTCACATTAAGAATTTGTTCTTGATGATACAAAAAAACCTTTTTTTAAACGTATTTTTCTCGTGGAGAACATGATGGAGCTGCACGTAAGTGGTGGAGCTAACTCGCCTCATGCAAAACTCTTTCCATCGTCGTCAATAACTTCACCATCTTCATATTCAAAGGCTTGCGCGTAAACACTTAGCTCATTGCTCAAATTAAGTGCTTAATGCAGAAAAGCTTCGCTGTTTGCTTTCAAAAAAACAATCTCATGAAACAAATCTCACAAGAGGTACCAATAAGTCTCATTCTAAACAAATTGACTCTACCTGTTGTTACCTTAATGATTTCTTGGTCATCTTTATTGGACGAGGGAATGATCGTTGCACTTCTTGGTCCGCGCAATCTGGCCATTCGGTCGAAGAACGCGCCAGAGTGAAAAATTGTGGGACTCCACCCTACCCGAGATTATTTCAAGATCGATGAAGTATATTAGAGTTTGCCTGGTTGTGGCCCAAAACAAGCACTGGGTAGATCAAGGCGTTTTAATTACCCGCCACTCGTTGTTTACAAAGCTTTTGGCGGTTGCCGACTTTGCATGGCCCTGTCCTTATGTCACCAAGCACGGATGTCGTTTGTAGACGACTACGAAAATCTCACCTCTTTTTTTACCAAATTGATGTCCTTTTAAGCAGTTAGGAGCAACAACGAAGCAATACAGCATGAGAATCGTAGTAAAATCCTGAAGGTTAAGAGCGAATGCCACAACGGCTGCGAACGGACGGCATGACGTATGCTGTCCGCAATACGAGCTTTAGCCTAGTAAATGCTCACAAGCCAAACGAGAAGCAAGGAACGCTTAGCTGCGCAGAAACACTTCTACTCGATCCCCCATCGAACAACTGCTATTTGTACTATTTTCTACGCGACGACTAAATGATTTGCTTTGTACATCGAAACTGCTGCCGCTGTTGCTGCCATTAAATTCCATCACTATTCCATTCCATTCCACATACCACTTCTATTTCGTCCGTTCCATTCTATCCCATTCCATCCCATCTAAATCTCATCCGTTTTGTTTACCACAGCCCATTCCTGTACATCGCATATCCAACCCATGCCATTTCCTTTCACCTCCATCCCATTCCATTTCGTCCCACCGCCAGCTCATTCCGCTCGATGTTACCTCCCTACATTCCATTCCATTCCACCGTTGCTTCATTTCAGTTCTTGATCTGCAACTTTTCCACGACGCCTACATCCCACCTCTATTCTATCTTGTTCTACTTTTTCTATACTATTCACATCTGTTCAGCTCCCATAAAATCAATTCCACTGCACCAAAAGTTAATTTTCCACGCCAGACCAGTGGAAAATGTGGCTCGACTGGTAGAAGTTCCTACTATGCACTTAGCCTACTGTAGCTTTCCTCGGAAGGCCGATGAATCGTTTGCATAGGGCACTTCCGGAGGCGTAGATAGCGCACAATCAACTCCCTAAGCTGATCCCCACACACATATGTTTCTATGGGTGGTGAGTATGTGACGATTTGTTCCATGGCTTCCTCGGCACTTTCAACATGTCATGGGCCGTAATGAACTTTAAAAACGCAAAATTTGCAAACTAATCGAAAAATTCTGAGCATAACTTTTTGTTTCTTAAGAAAATTGAAATAAACCATTTCTTTATGCGAGATCTGCGCGCACCATCTTTCTACGTAGCGTTGTTTTCCAGAAATGCTGCTATAGAGTTCAGTTTAGTTACATAATACGCCGCAATTAGGAACAACGGAACGATTCCTCGCAACAACCATAATGAGGTTCTAGTTGATTGCTACTACAGCTATTTCGACGCTTTATGCCGCTGCGCTATAAATGAGCCTACAATGTGGCCTTATCAACGAAAAATATCTCCGTTATACGTTAACGAAGCTCTGGTTCTCAGAACATGCTTCCCTTGTTCAAATTGTAATTATGTTGTTATTATCGTGCACAGACAATAGTAGCAAATTGTCAAAGAAGGAACCGTCTTCGCCTTCAATTCGTGGCTGAAGTAAGACAAGACGTCGTCCATTTGTGGACGAGTTACAAATTTCGAGTTCCCCTTCATTCCATCACCCTGTTTTTGACCCTCTTCACCTGCTGCTTGCTTTGCTCTTTCTTTCTTTCCCGCTGCCTTTCCACATGCAGTACCGTTGTTATTTGTCAAAAGCTTTCCGTTCCTTCAGTCCCTCTCTCCTTATTTTCTACGTTCCTTTTTCTAACGCACCTCAGTAACTGTTAAGCCACCCGCGTTTGAAGAAAGCGTATCAAACAGCTACTGGCGAAAAGGAATCAGACTTGATCAAACGACTATAGAATATACAGATCGCGCGTGTGATATCAGTAGAATTGTTGAAAAGGATCGAGAGATGTCGATTAAGCTCCGCATATCACACGTGTGATCTGCATTTTCTACAATCGCTTGATCAAATTTACTTCCTTTTCGCCAGTAGCGGTTTAATGCACTTTCGAGAGTCAAATTGGCCAAAGAAATAGGACTTTAGTGTCCATTACAGTTTCCTCCCTTTTCAGTTCTGTAGAAAATCGTGAATATGATAGAATTGAGCATTTTTTTCCCAGGAGCCATGTGACGCAAAATCTACGCTGACATATACTCGCCCGCGTTGAGTTCAAGGCAGCAGCGATTGATCTGTTATCCGCCATGATTGCTGCAGAATTCGCACAGCATTAAAGTTCAAAGTTTTGGAGAAATCGCAACTTGAACAAAAGAGAGTATGTTGGCATCTGACCCTTTCTTTTATTGCCAACTCCAACTCCAGTAATTTAATCACATTTGGGACTCAGTGTAGTGCTTTGAACGAGACCAGTCTACATCCACAAGATTGAAATATTTAGGCTGTGTAGACAAAAAATAAAGGAAAAGATCAAGGATTCTATGGCAAAAGTTTATGACGATGCACCAAATTGCATTTGAACTTCATGACAGCGAGAAGAGGAATAGTCTTGAAAAAAGTATTGGTGAACGGTTTAATGAGGTTAGACCTAGGATGTTCTCTCAGGCACGGCAGCCCGTTTACAAGCAAGCAAGTTTTCCGACCGTTGACCTAAAAAGTGCACTGACTCGCTTGACCGTTCAGAAAAATTAACAACGGCTTACGAGGCTATCTCGTCATTACAGCTTTATTCCAAGAAAATCTTCACTATTTATTTTCCAAAAGAATGGACGGTATCTCTTATCTCTGTGCCCGAAATCAATTTTGCCAGGCCAAGAGCAACTTCGACCATGATGTAGCGAAGTTGTCTGTAATTCCCAGGTCTTTTTGTATCCGAGAATAAAAAATTGCAGAGCAACTGCATAACGGAAAGCAGGATTGTAAAGTTTTGTTATGATTTAGAAAAAGAAAAACAGTTTTGAGTACTCCAGTAATGCCGAGCAAGATCTTGCAGCTCATCCGGCATAACCACTTCGTAGAATTCATTCTTTCCTTATATTTTCTCTCAAACCGTCCTCCCTATTAATTCGCGTTGAGCATGACACTTTTTTATCCCGCAAACAGCCACTCACTGCCGCAGGGCTCTCATTGACTGTTAAGCTCCCGATAAACTTTAGTCGCTCGCTATAATTCGGATACCATGGAAAATTTTGATCGGGACAGATCTCAAGACAGTCAGCGTGATAATAACTTTCAGGAGCTATTTTCTGGTATATCATATGTCGCCAATTATCTGCTTCAAGCCCTGTCACACTTAATTACTCAAATCTGCATTTAAATGCCATCCACTGAAGATGTTCCACAGTCAAGAGATCCCAAGACTTTTAGTGAAGTAGAAATTGAATTAGTTATCATTTTCAAAAAAAGAACTGAAATCGTTCCAGCCAAAGCAAGAAACTAATGTCGTGATTACTAATCGGTTGGAGTTGGCTAATAAGGTGTTCGAGTATACAAAATGTTCAAATAATCTTGGAAACGGCATTTTACTAGCTATCGAACAAAAATGGGTACTGTGACCAAGGGATCTGACGTGAAAGTGGCGAAGAACACCTGCCGCTTCAGCTGAATGCTGGAAAGTGCAACAAACTCAGAAATCATGCACTCGCGACCGAACTATATTTCCGCTCCCTGCTTACTGTGCTGTGCCTCGACAAAACAATAAGTCAGATGAGTTGACGTTGGCAGTGAGAACATATTGTCAAGGGTTGCACTGAGCAAAAAACGCTTCATCAGATGAAGTGATTACACTGCTTCGTACCCGCTGTGCCATCGCTCGCATATATTACGCAGCTGACAGGTTCTGTCACTGAGCGCACAGATTATTAATCATAATTTAACATAACAATTAGATTTCAGCCGTCGTTCTGATATCATCGCTTTTTCGCTATCGACTGCTCAGCAACTGAATTGATGAAGGAAACTTTTGAAACAAACGAGAAGAGGGACTTTCAGCGGCAAATTTTTGATTTGCTTTATTTAATTACTTGGCAGGCCGTCTCGATTGTTGTTGTCAAGTTGCACTATATCACAAACGTCTGGATCGGATTCGCTCAAATAAATCCAATTATCAAGTATCGCCGTAGGTCTAATTAGCTTAATCAGTAGACTACTAATTGGCAAAAACCTTGTAGTGGTGGCACTATCATAATTCCTAGTCGATGACCTTTTGTAAATGTCTGCAGCTGTTGGTTTTACACGAATCTATATGACTCTATACGAATACTGAAAATAACAGCTCTATTATGAGTAACAGCTCTATTATGAGTGCTCTTACAGTTTCCGCAGTCTCTTGCATCATAGCCACACATATTCAAAGGGACTCCTTTGTTATGCAAGATTCTTTTTGACTCAAGAATATCGCAATGGCTGTTTAATGGGCGTTTTAACAAGTGTACCATTAACGAGCCTACAAATTGCATACCAGTGAGAAGAAGCGATAAACGTAAACAAGCAACAGGTTCAGCTACCATAGAGCCAACGTGAACAACAACACCGCACATCGCCATCCTGTTTTGTTTCACACGCCTGCTTTATTCATTTCCATACTTGACCATAAAAGACAGCTATCGTTCGTACAGGATTCGAAAAAGTTCGGTAGCATCGTCGTTTATTCCATCACATAAATTTCGGTTTAAATTCCACTAAACAGCTGTTTGCTAAGATCTTTAATTCATGCGTCTTTAATTTCCCTCAAGTTAATAAAATACTTATTAACGTCGAAGCCCTTTTTTAATTGACATCACAACAGTCCACTGATTTCCAGTAAAGCGGTAAAACAATGAGACGAGAACTATGCGTCACGAAGCATCCAAAACCTGATGCCCCCGGGCACACTTCCATACGCATCGAAGGCTTCTAGAACCTGGGAAATGCAACAAGCGAAAAACATCTATATAGAAAAGAGAAGACTCCATGCATCGTGTGGGGTAATCTCGGTTCGAGCGGTGCTCCGTGGCCGAAGAGAAATGGTTCAGTTACGCAGACTACCCAAACGCACATGCATCTCGGACAGTCAGTGCGACAGCTGACAGAAAAATGGTATTGGAGCACGAAGAACCCCCTGAAGAGTTCGAGGTGCGGCGTTTTCAAAAGAAATTGCGAAACATGATGTTTCCAATCGCCATGCCTCATATCGTGCAACGAGAAGTGTCTGAAACAAGCAGACTGAACGTCGTTTGAGCACTACTGGGAGCGAATCTGTCATAGACATATTAACGACGATATCATGAGTGATACATCAGCCTCCGCTGAGGCAAAATAGAAGAAAAAAATGCCGGAATCACTCAGATCGTTACACGGTGGATCAAACTTAAGAACTTATTGCTTATGCTACGTGCAGCAATTAAAGTGCAGTTAAGCTGCTCTGCTAAGAGGTTTATTTTAGGCTCACTTCTCCGAAAGAACCTCATCTGCTTAGTGTGGTGTTTCTGCTATCTACGAGATAGAATAAAATGAACATCACCGCGGCTCAAGACCAGAAAACTAAGGAAGCAGATTTTTCAAACTTGCAAGATGTCTTCCATGATGAAAACTGAACGAACTAGCTAACCTGTGTGACGGTAAATTAAGACAGACAAATTCATGGTCGCTCGCTTTATAAAACGACGGCTGTTTACGGCGGCACTTTTACACTTCAAACGGGCAAATGTTGCCAAGTCGGAAAATGAGTTTAAGGTGGTTCCTGCACACCTTTATTTGTAGAAGTGGTTTTGCAAAAGCACATTATGAAGTCGGCTGATTTATTAGCACACAATGCTTATGCATGCTTATGTGTACTTTTGCGCTTGGTGGTTTGAACCGATGACCAGAAAGCCTAAATAGTGACATTCGATTTACGCGACTCGGTGCAGCTGGCAATGAAGCAACTCCATAAGCGAGTAATGGGTGCTGACTGAGCTCGCTTTTTACAAGTTTAGTTCAGGCTTGATCCGAGATTATTTATGATTCGTAACTTGCCGTATCTTCCCGTTCCGAGAAAGACGACCACATGGAAAGCTTAACACTTCTCACGTAAAAGCCTTGCAGTCGCCATTCATTCTAACCAACTACCCATTACCTGCAACAAGTGAACTTGAGAATCACGAATATTTGGGCAACGTTGCATTTTTCTCAAAACGTTTTGCATGGAGCGCTTTGCTATTCTGAAAGTTCAGCTTATCATGCAGTGAAGTAATGAAAAGCATGCTACGGAAAAGCGCCTTATGAGGTAGTTGACGCTTTAAAGCTCTCTAATACGGCTTTCCCACAGAGCTTATTAGAATGCACACGCGTTTCGTCTTGAAAACAGGTGTGCGCATAAAAAATTAATGTGGAGGGGCGTTACATCCACCTGAACGATCATATGGCTTGCATGAGATCAGAAATGCATTCAAAGAGTCCGTAAACGGCGAAAAACCGAACATCCCAGTGGTCAGTCCCATTTTTCGCATTTTCGGAATAAAAGGCTTAAGAAAGCAAATCTGATCGGCGAAGATGAACCGAAGTCGTCGTCGTCACAAGACCATTTCTGAGGCGCTGGAGAAGCGAGATGTAGAAAAGCCCCGTGATGTAGAGAAAAACCCTACAGTTAGTAATGCTCGAAGAAATTTCCGACTAATGTGGAATCTAGATCAGCGCATAACATGCCGATACATAGAGTATGTGTGATGACCTTTGTACTAGTAGGATGTTTACCATTCACTTGATCACGCTAGCTGTTGTGGCAGGCAATAGCAATAACACCGACTACGATTTTGCCATTCTCGTTGTTTTGCGTCCATCCTATTAACGAAATGAAATCGGATGAAAACGCTGAAGAAATTGTGCGAGACGGCATGAACGCAAGCGCAAGTTTTGAAGTCGCTTCTTTTGTAAAAAAAAAAAACGCTGATTTATGGAAGGATAAAAGAATTGATTTCAGCTTTGCTCCTTCTCCTGCTCCTAGCTTTTCATTTTCTTGCAATGAAACATGCCACCCCTTCCCGAACGCGATGTTTCGGGAGAGTTTTTTCGGTGCATTTACTCATAGAACGATAATTCCTGTAGCTCCATATCTCAAAAGCGAAAACTTCATCGCGTATTGTTTCCTCTAGTAGCCACGTAAGATGTTTTTACTCAATGAAAGTGCTTTGATGAAAATCCCGAAGCTAGCTATTCTTAGGTTTTCCAAACCGTCTCCAATTTTCATGCCACAAACGGTATTTGCAAATTACAACATCAACTTTGCTGCGGTTTTTTAAGATTTTTTTTCAACCATCCATGAAAGGTTGTTCTCCAAGAGGATTTGAAAAACTCCGATCAGGTCCATTCGTTCTCTGACGAATGCCTGCAAAGACTAGTTACGAGATCGGCGGCAATCCTCTGCATAGACACCACATATATGGTTTTGCGAAACGTTGAAAAACGTTTTTCCACACGAGAAGCATTGCTCAATGAATTGTATTGAATAATTTCTTTTCAAATGGCCTAGTCAAAAACGTCCATTGTGAAGTTTGTATGAATGAGTGCATGCTATTCACACCGAATATTACGGCGTAAGTAATCTCATAATCAGAATTGGTTCTCAAAATTGTTTGCACTGGCTAAAACGACACCAACGTTCCAATAAAGCGATCACTAGAATCACGGCTTGTAAACGAAGCACAAATGAGACATATCGAAATGATGAGATTATGAGAACAAATCGCATAATGGCTGCAGAAGAAACCAATCTGCGGGAAGCATTTGCCGATTCTCTTTGCAGAAGAAAGAATCTAAGGTTTTCTGCAATATTAGGTTTTCTCCATTGCATTCCTGTCTGCTTATGAACACCTAGGAACAAAATTAGTATAAAAGAATGCGTTTTCACTAAAAATATTTTCAGCAAGATTCCGAGGATTGGTGTAATTCAAAATGGGAACTGATGCATGGATTTCGCATGGACTGATACACACTCTGTCCGTTAACATTATTCAGGCCGATCGCAATAAAAGACAAATGAAAAATTGCAAACAATGCAAAATGCTTTTAAAGAAAAGCTAAACAATAAATAAACATAAAACGTCCGGAAGGTAAAGTCCGGAATAGAACAGAATATTATCTATCAACACAAACGAGCTCATTAACTCTGCAAAGAACGCTAATCATACTTAAGTGATCCTCGCTGGGAAAACTACTAACTTTCGTTTCGACAAAGCACGCCAACAAATGTTATGGTTCACATTTCTATCATCACTGCTGCTGTGCCTGCCTGCATACTTGCGAGGCAGACAAACCCAACAAAGAGCCATTCAAACAATTAAGACGATGGAGCACTACATTGTTCACCCAAGTAAGTGATGAGCACTGGAAACAAAGGCGCCGGTGCAGGGAATGAGTGGAGCCAGGAGGGCGGGAAAGAAGAGAGGAGGGCAAGGGTCAGGAGCAACAATACCTTGACGGCCACTTAACCTCACGATTTCCTGAAACTGAATGTTTTTAGAGACGAAAAAGTCTACAGGCACAGCAACCGATGCTTTGATTTTAATCCAGGAGTTTAATTAATGACATGTTACGCAATTTGCGTCCAGTGTCGCTTGTCGGGTTGTTTTATACGTGCTTCAGCAAATTTTCCTCCAAAAGCATTATACCAGATCGTTCATGTGCTTGGCATGTGTAATGCAAATACAGTTTGTGATGGTACAAAAGGGTGAAGAAAAATATATGCTATGGAACACATCGAGAACAGCGGGTAATGGAAGCAGAGCAAGAACAGCGCATAATTCGCAAAAACTGATTTGGAGGTGCGATCTTACGTGTGAAACATGAGGAATGCAAACCGCTGCGGAAAAAAATGCAAAATTATGCAGCAATGTGTCTCTTCGGTGACCGTATTCAAAATTTTATCAGTCACCGTACGCTTTACTGGCTTCGTTTTGAAAACTACCTCTAAAATGTGCAAGCTATTTATTGCATGTTTATTGAAAAGTTGGTTTGACTGAGTGCTTTCAGCCACTGCTAATCGCGAAGGACGATACCAGATAGCGCTACTGGTAATGCAGGTTCTAAGGTAGATTTGAGTAGGTTTTCACACTAATGTCAAAAATCTTGTCATCAATACATAAAAATATCGAACAACCCATCGCACGAAACGCTAACGCATAAAAATCGGACGGAGCGCACAACATTTTTCATGAGATACTTCAACCGCCAAAGGCTTGGCCATTCTTTGGACGATGAAAAAAAAAGGAAGCCGGAAGAAGTGTCATATACTCAGAGGCAAGTAGTTGCACCTTTCAGAGCTGGACCAAGATTTTATCCCTGTTCAGGCGCAATGCTTCATTGTTTTTGAAGCTCACCGACGTGCATTCTCTCCCTTATAAGGGACCCGCTCCCCTAATGCTCTCGTCAAGCAAACCAGTCAAAGAGATGCAGAAAGTATTGAAATAACTATGGAGGCAGGTTATTCGAGATCTTCCGCGAGGAAAACGAAACCAATCAGTTATCTTACGTGTTTCATTAATCTTAGTCGAGTTGATGTTTTGGAGCTAGCGCTTCAGGTTTTGACAACGAATTAACTGCATCTCCAGTTGGGCCACAAAAAGTGGCCGGTCTTTAAGGAAAACACACTTCAGTGTCTGTGGGAAGCAGTTCGCCTAAGGGGTTGACTCCCGAACATTTCTTGTTTGTTAAAGTGCGGCTGTCCCTTTTCCTCGCGTCTTCTTCTATATTTTGACAACAACGACAACAACAAACGATCCGCGGTAACATTAACAATTTTTGATCTTTGTTTGTCGTTTTCGATGAGAATGCTCGCTGTTGCAAAAGTTTTTTGATCTATGAACTCGCCCTTTTCCTTGCACTTCAGCTCTCCTAATAAGAAGCTAGTTTCGTTATAAGGCATCATTACAGAAGAGGAAGTGACAATAAGCTGCCATCATTATCTCCACTAATGTTGGACCGGAAAACAAATGAGCAACTGCCAACAAGCTACTCTTATTAAGCGCTGATTGCTCAACAGTAATCAGACTGATTATGACTTCTCAACGCTTTCTACTTGCACTCAGATCGCGCTCATTTAACAAAACATGCAAGCCATGTAAATTGAGAGTTTGCGTTAAATGTTCCATGAGTGCGCTAGCCTCTCAGCTGGCGCATTCATTGAACATTAGACTGCGCCAACTGAGAGCAACAAACTGAGTGGATTGGTTGAGTCATACATGTGAAAGAAAGCATGGAAGAGCTGAAAAACGAGTATTTGGACAACAACGTCAAGAACAGAATCTTTTCGCACTCAGGCCAAACGCGTAGCACCGCAAAAGTTGAGGTTTTTACATTTAGAAACCGTGATCATTCGTGCACGAAACATGGTTCTTGAAAAATTCAGCAGCTGCTGCACTTTTCGAGGCCGTTTTGTGTCTGCCATGTTCCTCTGACGATTGTAGATTGTGCATAAAAGATATGCCATTCGGAACAAGCAGAGAAGAGATAAAACGAATATGGGGACCATAAGGAATGTCGAGAGGATGAATGGAAGAGCGCGAGCAGAAACCCGCTGCAGAAAAAGGGAAGTGTGACGAACCCGAATATATAACGGCATTTTTTTGTTGCCGCTTTTACTGGGATGTTGCAGCCTAACGGACTGGTTTCATGCACATGGAAGAGCAAAATCTACAAAAGAATAGATGGTATTCTGGAGCACGCGTTCAAATGCCAAACGGATCTTCCACATCTACCACATATCTGAAAGTCCAAATAAGTCACTTCAGCCCATACGTACAGCCGTCATAAAATTTATATGCGCCTTCGATTCACCACTCCGCTATCGTGCCGACGATCTGCCACGCTTCAAAGGGATACCGGAAAGGAAAACGATGAGAAGATGACCTCAATAACCTCGGTGGCCAAAACCTGTCAGGTATATCTCAATGGTTAGACGCCAAAGCTTTACAGGGCACGTTTGTCGGCCGACTCTCTTCAACTGAATGACAGATGCGGCAATATGACACCGAAATTCACCTCTAACCATCCGGGCGGTTAGTTTGAGATCTCACTTAGGCTGATGATGAAATTATAATGGATGAATCTCACTGAACTTTGGAAGATACTCAAAATGTGCGAATACGGAACAGGCCTTACGCTGACAATGAAGCAAACTAAGCGAAAACTGGTAGCATTCATCTAAGACCAATCGGGATACTCCGTGGCACGTGGGAAAGCTTCTGCTTCCGTGCATTAGCAATAATTGCTTCAATGAGCCGTTGACGCCGCAGGGCAAATAGTAAAGCCTCTCTCAATGTGTTACAGAAATGATTATGGGCCAGTAGAGTTCAAAGAGACTATAATTTTTCTACCGAATCGGCTGTGCTCCCATCATTAGGTTTAGGGCGACCATAGTAACTCTTACAGAGCTAATAAATGATCAAGTCGATGTAGCGGCCGGGAAAGCACATACATTACCTCTCACGCACCTGGAAGGACAGAGAGAAAAAAACGTTGCGCATGCGAAGAGATGAGCTAAAAATGCTATAGTGACAGATGCAGGAGAAGCAGCTGAAACTGTTGTGAATATCATGGAAACTATAAACTGAATGATCTAACTCTCTTCCTGCATCGCCATCCATCTAGAAAGAGTTAAGGGAACATCTCTGAAAGTCCTCTAATTTGGGCTTACGCCGTCACGATGAAATCGGTGTCTGATGGAGTACACGACTCGGCCCAAAGGCCAACATCTACTGATAGCGTTATCACCAACGAAATGTAAAATTCGTATTCGACGAACGCTACGAATATGGTGGCAGATAGCTGATACACTTAAGAGAAACTGAAGGAATGGCCGCGACAGAAAGAATGCTCCCAAGTGAACTCAGCTGATAGGCGCTTTGCGGTATCTGTATCTGCTATATACTTCCTGAAACATACTAAGACTGGAGAAATAAGAGTTATCTCATTCGGTAAATGCGTTGGGCAACCCCATAATCAAAATGAACATCCAAACGATGAACGATATCATGGCAAAAACACAAGCAAAAAATGAGAACAGTACTTAATTTAAAAGCCTACAGGCACTGGTCGTAGTGGCTTGGAGCCAGTTGATACATACTGTCACAACGAAGGGACATGCGGATAGTGCCTCAATAATCTACTGCACCTATCAAGTTAAGCGGCCACTCGGAGCCGATTGCGCTTACATTACATGGCAATCAAGTGGCAATTCGTGAAGGGATGCGCGACACGCGCCTTGGGGACTCATTCGTTAAACCAGCCCGACTTCACACGCCATCTGCAAACGACGAATATTCAAGTTTTAATCGACTTGACCGGTTGTGCAAATTCGTCAATAAAGATTCGTTTCTCCACGACCAGTTAAAGAACTTTGCAACCAAACTGGTGAAAATGCATGCGAATTTTTCACGACATTCAAGGCGGTCTAATTTCCTCCTGAGAGGATTTGATTGCAAATCTCTTTTGAAATTTGCAAATTTCCAGGATTGCAAATCCTGAGAGGATTTGCAATCGGCAATGAAAGGCGATCGGAGGATGCAGCGATACCTGACCAAACTCACAACTCTATTTGAGCACTTCACGCTATCAAAATACTGTACAGGCAGTCATAAGCGCACATAAACACGATGTGGCCGCAATTTCCTTTCCGAACCCAATTTCGCCAAAGCGCTAAGAGGAACGCATTTTGGACGGTGCGATTCAAACTCCAGACAGCGAGTTGACGAAACATGATGATGACGCATCAGCGATCTAGATCCGATGGAAACAGTTCATAAGAAGAGCGCAACAACTACCCTCACCTCTACACGCCCGGGTGACACGTTATGTACCTCATACTCTTCTCCTTCTGACATCTATTTTTCTTTCCGTCGAGTAAGTCTATCATTTCAATTCATTTTATACCTTCCTTTCACTCCAATTCAGCTCTGTTTTCCAATTCCATTTCATCGCGCCTCATTCATCCCATTCCGTCTCAATTTCGTTTCAGTTTCATTTCATTTTCAATTTCATTTCATTTCATCTCACCTCATTCAATTATTTCACTTCGTTATTCCTTTTCATTTCATTTCATTAGTTCATTTCACCTTATTTCACTTCATTTCATTATTTCGTTGCATTATTTTATTTCATTATTTTTTTTCATCATTTCATTTCATTCCGTTCCTTTCCATCTTTTTTCATGTGAGCGCCATTTTAATCAGCGAATATTTAAAGCCACTTCCTGCCTAAAGTTTAAAAGTGTATCTTTGGAACTTGTAATATGCTCCAAATATGTAGTTTTTATCAGTTCTCACTCAATTTAGCGGCGCTATCAATGAGTCCTTAGCAGCGCTTCAGAAGTTCTCCCAGTTCACTCCTATCAGAACCATCTCGATAAGTGTTGTTTGTTGTTTCTTCTGTTCTCATACGATCCTTTTACCATAAAGCTTGCACCGCAATGAGGCAAACACTTGATAACGTTGCACTCTATGCAAAACTGTCATTTTGATGCGGAAAATTGTGGAAGTATTTGGCAAGCTAGCTTGCTGTGCGGAAAAAGGCGGCTGAACATCGGAAGGAGTCCTTAGCAGCGCTTCAGAAGTTCTCCCAGTTCACTCCTATCAGAACCATCTCGATAAGCTTGCACCTTTTACCATAAAGCTTGCACCGCAATGAGGCAAACACTTGATAACGTTGCACTCTATGCAAAACTGTCATTTTGATGCGGAAAATTGTGGAAGTATTTGGCAAGCTAGCTTGCTGTGCGGAAAAAGGCGGCTGAACATCGGAAGAGAGTGCGCAGATCAAACGAATCATGTCCATCCACAGATGTTAAGAAACATGCAGGGAGTCACGTGTACGTCGCAACAGGTGATCATCGTCACCATATCTCAGCTAGATGTTCTCCATCTTGGTAGGGCTATAGACCTTTGGTAAAGGCCACGCTATGAGTAATTTATTTCGCGTTGCTTAGGTATTAGGCATAGCCTCCTTCTGTTTCCCAATTTTCTGTAGTGTGCAGCGTCTTATATAATGAAACGTTGAGTTCCGCATTTGATCGATAAATCTATAAATTATCCTCGCCATACTGCCGATGAGTCTTTTCAGTTATATAGTTGATAAGAGCGAGCAGTTGCAAATATGTGACATATGAGATTGATAGTTTCTTATTCGCATCCTTTTGCTTTCGGCGAACTCACCACAGCTGAGAGATTCTTCGAAAGCTCGCAGTATCTGATGTTCAACGGTTCGGAAATCGGCCCCCCTCAAAAGAGTGGACGCTTAATGATGCGACCTCTTTACGATGAAGTCGAAGAACTTTGTCAGTTTTGTTGGGTGCACTAAAAAGCACTTGGATGTCCTGGTGTGCTTTATGAATTATTAGAAAGAATCACAATTCTGAGTTTCACATTTTACTTGCCTCTCTGAAAAAAAAAAGAAAAAGCAGACCATTCATGTCAAAATTTGCCGGTGTTCTTGCAAATACTCGCCTTGCTACATCCGGAGAAGCAATGCGCACTTAAGTGATCATTTTTATGATGAAAACTCTGAGAAATAGTGCACGATTTTCACTTTCACTTTAATGCGCCTAATTTAAATATTCTGTTACAGAATAACTCGAACGATGGTTCATCCTAACCGTTTTCCCCTCAGTGTGTTCGAAAGTGTTATCAAGTAGAACGTGCTTAAGGTGTCCAACGGTGTTATCGGATCAGTTGCTCGTTCTAATCACCAACTGCCGTGTAAAATTTCCTACAGAAATGCAGTTCACTAGAGTTTTTCTTGACATTCATAATTCGTTTAAAACATCCGATCTCGACTCTGTCTGTCGTCTCGATTTTTCGGCATTAATTGTTCTTCCACTTATTTGATTCGATTACTGCCGCATTTCATTATTCGTTTTTTGAGCTTGTCATTTCTTGAGTTTCATTTTTCGCATCAAAACCGAATTTATTCATCCTTTTTAGTCTTCACTCAAATAAACAGAGTTTCATCGCCAGTATTTCCTCACTTGTTTGCTCGAATGATTGGAGCGAAAGAAAAAAGATGCTTCCTCTCGTCGCGCGTCGAGGGCTTCGATGAACCGCATAATCTTGCCTTAACTCGACGTCGAATGGTTCGATTCAGGCAAAGATATACTATTGAGTTGCTACCTGAAAACCAAAAGGTTTCAATTATCAACTGCGCCAAGAAGTAGTGATGCGTTGAGATGCGCGCATTTTACGGCTTCACTGCATCACTTCTGCTGGGTATTCGGTGCAATATTCGGCAACGCTTTGTTGTAGATTGAAAGAGATGGCCTGAATGTGAGTGTCTAACGTGCGAGAAAGATGTAGCTGGACTGTATCGACGAATAGTTAAGCAAGCAAATTGCCATACCATATCCGTTTTTTCACCGTTTTTCACCGTTCACCGAATACATCGTTCTTCCCTCCACAAAATATCTACATTTTACTGGCGTTTTCACGGTTTCCGTCAATCTTGTTTCGCTTTTTCAATCCTCCGCAATTCATTCACTATTCAAGCTGTTTCGAAATGGCAACGAATTATCCCTATGTAAAACAAGGTCAGATGTGGAGCAAATCAATCGGGCACCAAGCAATTTGACGATACTGACGATAGCAACTTTTCAAATGAGACCGATCGTGAAAACTTTCTTCTCGACCCTCCGAACATCTCTTTTCAGCCATATTTCTTAAATCATTCGAAAAGGTTTGCGATCTAATTGGGAACAAACTGTAACGTGTAATGCCAACAAAGCAACAGGTGCAAGACTGAGCACGAAACTCTAATGGCAACTGAGATTTACGCCTGCTAGGTGCATTGTGGTACTACACCATCTCACACAGCGTTGTATTTATCGGTATTACAAAGACAGTAACTGCTCACTATTATTAGCAGCATCACATATTATCGATAACATCAGTGATACTTCCTGTCTTCGACATTGGTGCTCACTGCTATGAACTATTCAGAGCAATAGAAGGAGTCCTTAAAATGCAGAGGATGAGTCGTTTTAGCGATCAATAGAAGGGTATGTTTGACTTGGCGGGT
>JPKZ01001583.1:217133-227238 GCA_000803305.1 Toxocara canis
AATCTCCCCCCCCCCCCCCCCCCATAAACTTCTTGAAGTTTAGCGTTCCCAGAAGCAAGCTGAACATATCAAAACACTTTTTCATCGAAAAGTACTGAAAAATCTGTTGAAGTCTCGGATGAAATCGCAGAGGCGAAATGGTTAGGGATCTTTAAAAAGAAAACCCTTCCCCTGAAAAATCGGAATCACTTAGCTTCGTATCTCTGATAATCGAATGAGCATTGCATGCTCCCAAACCAACGTGTGTTATTCTTGTTCTTTTACCATTTTGGGGGCATGTTCAAATACTGCATTAACTTGTTATGACTTCTATGCTGAGTGTCTTTCGAATTTCTCTCACTAAATCTTCTTCTGGTTCACTTAAATACTAGTAATGTTACCACTTAGCTGCTATTTTCTTAAAGTGCACCGCTGCGTATTTATAACTAGTAATGGCATAAAGCTATCTTTTGATAACTTTACTTATTTTGTGCATTTGCTTTCTCTTTCTTGTTTTCTAACCTTTTCTCAACCCCCCCCCCCCTCTCACGGTTTATTCGATGAGTGGGATATACACCTTTGCGCCCTGTGCCGTCTACAGTAAATGTTTGCTCCCTACGTATGCGAATGAAACCCATAGCGAAAGCGGACGTCACACGGCGTAGAACATTGCTTGCAACTAACAGCATGCATGAAATACAACTCGAAGTTTGAACTTCTTGGAGGAAATTGGTAGTAAATCAGAAAACGAGCACATACTGGAAGAAAACAGCAACAGCGGTTTTGATCTACTGAACAAAATCGGGTAGAATTGTTTCTATGTGCAGTTAAGAGTTTCTTTTTTCCCTTTAGCTTATGAGCATTGACTACGTTAAACCTCAAGTTGCGGACAGCGTGCATTCTGTCACCTCCGTTGCAGCTGTTCTGACGATCGTTCCTAATTTTCACAATTTTTCCACATTTCTTATACTGTTTGGTCGTGCCCCTTAAGACATTAAGTTGCTAAAGAAAAAGGTGAGATTTTCACAGTTGTCTGCGAAGCTCGTGAGGGGTTGCTGGGATATGGACAACGCCGTTGAAACTTGGGAATCGCCGAAGGCTATTTGCACGACGAATGGAAGACAAGCAAAATGCCTTCAACTACTCAATGTTACTACTGAATCAGACATGGGCAAACTCAAGCGTACTCTAACAATCTGGAAATCATTTCTAGAGGGGTGTGTGGCCTCACGAATTTCAAGAGGTCCCGTTCTTCGACCGAATGGCCAGATTGTGAGCATCAACAGTTGCGATGATTATTCCGTTGTCCAATATTCATGACGACGAAATCATTAAAGTAAAACCAGCCAGAGTTAATTTGTTTAGAACGGGACTACTGACTCGTGCCTCTTATGAGATTTGTCTCACGAGATTTTTTTTGAGCGTAAACAGCAAAACAGCAACAGCTCCTAATTTGAGCAATTAGCTAAACTTTCATGTGCAAGTCTTTCATTATGAAAATGACGAAGTTATTGATGACAGTGCAAAGATACTTAAATGATGTGAGTTGGCTCCACCATTTGCGGATGGTTCTCAACCAGCAAAGTACGCCAAGAAGTTTTTTTTTTTTGAAACACCAAGAGCAAATTCTCAGTGTGAGGACAGCAAAGCGACTTGGAAATCTTTGAGGAGAGCCAAGTGCGAAAAAGAAATAGGACTTCAGCATCGAATTCAGCTTTTAATCTTCTTATTTCTCTACAAAACAGTGGAAAAGGTCAAATAGAACATTTTTACGTAGGATCTCGGCGACGCAAAATTTATGCTCACATACACACGCCCGCGTCGGGTTCAGGCCAACAGCGATTGATGTGTTATCCGGCATGGCTGCTTCAGAATTCGCACAGCATTAAAGTTTAAAGCTTTTGGAGAAATCACAGGTTAAACAAAAGATAGTATGTGGGTGTGTGGCCGATGCGTTTTTTTTCGCTGTCAATTTCAATTCCAATAATTTAATCATAACTGGGACTCAGTGCCTACAGTGCCCATATTAAAAGCCTGTAAGAATGCTTGAGCCCAAACCACATCCATGAGATGAGGAGCGTACTTGGGCTGCTCAGATTTTCTTTAAAAGGAAAGAAAAAACTAGAA
Source organism: Toxocara canis (assembly GCA_000803305.1). Lineage (NCBI taxonomy): Eukaryota > Metazoa > Nematoda > Chromadorea > Rhabditida > Toxocaridae > Toxocara > Toxocara canis. Next base: position 219,240 of record JPKZ01001583.1, read on the forward strand.
TTCTACTTCAAAAGTTTATGAGATGCGCAAAATTGTGTTTGAATTTCATGATAAAGAGAATAGAAATTGTCTAGAAAAAGTATATCGAAAGCGCACTGCGATCAACTGCTTCACAAGGAAAACGACGCTAATTTTATATCACTTTTCAGCGAAGTCACTTAATTGCTAAGTAAATTTTCATTTCGTTTTGGAAGAATGCGATATTCTTACCGAATGCGAGATGACCGCCAATCGACGTCATAACCGGATACACGCAAATACTAGCACCGATTATCGACAGAAAACCGGTGAAAATAGCGTTGAACGTCAGAGTGATTACGTCTACGATACACATCGCGAGCATGATTTTGAAGCATGATCTCATCAGCAAATCTTTTTGTGAGATAGCACATATGCAAAGCAGTTGTAAGGTCTGAAATTTCTTTTGAATATTGTTGTTCCAAAAAAAAACTTGCACTTGTTCGACATTAATCTTTTTTTACTGGTTCAACGAATAGCGCTTCCTTATTGTAAGATCAACTGAACTTTTGCAACCGTAGATCGTCGTCTTTTCAGAATGGTCACGCTGAACTGATCTGCACTGGCTTGACATTGTTAGTGAGGAAAGGTGGAGCTGAAGTATCCATACCACATAAAAACAAATGTATTTATCTGCGTAGAAGAGTAAACATACTTTCATTTTTCGTATTTCTCCACGATCTAATCATTTTGTTATGGGTGTGGGATTAGTATTGCTCAGTATTCGCTAATTGCACCCTTAATCTAGTTTGATGTTATAAGGAAATCCTCTCACAATGTATACGATTCCTGAGAAGATGTAAATAAAACCAAGCAGCACATTCTGCTCACGAATAGTTTCGCCGTGTTCGGAACATAGCCGTTCCAGTGCTGTCGCATTCATCGCCATTAAAGGCATACTTATGACTGAAACTGAATCAACATTGAAATATCCATTATTCGGCCATAAAAAGCGTTAAACCATACGTTTAACTTAAATTCAGCACAAAAATATTAAAGATTCGAAAATTTTATATACAGCAGCGCCTGATACACCAGTGTACTCTACCTGGATTTGCGAAGAAGAAGCTATTTTACCCGCCTAAGGAGAACAACGTGGAGTTAGTGGAATCAATCGCAGAGCACAGATGAAACTATGGAAGGTCCCACCAGTAGGTAAAAGAATTCCATAACTCCTTATAAAAAGAACCTAGCAGTCTTGAGTTTCCTGCAAGCATTCATTTGTGGTCAGAAAACAGCAACCAACACTGGTATTTTTACTTGCGCCAAAACGGATAGTAAATGGTACGGTCTCTGAAGTGGCCGTTTTACTACGCAACGCAGTGAAATTAAATAAGGATGGTCAATTTGCTGGAAGACGGGATGATGCCAGACATAACAAGATCGAAGCGAAGAAAAAATGAGCTCAATCACTCATAAAATGAGTCGCATACAAAGTCACTGCTTACACATGCTGTTTTATGAAACACGCACATCTGCTGTATGTTTTGTACAGCACATCCGGAATCGGAATTTGTGTGCTCCTTCTTGTGCGCTGTCAACTGACCTCATTAAAAAGGAAACCAACAGATATATCACGTGAATTTTTTCTATTGTTGGTTAAGAATTAGCGATTCCGCTTTTCCATACTTTTTTTTCAAAATAGCCACTAAGATCGAAGTCGCTAGCAAAATAATAAGTGGAAATGGCTTTTCAAGGGTTGGCAAGTCAAGCGCTTTTGAAATTTCGTTCATCGGACCATCACGTTTCATACGTTTCTGTAATGAAAAATCATACTCCATCTGATTCAACCAGCGGTTGACACGAATTTTTTACTAAAATTTTTTCTTTATTTCCGCTACAAGACACGTATAAAATTTAATCCAACCGGCCATAGGTTGAATGCCAATGTTTTACGATATCTGAGGGACACTAGTTTCCTTCGGGTATCTCAATCGGCATGAAAATATGAGTAAATAAGGTGAGCCCAGGTTTCCACTTTATATCTAACTAATGTTCCATCTCTACCATTAGTATCTCCCAAGTTGTGGCAGCAACAGAGGTACACGTGAACGCCTTTACGCACAGACAAGAGATCGCCATATTGCGCTTTGAGATTTGCTAAGGAGCAAAAAAAATGGATGTGAGTAATACGCTATTAAAAATGGAAGTCACCGAAATTGTTGTTGAGTCGGGTTGCTACGGTATCAAATTTGATAACTGAGTCGGCACGAAGGCGGCAAAACCGAAATTGATCTCGATTTTAGCAACAACGTTTCCAAGCGACAATTAGACAAAGTTTTTACATATGAGCGCAAAATGCATCACGTTTCGTGACGTTTCATGAACCTCTTGACTCTGATAACACTTCCTCATCGAAGGCCATATTCTGTTCAAGATTGAATTTCCGATTCTCACAATGCTTTCAATGAAAGGCAGCTTCTGCTCTCTTGAGCTGTCACTTACAAAGTTTGAGTTCACGGAACTGTGGGCTTATTCCAACATTCCAATGCTCGGAATTTTTCTTCGTATGAGGATAAGCTCAATGTATGCTTTACGCTTTCTCGCTTGAACCATCGGTTAGCTCTTTAGGGGCTAACGTCTCCCTGACAAAGATCTACCAAGGCTCGGAGTTCAGCTTTCAACGTGTTGGAGAGTTTTGGAAGGCCTAAGATTTTCGTTGCGCAAAAGCATAATTTAGCTGAGCCCTTCTCACTGTTTCGACAAGTTGGTACGAGCTGTTTGTTGCAAAGGGATTTGTTGGCGTTTCGGCGAGAGCAGCATACGCTTCTGGCTGTGCTCCATGAGAAGAATCCTCGCAAATATTGCAACAACAACCACCATCTCACGTGCGTTCTTCTGAATTTTGTTTCCAACCTAATTCTAAAATGATGAGGCCAAATAATGTGGTGGTTAATTTTCTATACATCGGTAACTCGGTACATTTGAAAAGTCAATGAGTAGCGAACTGCATTGTTCCAATCCTTGAAAGAGATGTTTTTGACTGCGGAGTTATTCGATGCGAATACAGCACAACGACAGCAGAGAGCAGCGAAAAGAAACTTTCCGTTGGAAATTCCTCAAGACGCTAAAGCAAATATCACTAGCACGCTAAAAATTAGACGGGCACATCCCTTGCAAATCTCCATGGGCACTTTCCTCTCGTCGTCCCCCGCTCCTAATTCCTTCTAGCCACGACGAACTTGCTTTAAAAATTTTTTTAAAAAACGATAAAACAACGATACAACAAACGAAATGCAGCAGCACTCCCTTTGAGCCGCTCCACATCAGTTCCTTTTAGTGGATCCCGTAGGCGGTTGTCGACGCCGACTTCTATTCCGCACTCTTCGATCGACAGTTCGCAATTAACGGCTACAAATGACGATAAAGATCAGTTCACAATGTAGGCGTTGGTGGGATGCTGTTGCTCACCTCGCGCATTACGCAAAAGGGTTTCATGACGAACAGCTTTCTTCCATCAGTTGCAGCGAAAACATTTCGTCCCACCAAAGTAATTAGTGTTTCGTGCGAGCAACGGCAAACGAGAGGGCACGATATGGCTGTATTCCTCACAGTCGTTTCAGCATTTCTAATCCTTTGGTTGCATCCACTAACATAATGTATTTTAAATAACATCTCCTGAAGATCGGAGATAACAAGATAGTAAGGAATCAAAGAGAAGGGCCGCATCGCATTCTCAATTGCGTAACATTTGATAGGACGCCAATTAACCATGAACGTTTTGCAACAATGTTGCATTGGCACAAGTAAAAAGCAAATTTATCGTTCCCCACGCACCTCAGCTTTTATAAACAAGCACTGTGTTTTCGAAAGACTGCATAAAACATCCAAGCATTTTTGCCATTTCCACTAACTATTTTGAAACGAACAGTTAATCTCTTTAGCGTATACCCCTCTACGACTACGCAATAACTCTCTAATGTGCTAACGCATTTAGCATATTAATGAGACGTCCGAACGAGAACTGAGAAACAATTTGCCGATAAAAGCTAATGAGAAAATGAATGGCAAAACGAGCAGCTAATACATATCTTTACACTTCCGACTTTTGCGGCCATTGAATGTGCTAAAATTTTTACCCGTAATTCGCATGCAGCAAAACTGTTGGCTCAAGAGGCAGTAAAACTGTTTTTTACGCACTGCCTTCTTCGCTCAGCATGACAAACAAACTGGAAAATGCGTGTCAGGGAGGTGACACACTATTCGTTTTGGCAACATCACTTGTCGGAACAGCAGGTATCATAAAGTGCTTAACATTCATCTGCTTACTGCCCGCAAATTATGATGAATCACTCACTGCTTTTTATTTAAATTTATGATTGCTTATGCAAATCGGCTTTCAACGCTCAATTTTATGGGGCTCATTATCTGAAAAATCAACCTGGCTGGTTGCCAACTGTATGGGAAACTTATCGCAAAAAAGTATCGTACGAGTGATTTAGCAATGTGCGGCATCAACGAGTCAATTTCAAACATGAGGAGGAGTGCTAAAATTCATCGCTAGGATATGCTAGCTTACCAAATCTCATAAAGACATCTTCAGTGGTTCTCAGTTTGAAAGAATCGGAAAGGCACACAGAGGTGTGCACACAGGTATGACGCTAGCGCATTGCCCTTCGCAAAATAATGATTTTTTAAAAGCGCACAGATTAGTTTATAAGCCTTATACAGCTTTTACGCTATAGTTGTCGTCATATTTCAACACTAAGCACAAATCGATTTGCAAACTTCTAAAGAGGTCGCAGATTTGATGTGCACATAAAGAAAATTGTTCGCTAAAAGATGTACTATTCGGATGTTTGTTTATAAGTGGCCAAACCATTGCGAAAATTTTCGCTTTTATTCATGCACATCACCATAAGACGTTATTTATCTAAGTAATCTCAGCGCAACTTAAAAAGCTTTCAGAATTTCGCAGTGCAGATAAAACCTTTCAGTTAGCAGTTCTGTGAATCGTTGCTGGTTGTGCAATTGGGTCAACCCCTACCTGCTCTTCTTTTTCAATTCTAAAGTATTGCTTTGCTTGAAATTCCATAAACAATCGTACTCCATATGAAGGTATATACGTAATTTCGGCTGTATTCACACAGCGATGAAAACTTCAACAGTTATGAATACCACTTTTACGCCAATTCGTCAGTCAAAAACACATGTTTGATTTCTTTGCCACCGTTGTAACTGACGCACATATGCAGCTCATCATATCGGCATTACGCCCCATCACATTATTACCCTACTCAACGATGTTTGCGAAATCAGTCAACGGAGTTTCCTAAAACTGCTGATAATTTAAAAATGAAATCAAGCTTTCAAAGATAGAGTAAAATGTGGTAGATTCAATCGCATTCAACTTTTGCTTCGTTCTTATCCACTCATCGAGATGTTGTACACGCAGACGCGATGTAGCCATAATGCGCACTGCTAACGCAACCAATCAAAAGCATCGGAAAACGAATAGATAGTGGACAAAAGGCTTTTTAAGTGGCATTATACTAGAGTGATTCTTTAATTGACAACAACGCAAAGCACACGGCTGTAAGCAAAGTAAACGCAATAAACGTCTCATCGATGCTGTCCAAATGGATTCATTAGGAGGCCTGCTGATGCAGATGTGATGCCTGCTTTTAGGGCTATGCCACAATGAAAGAAGCGTACGTATTTAACCCTAATACTTCCATTTTCTTCATGCGGAAGGGTAGTTGATGATTGTAGCTAATCGATGCTGATGGATTCATTAGGAGGCCTGCTGATGCAGATGTGATGCCTGCTTTTAGGGCTATGCCACAATGAAAGAAGCGTACGTATCGTATTCTAATACTTCCATTTTCTTCATGCGGAAGGGTAGTTGATGATTGTAGCTGAGGGGCGATGACGTTTAACTGACCGTACAGAAAGTTGGCGGAGCTACGCACAGCGATTTTTATGCATATTGCACATGTTATAGCAACTTTCGAATGCAAGGCAGTTTTATAAAGCGATTTTTTATGCTGATTTCGCAATTACTAACTGCAATTTCGTTGAGAGTTGAACGGATCGTGGTCAATGGTGCGTGCGCATTCATCGAATTGGAAAAAATGTAATGTAGTTTTTAGTTTTGAGTGAAAAGTTTAGCTTGATGTATTAAATGGTAAATGCGTATGCATACTGGAGCGCTAGCATGACATGCAATGCTCTTGCAAGTGCACATATATCAGAGAGGGCCGTTTCGTTAACTGCATGAAAATATTGAAAATTCGTTTCTTAGTAGCCTGAACTCTCATGCAAATATTCCACTTGATACCAGTTCCCTGTTAGTAAATTTGTTGAGACTTTTAAGGAGGTAGAACTTCCTTTAGCGCTAACGGCGAACTTGTTTGAAGCGAGCCGTAGAAAGTGAGTTCATGTGTGCATTATACATGCATAACTTCATAGCTATCTCTGTCTTGAACGAGTAGCAACCCGAAGCTGCCATGGAGCTAGATACACATACACATATATGTATATGTATGTGTATCTATCTATCTATCTATCTATCTGTCTATCTAACTATCTATCTGTCCGTATATATATATATATATATATATATATATATATATATATATATATATATATATATATATATATATATATATATATATATATATATATATATATATATATATATATATATATATATATATATATATATATATATATATATATATATATATATATATATATATATATATACGGACAGATAGATAGTTAGATAGACAGATAGATAGATAGATAGATAGATAGATACACATACATATACATATATGTGTATGTGTATCTAGCTCCATGGCAGCTTCGGGTTGCTACTCGTTCAAGACAGAGATAGCTATGAAGTTATGCATGTATAATGCACACATGAACTCACTTTCTACGGCTCGCTTCAAACAAGTTCGCCGTTAGCGCTAAAGGAAGTTCTACCTCCTTAAAAGTCTCAACAAATTTACTAACAGGGAACTGGTATCAAGTGGAATATTTGCATGAGAGTTCAGGCTACTAAGAAACGAATTTTCAATATTTTCATGCAGTTAACGAAACGGCCCTCTCTGATATATGTGCACTTGCAAGAGCATTGCATGTCATGCTAGCGCTCCAGTATGCATACGCATTTACCATTTAATACATCAAGCTAAACTTTTCACTCAAAACTAAAAACTACATTACATTTTTTCCAATTCGATGAATGCGCACGCACCATTGACCACGATCCGTTCAACTCTCAACGAAATTGCAGTTAGTAATTGCGAAATCAGCATAAAAAATCGCTTTATAAAACTGCCTTGCATTCGAAAGTTGCTATAACATGTGCAATATGCATAAAAATCGCTGTGCGTAGCTCCGCCAACTTTCTGTACGGTCAGTTAAACGTCATCATTCTAGGCAAAGCAGAATTTTCGAAGCGCACGCAAAATTATTCAAGAAAGAAGACATGCAAAGAAGACGGCAAAGAGCAGGCAAAGTCTAAAACAATACAGCATTTCTTCGCCGCAAAATCAATGTGATTTGCAGGGAAAATAATGCACAATGAGTCTCATTCAAGACTTCTTTATGAGCAGACTGGCTTACTTCAATTTGTTTCCATTTCATCACTTTTCCACACTTTAATAGCTGAATTAATTTTGCATTTTTTCGCATTTTTGACGCCAGCTCTTCATCTACTCGTTTATCGAGTTGCATTCTGCATCCGTCACACTGGTGTTGTACAGCAGAGAAATCCAACTGCTCAACCATATTTCTGTGCAAGAATAACTCATTAATACTGCTATACCTCAGTTGGGTAATCCTTTAGTGCAAAGTGGAAAAAATCGCCGATATCGAAGGTGGGCATAACCCATCATGTGAACAACACTGTATTATTCGCCGGTTTTCTTGAGTATATATCTTTTGCATACCTGACATCTCTCAAAACCTTTCCTCAACTTATGATAAATGTGGCGTTTGCATGTGTTGTCTGCATACATATATATAT
>JPKZ01001583.1:227470-255267 GCA_000803305.1 Toxocara canis
GGGGGGGCAAACGGCTCAACGAACATTATCTAGCCTCTCCTCCTCAAAAAGGTGACTGAAGTTTTGAAGTGCTCCATGCACGTCGCTTTGTTATAAGTGGTTGTAAAGGTGCATACTAATAACGCTGAGGCAAAGCAGAAGAGATATCTAGCCTTCCGCTAGGATTGTCAATATTCAATATTGTCAATATTCAAGACGAATGTGACAAGATGCCACTTTCATAAACCAAGCCTCTACGAGAGAGAAAAAGTGCGCAATTCTCGTTCTTTGAGTTGAAAACTATGCTTTTTGCGGCGAAGTACAAGGACGTTAAAGGTCTATCACTGTATGACATCTACCTGCTACAAATCCAGCTGGCACACCACGACGGAGACGCAAAAGAACTAAAGAAGTCAAGGAGGAACTAGAGTCATGTTTTGCATCAAAGAAAAATTTAAAAAATGCCGAACGTCAAAAAATAAACAAGGATAGTAATTGACTATCTATACGTTCAGTTTTTAAGAGGCTCAAAGCGATCCTGTACAGGTTCTATACATGACTGCTGCGAAAATGACTTCGACAGCAATATTGTGCGCTAGCGCATTGTAATACTTGCGATTGAACGCTGCCGGCTTTTTATTTTCATCTACAGCACGCGGCTATCTAGCTGCCTTCTTCTAGGCACGCTTCAACTAGAGCCCTCGCGCGATGGCGCTCTCATAATTGATAGATCAAACAACGCGATGTGCTTTTTTTCGTCCAAATAAATTAAAAACTCACAAATAAAATTCTCTCTTGAGAGCTTGGCAGTGAAGCGAATAAAAACCGCCTCCGTTACCGTAAAACAGACGTTGTGTACACCAGGTAGGCATAAACTACAAATCATCGAATTTCCATGTTAGGCAAGCCTGAGATAGTGAGACTGAAAAAAAAAACGACAAAAAAGTGCCCTTTCAAGAGCTTTTGGCCCGCTTAATTCAACTTCACAGAGCGCCACTTGCACTTTGCAGCAGTTTACAGTAGCTGTTTGCCGTTAAGGCCGATGAAAGGTAACTGTGCAAAATGTGGACTGGCTCAGAAGTCTGTTCTCATTTTTGATTCCATGTTCCCCTTTCCGTTGTAGAGTTTGAATTATAACTTCAGGGTAATAGTGGGTGATCATGACTCCAACCTCCTTCGCGAGTATGAAAAACAAGTTACGAGGGGGAAGGAGAGAGTAGCGGATTATTTTATGGTTGGTATGAATTCGTAGAAAAGTGCTAACCGGACGTAGATCTTGAATAATGTAATGCATTTTACATGTTTGTTGATCATTTTGGCAGCCAAATGGCTTTTCAACCATGAGCGCTTCTTCTTTTCGCCAATTTCCGACGAGTTCCTCATCAGTCTATAACTGACTTCGTGCGGCTTTCATGGAAACAATGTTTTAGCAAATGCTTGCGATGGCCACAATTGGCCGATTCGACCAGGAAGCTGACCACCAATCGCATGAATCTTTTTTTGCATATAAACAAACGAGAGATAGGTCGGCACCAGCAGATACTGATGTCTAAATTTGGCTATTTTACCAACTAAACCAGGGACAAATCAGGCGAATGCGACTTATGGACGGACATATGAATGCGTATTAGCACCTAGTGGAGTTTCGGTCGATGACTTTGCAAGTTAGCATCGAACAACTAAATGGAACCACTCTAAACCCGGAAACTGACGTTTGACGGAACGCACACGTAGAAGTTGGCAAAAGTATTTTTACTGTCTCAATAAGAAGTTGAAGCGCAGAATTTGTTAATGTTTGTGAATTCGAATCTTCCTCCACTACATCGGTGTGTTCCTTACACTGCCTTATGAGTCATGCAACACGCCCCCAAATGCATCATTGTTCTGAGTTATCCGACAGCCCTGCAAATTGAAACAAAAATCCCCCTCTTTTGTGGCTTTGCTTGGTCGACTGATCATGAAGTGCCCTTCACTACGCAGAATTTTGTCATTACTACCTGGTTCAGCACTACAATAAACAGACATTTATAATGGAGGGTGAGAGAAAGGGGAAGAAGGAATGGGAAATGGGACGTGCTTATCGATATGTGTATATATATATATGTATATATATATATATATATATATATACGGACAGATAGATAGTTAGATAGACAGATAGATAGATAGATAGATAGATAGATACACATACATATACATATATGTGTATGTGTATCTAGCTCCATGGCAGCTTCGGGTTGCTACTCGTTCAAGACAGAGATAGCTATGAAGTTATGCATGTATAATGCACACATGAACTCACTTTCTACGGCTCGCTTCAAACAAGTTCGCCGTTAGCGCTAAAGGAAGTTCTACCTCCTTAAAAGTCTCAACAAATTTACTAACAGGGAACTGGTATCAAGTGGAATATTTGCATGAGAGTTCAGGCTACTAAGAAACGAATTTTCAATATTTTCATGCAGTTAACGAAACGGCCCTCTCTGATATATGTGCACTTGCAAGAGCATTGCATGTCATGCTAGCGCTCCAGTATGCATACGCATTTACCATTTAATACATCAAGCTAAACTTTTCACTCAAAACTAAAAACTACATTACATTTTTTCCAATTCGATGAATGCGCACGCACCATTGACCACGATCCGTTCAACTCTCAACGAAATTGCAGTTAGTAATTGCGAAATCAGCATAAAAAATCGCTTTATAAAACTGCCTTGCATTCGAAAGTTGCTATAACATGTGCAATATGCATAAAAATCGCTGTGCGTAGCTCCGCCAACTTTCTGTACGGTCAGTTAAACGTCATCATTCTAGGCAAAGCAGAATTTTCGAAGCGCACGCAAAATTATTCAAGAAAGAAGACATGCAAAGAAGACGGCAAAGAGCAGGCAAAGTCTAAAACAATACAGCATTTCTTCGCCGCAAAATCAATGTGATTTGCAGGGAAAATAATGCACAATGAGTCTCATTCAAGACTTCTTTATGAGCAGACTGGCTTACTTCAATTTGTTTCCATTTCATCACTTTTCCACACTTTAATAGCTGAATTAATTTTGCATTTTTTCGCATTTTTGACGATATATATATATAATATGTATATATATAATTTTGCATAATATAATCAGGACGACCAGGTTACTCAAGGAATATTGCACAAAGAAATCGGAAATACAGTTCCCGCTATGATGCAAGGAAGAAAGAAAGTGGAGTGGAAGGAGAGGGGAATGGAGGGATAGGTCGAGAACAGTAGGAAGCAGAAACAAATGAAACAGCATACATTTCTCCGAGACAATTTTTGAAGCAACGTTTCTTTTGAAAAGCAAGCGGAAAGTACATGGTGACAGACTGCAAATATTCGCTCGTCATCTTACCCTTTTTGTGTTTTATTTTCTCTAGCTGGGAACTCACTTCAATAACAGCCTGTACAAATCGCACGGTGCTATGCTTCTGCTCCCTTTTGTTCACTTTTTGCCACTTCTCCCTTCCTTTCTGCTTCGCAGTGGGGCAATACTTTGTTTGGTTAATAGGTAGAACGACTTTTCTCATGGGTCAAAAAATATTCACACATTTTTTCAGCGTTCCTCGCTTGTTTCCCAGATTACCATTTAAACTGCTTAGTGACGCAAGAAACATAACGGAAGAAGAAGCGAAATTTTATAAAAACCAACTTCCGTCGACTATACCCTCACATGGATCACATTATGTAAAATACGTAAATCAGTTTGTTTCCTGTTCGTTCGTTTTCAATGGCTTCCATTGTAATTTTCTGTATTATACTGACAGAAGAAATTAGTCGGGTTACTGAACACTGTTTTCACTTGGGAGCGCCATAGATATATCAGTAAGATCATCTTAGTGCCGTCCAAACTGATGTTTTTTGCCAGTGGAAGTTCTAAATGCATACTGCTGATTAAAACATTGAGAATGCCGCTAAAAATTCGAGATGGGATGTACAGTCCCCCGTTCTTCACCGATTAATGTCTTGTCGTTATACCGCGTTTACATAATGTGTGGCTTGCAGGAAATAGTGTAATCTGTCAGTTTCGTCGAATGCATGGAAGTGCCAAGAAGGAACTGACTCTTAAAATCAGGAGACAGCTCTGCCTCAACCTAGGAATGCCAAGAATGCCGCATCTTCGATTCGCTAATGCATACAGTACCAGGCCTTCAATTCCCTAATAAGAAGAGGAAAAGCTTACACTGGACAATCGTTCAAGAAGTTTTTTTTTTGAAGTGGATCGGTGTAATTAAAGCTGAATCAGTATTAAAAAAACGTGGCTCTATCCCTGGCTCTTTGCCCCTGAAAAAGTTGCGCAACTTTCAATGTGCGGAATCATGAAGGTGTTAAATAGTGATTTAAAAGTTTTCATCCTATTTCGTTCGCAAAACACGTCTTTGGAGTCTCCAGGATACCTCAGTTTCGGCTCTCAACATTTTAACATTGGGGTGGTTATGATAATATTAACAATAAAAGCGTTTATTCGTAAGAGGCAAACGAGAAGAACACAGAAAGGGCTCAAGAAAAGAATACTCATATAAGAGTTGAAATAGATTATAGAAAAGAAACAAAGAATTTGAAAGTGAATGAAAGAAGTGAAACATGTTGCGCGTGTTTGCAATAAAAGAAAAAAAAAATAAAATAGCTTTGAAGATAGGGGAAGTTGCAACTCAGTTACAATTAAATGAGCGAGGCAATTTAGCACAAGCAGGAAAACTGGTACCTTAACGTATATCTACATTTGAAATTGGCAAGTGTTGACGCAACTCACAAACTTGGCCGCAAGTCAATTCCAGCGGTTAATTAAAGGCTTGCAAAGCAGCATTAGGTGAAGCTTTCCACATACGTTTGCGTAACTAGAAGTTCTGTCGGTGATGTCATTGATAAAAAATAAGAAGCTGAGATCATCCTACGCCGTTAAATCCGAATAAGGTTTTATAAAACATGCATAGGTCTATTCCAGTTCTAATTATGTTTGAGTACCCCGAATACAAAGAAATCTCTTCAAACTAGACAAGCGTCACTGTGTCGAGACTCGCAGCTGTGCTCAAGTTGCATATCCTGCAGTATCCAAAAGGTCGAGTGAGTAGCCACACTACAAACACTCACGTGGAAATTCAGTTACAGTTCAAAATTCATCGCAAAATCCCATATTTACAAGAAAGATGTCGGATATACAATTCGGTTTTTTTCGTGCACAGAGAAACCGATAATCTCAGTGACTGATTCCATTAGGGGCTCGAGCTATTCGCACTACCGCGTCTTCTAAGTTTTAGATCCTTCTTTCCTTTTGATTGACAACCTGCAATGTCGTCAATCAGAGCATCACCACAGATAGGCTCCGGGAGACAAGAAATAAAGGAAAAACTATTTCAGATCCGGATCGAAGATTACAAGATGCTGTTTTATGAATAACACAAACGCAGTATCCGCAGCTTATGCTATGCCTTTTAGCAATTGGAAAGAAAAAACTCGCTGCAATTTCAGTTGTTTAAAGAGGTAAAAAACCTTGCATATTAAATAAGCTGTTGCACAAAACGTTAAGAAATGCATTCCCCGAAATGTCGAAGGAGATTTGAAGATGTGTGCAGATGAACACTGACTGCATTCTCGAATTTACGTTAGGTTCAAATGAGTGCACATAAAAAACTATCATGTCCGTTCCTCAGCCTAAAAGGAAGTTGCCAACTATCGGGAGTCGGGATGCGCAGTAAATAGAGAAGAATTTTCGGAAATAGCTACACAGGTACAGCGTTTTTCAGCGAAATAAATTACAGCAAAACTTCCGCATTATTTCATTTATCTGCGATGCACATGTATCTGCCATCGATTGCTTTTCTTGCAGTTTGACAAAGTTGCAGTTTGCTAAGTGCGAAAATTGCGGTGCAGTATCTGTTGATTTGATTTGTTTCTGTCATTACCTCACTGCTCCGTAGTTTTGGTTCGAGAACCGCTAAAGTTAGAGTTGCGAAGTTTTTTGTTGCAAACTAAACCGATTTTCCCTCGAAGGAAGCTGGTGACGCAAAAAAAGTGCTGAATATTCGACTGATCGGGTCAAATGTGAGAAAAAAAATAAATATGGCGCATTTTCCTTCGCCGTATTTCATGTTCATCGGTCATATTGGATTGCACTCTCCGCCGGTTAGGTCGACAGAAAATACATCTTTTGTGGAAAGTTTCTGAGAGTAATTAGGCCAGAAAAATAAGTCCAATCTCGTTTTCAGGAGCATCTCATATAGATCAACTCGTTTGATTAGAAAGCGTTTATTGAGTATGAACGACTGAATATATAAGTGCGAATATTGCGATTTACCATCTTTTTGCAAAGAAACCCTCACAACTATGACATCCAAACCAGGGAACGTGCAAAGTTAAAAACCAGACGTTACTTATTATGTGTGCGTAATATGTATATGAAGGTGGTGTTGGATCAATGGGGACAATGAAATTAGATCGCAAAAATGTGAATGGATAATGTAAAGGTATGAAACATACATATGATAGACCTTGAAGAAAGCAAGTGAGAACGAGTGAACGAGTGAAATGAGGAGGACGAAAGAGCATAAAGTAGAGCTAAACTCTGCACAAGCACAAACGAAGAGACCGTACCGTTTATGAGAAGGATAAAAAAACAAAGAAGTAGAGTAGGATGCAGCTAAATGTGAATAAATTTTTGGATCAATGGGGACAATGAAATTAGATCGCAAAAATGTGAATGGATAATGTAAAGGTATGGTAAATACATACATATGATAGACCTTGAAGAAAGCAAGTGAGAACGAGTGAACGAGTGAAATGAGGAGGACGAAAGAGCATAAAGTAGAGCTAAACTCTGCACAAGCACAAACGAAGAGACCGTACCGTTTATGAGAAGGATAAAAAAACAAAGAAGTAGAGTAGGATGCAGCTAAATGTGAATAAATTTTCAGAAGAAACCATTGGAACAGGAAGGCAATTCCATTAGTTGACGACCTGGTAGGTGAACGAGTTCTTAATAACTCCACTAATGCTGTTCATTAGAAGTTCATGGGACAACCAAAGCAGGCATTGCTCCGACCCTTCGGCTTTCATTTTTACTTGAATGTCACCTGTTTGTGCACTATAAAGTCCAATTTTTTAAAAATTATGAGTGACGTGCAACCATACAGCCGCACAATTTTCAACTGTATATAGTTACATTTGTAAATTCACCATCCTCCCCTCCTCGACCGTGCTCTCTCTTGTGGAAGAGCTGCATCCGTATCTAACTCTTCATTAACCACCTCTTTTTACAACAGCCACTTCAAGGAACGAATCGCGTGCTTTACACAATTCATCACAAAGCGAAGGTGGAATGCCATAGTCAGGACAGGGCATTTCAATCCTTTTTAAATAATGGCACTCGCTCATCTCGAATTCTGCTTTTAGCACGTCTTCAATTCAAAAAACGTTTCATTCCGTATCTTAGCAAAACGTTGCCCTCCTCTCCCCCTCTCGTCTTTCCCCCTCTCCCCTCCCCCCAACCTCCAGCCAAATGCACACCAAAAATGTTCGCAATGCTGTGGCTCATGGATTCACATATGCAGGAGATATTCGAAGTTAGCGGCGACTAGTCACCGTGGTCCGTGTTACTTTGATGCACGCCGTTACTTTTCAGAAGAAAAAAACGATAATTTCTGCGTTTTTACCCTGACCTCAACTCGTTGCTTCACCCCGCATCTAATTCGAAACGAAACACTCTCAGTCTGAGAAATTGGATGAAGCTGTTTTGAGCTTAGCGCATCGAACACGATTTAACCTTCAGTGGCCATTTCAGTGAAATTGAACTCATTGTAAAGCAAATACTCATTAATCTCTTAATGTATGCTTGGAACTTTCGCTTTCATCAACAAGCCAACTGAGTGCATGACCTCTCACACTTGCTGTTTGTTGCACAGGATTATTCATAACCTCTTCTGATCGTCTCCTCACGTTTCCTTACAACGTCGGTTTGGAAAGAAGCGGGCCTCTCTAATTAATCTCATGAGGGTTTCTAACCTAGCTGCATAACTACGGTCAACAGAAACATTCCTTGCCGCATGACTTCGAATGTTTCGGGATGAAGTAAGCGGTGCTGTGAATACCATGAGCATGGAACGTAGTACAGATGAGAATATATGATGCTGGCTGCAAAAAAAAACAAAAGTGAAAAAAATTTTGCCATGTCATCGTAAAGCGTTGCACCTATGCATCGCCTAGAACGAATTCTGTGCATGCTACCTTGCTTGTCCGCTTGTATCAAAGTAAAGAAAAAACTGGATTAGCAGTAGACATGCAGTTGACTGTCGTTTATCTGTTTCAATTCAAGTTACAATGAATTTCATTCTGCGACTTCCTCCTCATAATGAAGGTAGGCGAAATGAATAGAAACGAAACAGCCAAAACGATGCATCACATTCTAATGATGCTCACAGATGGCCGACGGATTCACAAGCCCTTATATCTTCTTTGAACCTCTCGATGAGTTGAGAAGTTAGCTCGACTGTTCTGAACTTTTGGTTCATGAAAACTGCGTGCTTTATTAGATAGCAAATGAAATTTGCTGACCAGAAATGTGCGCTGTAAATACAAACTCTACCTAGATCCCAATCTGTGACATGCCGTCTTTAATAAGTTCGTATTTACTAGGCAACCCGGAAATGTTTTTGGAGGAGCAAGGAAGATGTCACAGCCTGCCTTATCCATAATTTTATTTTCCGCCACCGAAAGTGGTCTACAAACGTTATGTGTTTCATCTTGAGCAAATTTTGCTTTCCTTCCAGAGGTGTCTATGAAAAGCGGATATTTTTCTGCGATAATTCCCCATATATTCTCGCTGTAAATTCTGATGCGGTATACAAATTCGAATTTTTTAGAAAAACATTTGCATTTTGCATTACCCACTCTCCAATTAGCGCCCATTCTTCCTCTTATCCCCTATCAACTTCTAGGATGACTTCGCCAACCGACACAGCGGGTTGCTTTATGATTTGCGGAAGAAAGACACCATCGCTGAACGCCAAATATATTTCCCTCGTCCATTCAGTTTCTTTTGACATTACATAAACGCAAGTCTCGTTTCGATCAACCATTCATTAATCACTTTAGGCCTGAATTATTTTAGAGCCATTTCGTGCCTGCTCTGCGCTGGATTTCGTCTACGTGTTCTTATTCATTTATCATTTTTTGCTTTCGGAATTTTACGTTTCATTTCCCACAAATGTTATTTATTTACTGTGCAGTAGTCACCACACTTCTGTGCGCTTTTCGAATCATCAAAACGCAATTTGAGATCGACCTGTAGCTACATGCGAGTGTGCATTACGTATGCGTGTGTCAATGTCCATTCCATTGTTTCAGTGCAAGAATCAGACAGCTACCGTGATTGGAGTTTGCTGACTATACACACAGCATGAGGTGATAGTCAACGAGAACTTGAATATGATTCAGTGGTATACGAACGATTAACGGCGCATAGTACATAATCTGTGAGGAGGGTGGGTCAGAAAAAGGATTACTGCCAAGTTGAGTTTTTCAGACTGACATTTGGGCTTATACGATGCGCAGGGTTACTGGTTAGACCATGCATATAATTTAGCTCAGACTGGAAATGGGAAGATACTGAAGAATGATTGCAAAGATTCAGAGGTAAAATTCGGAGATAATCGCGGGCAACGGTGACAGCACTCTGATTGGAAGGGAAAGCTGTTTTACCATCACCAACTCGCAATCGTGACGGTCAAACAAACTGTCAAAAATACATTTTTGGCGCAATTTCAGTAATATTTTTCTATAAACTGAAATTCAGAAACGGTCATTTCATGCTGCGAATCGCGCGAAAATCGTTCTCTTATTGTGTGAAACTCCTATGAAATTCCCATGAAACGATTCAATAATTGCAGGCAGAGGCGAGGAGAGCCTCAAGAGTGCCCACATTTGTTTTGTGTCCTGTAGGGAAATAAAATCACACTTGATGAGGATTACTTCTGTATAAACATGTGAAGTTCAACTATGTCAAAAACTATACTCCTTATCTAAACCCAACGTAGTTTCGCTGCACTGAGTATTTTGAAGAGGTCAAGCGTGACGACACACCACGCATAATTGCCCATCTTCGCCGACTGCCTAGAGATTGGCAGATTCATAACTCTGATTAAGCACTTGGAATCACAGGCAACGTAAACACATTGACCTATGCCACAAAGACGGATTCGGCATGGTCAACCATGACGAATGGAAGCACACCGTACGTCTTGGGCTGACATAAGTAGATGGTCAGCTCGAACAGATTCAAGAGGGGTAGACAGCGATAAAAAGAGTAAAGAAAAAAGGGAAAAATCGAAGTGCGGAAGTATCGTTTTCGTAGCGTCGTCGCATCGAGTTTGCATGATTTTCTTGAAGAAGTACTTTATCGTTTTTGGAAACAGGACAAATACAAATTTGCCGTTATAAAAAGTACACAGTAGAAAAGTATACACCTGTGTACACAAAAATATGTACTTTATATGAGCCGCCGGTTGCATGCGCATAGATGCTTCATGAAATGCACGGGCAAAGAGAGTTTAGCAGTGTGCTCGAGCATGAGAATGGACGCCGCTAGAGATTGGCAGATTCATAACTCTGATTAAGCACTTGGAATCACAGGCAACGTAAACACATTGACCTATGCCACAAAGACGGATTCGGCATGGTCAACCATGACGAATGGAAGCACACCGTACGTCTTGGGCTGACATAAGTAGATGGTCAGCTCGAACAGATTCAAGAGGGGTAGACAGCGATAAAAAGAGTAAAGAAAAAAGGGAAAAATCGAAGTGCGGAAGTATCGTTTTCGTAGCGTCGTCGCATCGAGTTTGCATGATTTTCTTGAAGAAGTACTTTATCGTTTTTGGAAACAGGACAAATACAAATTTGCCGTTATAAAAAGTACACAGTAGAAAAGTATACACCTGTGTACACAAAAATATGTACTTTATATGAGCCGCCGGTTGCATGCGCATAGATGCTTCATGAAATGCACGGGCAAAGAGAGTTTAGCAGTGTGCTCGAGCATGAGAATGGACGCCGCTTAAAAAATCATAAGAAATCATCTCTGTACTTGAAAAATGAGAAACATGCAACATTGAAAAGACAGTTTTGTTAAGTTAGATAAAAACCGTAAATTTCATCGATTGACGCGACATGAGGAACCGAAAATCAAGCAAATCGGGATGAGGCAAAGTCCGTGATCGCAATAGGAAACGACGAGGGATGAAAAGTTTTGTTAACACGGATTGCAAACAGAGAACAGTTGTGCTCTTCAGCAGAATGCAAACATCTGATAATTTGAAGTGATACTCAAAACTGCAACACTCCTGCGTAGACATTTTGCAGCAAAAACACATGCTCTAAACGTCGGCCTAAAAGCACATGCTCCACAGCGCTCAACTGATTGTTTTTTTTCAAACAAATTGTCGATTAGAGTGCAATAGCACGCCATTTTCGCAGACGTACATTTCCTATAAGAGTCAAAAAACTGAAAAACTCACATCGAAGCGAAGTTCCTCAAATTCGCTAAGTATGAAATCACATCATCAGCGAGCCCACTGATTGTTATTCACAGAGAGTTCCTTAGATTTCAGCAAGCAATATACTTTCTGAGGTTTTAAGCCTCTTTGCGCTTGCTTGTGGCTTTCTGTTATCGCACCTCTTCAGCATATTGCTATCGCACAGTAGGAAGATCCGCATCGACTTCACTTCGTTCGTCACACCCAAATTATTCGTTCGCGTACATGTGCGGATTGCTCCTCGAACTTCGTGCGAAACTGAAGCACTTTACTGCTTAAGATTATGTAACCTTCTACACCAGCACAGAGTGGTCTTTGGTCGCATTCCATGTGCGCATATAGTCGCATTTTTTTTTGGATATGTTGTTCTTTGCTCAATATTGTGTGCTTATGTGAAAAAGCCTACACGTTTCAGATCTCGTCAGCATCATGACTAAGTCTGTAAAATAACATATTGATATTTTTTAACCTTCCATCATATTATTGTTTGTTCCAGTCAATGCTGAATAGATATTTTCGCATTGAATGGAAGTAAATTTCGTAGATCGCTTTCCTCTGCTTCAGAAAGCTCGTAATTATCACTGAAAAAGTGTACTGAAGTTTTCTTGTATAGACCAAATACCTGCACCTCATGGTCGCCGTCCAGCCTATTCCACATACAGTATAGTCAGAAAACATTCAACAATGTTGTTGTTGCATGCTCTGAGAATGTACTCACAGCGCCGAACAGGGCTAACTTTCTGGGCTGTGTCGAAAGTTCCTTCGTGAAAGCAGCGGATTGGTGGTTGCAGTTATTTCAACTGCGATTCAGCGTTTCATTCGTACGAAAACATGAAAGTGACCGCCGAATCATTCCATCGCCTGTGCATTTTACGCTCGTTTGAAAGAGAGCGACTTAGCTTTGCGGGATGGTGAATAGCGAAGGACTTCCTTCACCTAATGAAAAGTGAAACGAAAAAAATTCAGCTTTATGCGGAGATGAAATCATAAAGCAGGGAAACACAATAAAACGGACTAAAAAAATCGAACAAGGTTCAAACCGAATTTAAATAACATCATATCGCACTTAAGTGATCACATAAGAACGTTGATGGTTTTTTCCATTTTCGTTTGCCTCAGGAATTACTTCTACCTATAGTACTTCAAATTTCGATACTGATGAGAAAAATGGACATAAGTAGCCAACTTCTGTCAATTCACTGCATTGTTTTCCTTACAATGCAAGTTTTTTGTAATGAACCATTTTATGTTTGCAATCATTTGTTTTGATGACATGTAAAGCTTTAGGCTGCGAATAAAGCGAGACAATGGGAAACTCTCTATTATCTTTTAACACCTAAAAATTTGTTCTTATGGCTTGTTTAAAACGGCATTTTTTTTAAATAGCGGCGATCCCGTTGTATTTTCTGAGCATACAAAACGGAGAGCCAATCGACATCAATAAAAGCGAATCGATGTAGTGGAAAAATGGCTCTAAAATTCGATCTCTTGCCCTACTGACGAGTTCAAAGTGATAATGACCAATACAACATAATTTGTTTACAAGCAAGTAAATACGTCTACAGGTTGCCAGTGATCGAGAATCGTGATTTAGTGTTTTGATTAGCCATCGTTCGCTCATTGCAGATCGCCCACCTTGAATATGCAAATCTAGTCACCAAGATTTCTTAAGCATATTGTGTGATCGTTACTTTTAGGCATTTAGCTAGGCAACAAATACATTTGACAAGAAAGGCAAAACAAAATCAGCCTCATGTTTCAGTTGTCTCAAACACATCGGAAGAGCATTTTCAATTTTGTTTTGAAAAACACTTCTCTATTGTGATGAATCGTAATATTTAGTTTACGTTTAGTTTAATTTCATTTAGTTTATGCATTCAATTGTTGATAAGAAAATCCATAGATTAGGAAAAATTATAAAAGAGACAATAAAACGGATTATCGGTGAATGAACAATACAGCAACAACGGCAACGGTCATTTTTACATGGAAAATGGGTCGTCACTAGCAAAATAGACAGCACGTAAACGAAAGGACCAAAAGAAAACATGAATACGAATCGAAGGAATCAAGGGAAGCGGGATGCAATTAACAAATCGCGAAGGGGATAGCGACAGTTAAGCTAGAGCTATGAATACGGTGCGTCGAGGGAAAGCAAGTTAATTGGGATAACTAAGTGAATGATATAGGATGATTTTGGTAGCAGCATATTTATCCACGATCCCTCGTAAAGCCGTGAAAAAATTCTGCGTGCGAATCAGGAAATGGTACAGGAGGGTTGATCGCTGATTCGATAGCTGAGCATGAGATATGATAAGAACTTCCATTTTCAGCTTGAGTACTTGACACTTACAAAAGCTAAAGTTACTAAATACGAGGATTATCGCGTGGTATAAATACCCCAAGTTCTGTGATTGTGATCACATGTTCTGTGATCCGTAATGAAATTTTTGAATTTTCCATAGCATTTCTTGAACCATAGCAATTTTAGACGAAATTATCATATCTCACAGATCAAGTTCTGCTGGCATGAGCCTATCATGATCATTCGGGAGTTTGCCATTGCGAGAGCAAAGTTTTAAAATCTTTTTTTCCGTGCATCTCCCTCGATTATTTCTATTCTTTTAAACAGACCCAGTACCAGAAATCGTCTTAATAAACTGCACATCATAGGAATTGTATTCGAAGCTTACATTTGCATAGGTTCGAAAGAAATATATAACAAATTTTGAGTTGTCAGTGCTAAGCGTTTGCAAAATGCATATTTTTTGAAGGCGCAGTTTGTGTGGACGGCTGTGCCAGACTGCAACATCAAGAACCGTTTAATATGAGAGCAATTATTCATGCTATCTGCCTTTGTTCTGTGAAATTCCATGAGAACGTTCAACGAAGAAGAAGCTAGTTAACAGAGCCCTCCAGTAGTTCGTCAAATACAGCAAAACAACACTGTCGATTCAGCTCTGAAAGAAATATTCGACTGTCATTAAATGCTGTCGTTCTTTTCGCGCATGCTTGCTAACGCTTCACAAGATGCCATCAACTGCCATTGTTTTATTCGGCCTTCTCTTCGGTTCTCAATAGCAAAAAAGATTGAAATGCTTTATACTGAGGATAAGCCGATTGTGTTGAACAGCGCTGTTTTTCTTCCTAACGTAAAATGCCGAGCCGAGTTGAATTTTTGCTTCGAGGAAAATCGATGCTGGTAGCGAGTCTCGAATTTGTCTTTACCAGTAGTCTTCTGTGGAGACGACAAGGTGGATTATTACTCTTGGTGAATTTTGAAGGTTAAAGTGAAGACGAGGATACGGTGTGACCTTTGCTGACCTCAGGCGTCACCGGCAGAGGTGATTGGCCATGAGAAGGCGTTAACAATATTTTCCCCGTTTACTCTAGGATCTTTTGAAGATGCCGCTGTGCACGCCCTCCATCCTTTGCGGGTTAACGCGAGGATTGCAAAGATGAGACAAAGATTACCAATCCGACCACTTAGAGCACTTAGTATTATTATCATAACGTCGAATGAAGGCATCGCGCCAATTCATTTCATTGGTGCTTGCGCCAAACATCGAACTTCTTTTCCACTCAGCAACTGCAGGATTCATTTGAGTGCTTCGGCAGTTTGCCACATTGTCGAGCATATAAAGAGTAGAACACTCGTGTAGCATTAGTGAGTGAATGGTGTGCACTATAACGGGTAATAGAAGCCAGGTGGAACATGTTCACTCTTACTCGATATGTGTGTTGACTGCCGGGGTTTTCCTCTCACCCGGTAGCAAATATAAACTGAAGATCGTGAAACTTAACTGTCCTGTTCGCTTCTTCGATCGTTGCTGCTACGCTTCAGCAGACGATTTCTTGCACTGCCTCTCCTTACGCGAACAACTGCTTCCGTCTGGCTTCTTCCAAGCGTTCGTCCTTACCCAATCTCAAACTTGGGCAATTAAACCTCTTGCATTTTATTACTGCGTAATGCGCAACAAACAGCGTAGGCACAATCGCATTACGAACGAATAAAACACAAACAACGGTTCAGCACAATGGAATAACACATCAATATCTTATAATCGTAAACTCGTAGGAATAACAGATCAATACATTACAATCGTAATCTAGCAAATTCTTAACTAGCAATTTTTTTAATGTATCTTAGCACAGCACAAAAAATTATCTCAACCGAAAAGCCTATCATTTGAGAGAAGTGTTACGATATTCTGTTGCATAAAATCTGAGGCGACGTCTCATAAAATAAAATTCCGCGCTACTAAATTCTAAAGCAGTGAACAAGTGGAGCCACCGTTCCGGATTTGACCTACCCAAAGCGAAACAAATGTAAAAGTTCGGCTGAGCACTACAACCTAGATAAGGCTCATTTCTGCATCTTTCGTATTTCTTCTTCGAGATAACCACTTTGATATAAATACAAATAGGGTTCAAGAGAAATTTCCTCGCACGAAAAAAGCGACATTCGATAAACACTACGAAGGCTCGAAATAGACGTCTGCATAATGAGAAAGTGAACTATAGCATTTCACATAACAAGTAAAGAGCCATGACTTACATCGAAAGAAAATTAAAACAACATAAGTCAAATAATAAAACAAGCCACAACGAATATTTCACGCTGCCTCGTAACTTCTGAAGTGCGACTCTTTCTTAGCCTGCTTCTCTCATCTTTTATAAGCTTAGTGGGTTGACATCATAATTTTCATGACGAATCCTTTTTGAATGACGATATGCATTCATGAAGAGAGAGGAGCCATGTTTCCTGTGCCTTCTTCCTTGTTGAAGTCCGACGCGTTTTTGCCCCAAGTTTTTCTCACGCCTGAGTCATGGAATTTCTCGAATGCACATGCAACGTTCTTTGCATTTTCAATATTTGCCTCGATCTTTCCATCATTCAAATTTCTACAAGCTCAATTAAATTTTTCGAGTAGTCGCGACGGTATGCGAACTGCAAGTGATACTCCCGATTTGAGAATTGCAAAAAGCTGAAAAGCAGAAACAGCATTCCGCATGGCTCCATTGGGTGAAGCGGTCAAATTTGTGCTTTATACCATAAACCTGTTTGCACTGTGCCACCGTACTGTTTGGTATTCTAAAGTCATTCGGTTTCTGAGTATCCGATGTCGCCAACTCACAGAAAATGGAACGATATCAGAGAGCGCGATTGGTTCACCACTGAAAGTAGTCGCTGCTCTTGTGTTAATTTTTTACGGTGTTTGTCATGATCCGCATTAAGGAACAAATAGCACTGGCGAGTTTGATGAGCAGCTTCTTTGGCATTCTGCCACGAAATGTAAGCAATTAGCTTGATTTACATACAATTTTGACATAGACTGAGAAATGCACGATATCAACTTCTCGAAACGGAAAGAATGCTAGCTAAGTCGCTAACGAATGACCAAATCTGTCGATAAGCTTCTTATGTGCATTATTTGAAAGTCGTGTTAACCATAAAGACCA
This sequence comes from Toxocara canis, assembly GCA_000803305.1. Lineage (NCBI taxonomy): Eukaryota > Metazoa > Nematoda > Chromadorea > Rhabditida > Toxocaridae > Toxocara > Toxocara canis. The sequence continues at coordinate 244,454 of JPKZ01001583.1, forward strand.
TCAGCGGTTATGCGTGCTCATAATTCATTAGCAATTCGTTTAACATTACGGTTAGTGATGGGAAGTATACTATTTCGTGCATTCAGCACCGTGGCTCAGAGATGTGAAAGAAATGATCAATTCTGATGAGCTTCACGTTTTCCAAATTTGTTGTTGGTTTAACTTCTAATAATACTAGCAAATCTTCCAGCAGCTCGTTTCGGTTCTCAGTGCACTGCAGCATGGATATACATGCCGAGGATGGGTATATGCGATGGAATTCAGATGGTTTTGCTTCTCCGTTCTAATCTTTGGAACCCTAGACGATTGCTTAAGCGAGAATTCTACTTGATAATAGCGCAGTTCCAGTTTTCCGATCACGTTAACTAACCATACTAATTTATAATCGGCTCAACTGCGGAAGGATCAGGCTAAGCGATGAACATTCCAGCAAATCTCTGAGCGAAGATCAGGATTACTGTTCGTTAATAACCCCCATCAACTAATTCTCGCGAGAATCAAGTCTGAGAAAGTTTGAGCATTGATTAGTTTCCGTTAACACCAAATTTATTAGCAGCATAGTTGCAATTGATTTGTCGACGAGATTACTGGAGATTTCGCTAAATTGACACAATTAGCGTACTGATTCTTGTTCAACAAAAGCTTTAATTAACACTCCACGGCATAATTAAACGTTAGATGTAAACGTGAAATATAGCGTACGCTGGTGATCGTTACCACAGAGGAAGCGCAACATGTCATATCTGTGTGTTGGTATGCAGGTGCGTGTGTGTGTCTTTCCATAATTTGTACCTGCAAAGCAGAAAAGCTTCTGCGATGAAGCCGCACAAGCATAAATTGTAGCACTGCGTGGTGCATGAACGAAAACTGGAATCGATTGGCGGATTTCTTGACCATCTGTAAAGCACAGGAAATGATAAGGCAAAAACGTTGGTAAGAGGATTAATTGCCCTTACGTCTGAGACTGATACATGGGGCACACAATGCAGAACCTTTTTTCTAACATCATTAGCTAAGCACAATTCGGAATACAAATTTCCGGATGGGAATTTGGCAATATTATGAAAATGAGCGGTAAGATTAGAGAAAATTGGCGCCAACAGTTCTGATCTTGCGCCGCCATTGCCCCATCCACTAAATCAGATTCTTCATCGCAAGTTGAGTAGAAATGTTCTCGAGAAGCCAAATATTCTTCACATGTTTTTCGCATACCTTGTCATTCTTCATGCAAATTTTGTAGCCTGTTGAGCTCTCAGTGTTGCCTGATATAGCGTTTGTATTCCGAACCGTTCATCATCTATGAAGCAGTAGTGCGTTGTTGCAATTGAATAATGTGAAATATTCAATCCAACAATCTTTTCATGTCACGCAAAGCTGGGAAGCAATTCACAATACGTGGCTAAGAGATGTCTAGAACCGATCGAAACGGCATTGTTTCTCGACATTAAGGTTCGATAACACCCTCAATAATCCACACGTCATACAAAGAGCAATTCATCCTCATGCATTTTCATGAGGGCTTCGTGAAGCGTTTCATAGGCGATTTGAGCGAAACGTTGCAGATTTCCGAAAGAATTCCTCTTGTATAGCACGGTATTCCTGATAACGACATCGGCGTTTTATATGTCACTAAAGTGATACCTGTCGCACAATTTTAAAAACTAATTGTGTAAGAAGGGGAGCTCGGTATTTTTCACGCGGTTATGTACTTTTTGAAATTAGCTCACAGCAATCACGCGAGGAATTCAAAACGCCGGAATACCGGACGTGCTGTTCAATATTTTCCTCGCCTCGATTTTTTGACTAGGGGACCAGTGCAAATCATGACCGGAAAGAAGAGTATTCGGCTACTGATGCAGGCACCATAATGCCTTCAGCTGAAGCCCTCCTCATAATGTCATTGCTGCTTTTAAAAGTCCTCTCCTTCATTTTTTCCTTGACGCTTCCATTTCAAGAACCTCGTCTCTTGGGATCCATCTGCCATTGCCTCTGCCATACACCACCGATCGCACCGACGGCGTTTTTTTTGTTCATCGGCTGGAATTTTTGGTGTCGTCGCCTTCTTCTCCACTCACTTATTTCTGAGGGAGGAAACTGCTTGAAGAAAAGTAGGAAATATCGTCCAGCCATGACTAAACAGTTTCTGAACTGGAGCATGCCGCGTCCAATATGATAGTTCAGCTATCAAAATTTCTGAGTCGTAGTTAGCATTACGCCAAATTTGGTATGACAACAACAAAGCTCAATGAAGAAAACTGCTTCATCACTCATGACTATTTTTTCGTGTCAACCATAACAACTCGTCTCAAAGAACTCTTCAGTAATCTGCATTTTTTACTGAAGTGCTCATAGGATCGGGCGAATTAGCGAAAATACACATAGCCAACTACCTTGCGCACATCTGCTGAGCTGCGCTCTCTTATTTGCCCGCAGCGTGTCAAATTTGATTTGGGGATTTTGCTGAAAGAAAGCGTGTAAACTGCGTGCTGAAGAAATCTTATAGAGATGTTTGAATCGCTTTTTATACATGCTGAGATCTATATTGGCGTTTTGAAAGATTTCGAAAGTACTCTCCGAGAAGAAGATGATTCGCCTTCGCCACTTCCTCTGCTGCAAATACTTTGCTGTAACAAGTAAGATCGGAACTAGTTGTAAGATGTCTTTGTACGACTGCACCAACACTTCCTTCCATCATGCGCCCGATTATGTGACCACCAGGTGCACCATCCGTCGAGTCGTGACCGCACATTTCCGAAATCTATGTTGCGGCTCGCATTGTGAGTTGGTCGTATTGCGTCAAGTGAATGCTACTCTCCAACCGACAGGTGTCTTCTCACCTCTGAATTCAAATGTTCCCATTGGTCACTTCTCGCGTATCATATGTTTAAGGCATGTAGCCCGATTGATTAGGCCAACGATTATCGAACTGAGATCTCCAAAAAGTCAGGGTCTCTTTGCCATGATGCTTAAACGTCATCGCAATCGACATTCCGACTCCAATGTCCCTGATCAGTACTGATTCACTCACACGCAACGTTTCGAAATGACAGTGCATCGGAAGAGTTATTTACAAGCGAGATGGGATTTGTAGCGTCCCTAGTGGTGAACGCTATACAGGGGATATGTAGCGACCCTAGTGGTGAACCCCATTCGGGGGATTTGTAGGGATGCTAGTGGTGAACGCTATACAGGGGATTTGTAGCGATCGTAGTGGTGAACGCTATAGAGGGGATTTGTAGCGATCCTCATTCAGCTACCTTACGAGCTTTTCACGGCACGAACACGCATTATGAGACCGTCACTTGAATGCTTAACTGTGGATCAAGATGAGCGAAACGTTCTGGTCCTCTCTGCCTTCCTGTTTGCCGCAGTGTTTCGCTTTTTACTCGCGCAGTTTTGTCCTCATCACCACTAACAAATGATTACGTAGTTATTCCCTTTCTTTTTTTTCCTTTGTGGCGTTTTATGGGCATTTCGCTTGACTGAAAATCAATTTGCCTTTGTCTCCTACTATTGCTTCTTCGTTTAGGAATTTCTAGTCTGATGCATGCTGTCAACTCTTCATTTATTAAAAGTCCTTATGAACCATAGTAGTGAATGGAATTCTTTTTGGTTTTTGCTATTTTTCTTAGTGGATGAATGTAATACTGGTAAAGAAAAAACTAAATAAAAACAAGTGCACCTTATGCCATTTATGCGTTATCACAAAGCTACACTACTTTGAAATTCACTGTGCAGTGTCGTCGAGTTATTTGGAGATTCCAAATGAATACCGCTAGTTGATGAATTCACGTTTTTGTCGAAATATGCGGGGTATATATTGCGCTTCTGTTAAAAAGATTTTTCCCGGTCCTTCAGGAATTTTCATTTCATTCCTTCAGGAATTTTCATTTCTTTGTTTTCGTTTATTCCACACTTCCACTCTCCCGTTACCCGTATCTCTGAAGTTTGGTGTCATGGTTCCTGCTTCTTCCTCTTAAGTAATGGGAACGAAGTAGGTTTTCAGAGAAAACCCACAGCAAAAATCAAACGCACCTGTGGCGAATAGTGCGACGGGTTTGCCGTCGAATCAGTTGTATCAGTTATCGATCGCCCAATGTGTTTTGCAGTTATCTTCCAACATTTGTAGTTACTTTTTATTACATCTCGCGCGCTTTCGACTATACGAAGTGCATGCACGCTGTGCTTATAAGTAAAGTCTGAGGTCAGTTGTGCTATCTATCCGGTAGAATTGTTGTGCTCACCTAACTTGTTTTTCTCGTGTTATATTTTGAATCATTTTTTTTCTGAAAAAACCACCTCATTTCATCTTCCTTGATGGATGACCACGTCAACCTAGCGGCGACCATTCTCTGAAATTAAATAGGGTGAGCTACTAAAGCTTGGTAGGCTAGAGCAAAAAAAAAAGCAAAAACAAAAAACAAAGGAGAGAAACCGATGTGGCAAGAGGAGAAATGGATGAGGGATTCAATGATGGCTCCGATAAACGGCAACGGTGGGATACGCCGCAAACTAAGTTTCTGCACGAACGATCCTCTACCTATTCGCTGCACAAAAAAGACAACTTAGCGATATTGAACGAGGCGACGTTTTGCAATATGGCGGTTCACTGATGCGCAAGCGAATGCAGCTTTCATGAACGCTCGTTTGCTGAACGATAGTGGAAAGCAGCAAATTTCACTTTAGTGAGCCGAACTGCCAAGTCTGTGGCAAAAAACGTTCATTTCCGAGTTAAAACAAGATCGATAAGCCCAATGCGTTGTATGACACTTAATTACAATTTCATTTGAATATTTTAGAAACATTCATGAGCCGCAATGGCTGATTCATGAGGGGCTCGCGCCTACCAACGATAGCGACAAAAAGTAATGTGGGAGTTGGTTTTAGGTTGGAATGGGCATATTTTAAGGCTTTGTGAGCTGTGAACACTCAGGAATTGTACCGCGCATCTCGTTATGCCGCCAAACTTCATTTATTAGTGGTCTTGAGGCTAAATAACTGTCGGGCTTCCTCGTTTTGATGAAAGAGAGAATAGTGGGACAGAAGGAGAGCAGAGCTGAAGTTGAGGTGAAAGTTCTGTGCTGAGGTTTTGCTTGACAGGCGTCTTTTGAGCGTTTTTTGGTTTACGAAATGAGGCTTGGTTGAACGGTTGTTGTAGAGATGTTTACCTCGGGGGATGTAGAATCGTTGAGAATGGGAGCAGATTAAGCGACGAAACTGGAGTAAGTGCTGACAGCAAACTCCGAATAACAAGTCCTTTATTGCTCAAAATCACTTGCTTATATACAGTGCGCACCAAAGAGGGGGGATTGTTTATCACAAGGGCGGATGTCGGTCGGTCCTTTGAACGAGGGGCGGATCATCTGTCGGTCCTTTGAATGAGCGGCAAATCATCGGTTGGTCCTTTGAAGGTGAGTGACAGCGACTTGTAGGAATTCCATGCGTTGGGGTTTGTTTACATTTTTAGCTCCAGCTTTGGACATGTGCCTTATGTAGCCGTGAATGGGATAGTTGTGTATATCTTCGGCTGCTGCTTTGAACTAGGCCATGTGTAGCTGTGAATGGGGTATTTGTGTATATCTTCGGCTGCAGCTTTGAATTGTGCCATTTGCAGCTGAGAATAGGATATTTGTGTATTCGCACTCGATGGACGAGTGCGACAGTTGTCTCTTGGTTTGGAAAAATGAAATTTCGTTTTGTAAATTCGTTCGCTTACCCGTTGTTTTGGTCAAGAGCAAGCAAAGTGTTGTCATCAAACGAATCAAGAGCAGAGCAACGTTGGTTAGCGATTAAGTGATATCTCGCAGAGAGAAGAAACGACAAATGACGTTCTACATTTTTCTTGCGAACAAACCCTTTCATTTCCTCTTTTGATATGTTTCTTCTACTGCAGTTTCTCGAAGGAAAATTTCTGTCGTATTTTTTCATCCTGGAATGGAGTCCTTCTAGCATCAAAAGTAAGCTTTTTAAAATTGCTGGCCTTAGCTTTTTTGAAGGAATATCATTGAACTGTCACTTGTGAGTCTGTACCTCTCAGTCGGAAAGCCATCTGCGAATTTCGGCACTATCGCGTTCACAGGCCTAGTCTTGGAAATGCGTAGAATCTTCGTTTAATCCAGCTTCAGGATTTTCTAAAAACTTGCTGAAAGCAGTTGTATGCGCAGAACGAACCTGAGGCTGCCTTAAGTGCAAAGTTCATTGGGTTCAAACCGGAAGTAGAATCTGCCAACTGCAAAGAAGGAACTGCCGGTGAGAGTGCTTTCTAAAAGTACCCATCCCTTGTCAAAATGTTGGGTACTACGCATCCAAGTTCGCCGACTTTTTCTGAATCACCAGACTTCAGCAACTTGTCTAATGAGTTCTTGGCATATACGTGCATTCGTCCTGTGCTTCTGAGGCAACAATTCAAAAGGATGTGTCGGCGACGTACCAGTTCCCTTCCCCATAATGGCTGAGTATGCCACTTATCATCAGATGCCTCGACGAGTATCGGAGTAAGTAGTGAATTCGAAATCCGAATGCGCCCCTCTTTGTTATTTGTCCTTCTTCGATGGTAAGCATCGGACGTCAAAAACATACGGATATAGCTAATCAAATTCGAAAAAGATGAAGCATTAAATTAAAGAAAACTGTGATGAATCCTCTTCAGAAGAAAAATCTAGCCAGCTCAAACATTAACTGGTGGTTAATCTTGTTCTCCTTCTACCTTCGCTCATTTATTCTTCCCAGGAATCTCAGTTCTCGTCGTTCTCGTTCGCTTTAATTTGGCACATTTACCGTCTCAAATGAACACTTCGCGGCATTTGCCAAATTTTAGGCTCCAATATGCAAAGACCAATTAGGTACTCTGGACGAAGAGTTTTATGGAAAACCGTACCTTCACAAGCATTTAAATTTGCTTGTCTATAAGTCTGAGAAGATTAGGACCCCACTTTGTCATGAATAAACTAATATATCTATACCCGCATAAGAGTGTTATATAACTAAGTCTCTGTAAGTAGTCGTCTATTACTTCCATAACACCCACTTTTCGGCATTTGAAAGAATTGAATAGTGACACTTCTTAACTCGATTAACGCCGAATCGGAATTATGCATATATTATCGGATTGTGCTAACAATATCTCAGCGAATACTCAGCTCTCAGTTTATTGTTGTGATGCTGCTGGATCATTTGATTCCTTTCGGAAAAATAAAATTCGGTTCCGTGCAAAACAATAGCAAAATAATAATGGTACTACTAAAAATTGTGCATTTATGCAAGAGAGACCTAAAATGCTTCATCGTCAAGAACGCATCATGGAAAGGTCTTATCGTGTTGCAAAGAGTAACTCGTGAACGAGAAACAAGCAAACCGCTGATTCATTAACGGCTATGAATATGGAGATTAATCTATGAACTCGGTTAAAAAAAAAAAAAAAAACAAATTATAGAGCTATAAATTTCTGCATTTCAATTCCATCCTAGGCAGTAGTAATTAAAAGGTTAAAAAGGTGGACAAAAATAAGAGACTTGCATATTAAGGGTGGATTGTAGAAGAAATAATTCGAAAGTTTTTTTCACTATGCGACACACTAGGCGTCATAAGTGTTCATTAGCCAAAGTACGCAACAGAGTAAGGTGGTTGAACTGCGAATGATGACAGCTAGGTTGATGATCATCATCAAACTTTGAGATCGTACCAGTTGGATGAAAGTAAATATAAGTGCGATATAAAAATGCATAAAGATCAGTTCGGGGCATCGTTTGTGGTCGTGATCGTGATCGAATTATTAGAGTATGTTGTTCAATTACCGATTTCGTATTGCATGACCGACTGATTTCTAAATAGGACAAAAAACATTCGATAAGAGCAACGTGATGAGTTTACTATCTCAAACGCTTCCACTTAACGCTAAATTCGTCAAAGAGTGCCTACTGAGTGCAGTTTGTTTTGCGCTTTATCAAATTTGCAGTCTCTAAAATACACTGTGGCTATGTGTCGTTACGATGCCTTCTTGACGATAAACCATTTTAGCGTGATCTTGCATAAGTGCATAAATTTTTGGTAGTGCCATTATTGTTTTGTACGAAATCGAATTTCATTTTTCCAAAAGGAACCACACGATGCATCAGCATCACAACGATAAACTGAGAGCTGATTATTCGCTGAGATATTGTCAGACAATCCGATAATACATGCATAATTCCGATTCCGCGTTAATCGAGTTAAGAAGTTTCACTATTCAGTTCGTTTAGTGTCGGAATGTGGATGTTTTCGCAATGATAGACGCCTGGTTACACAGGTTTGGTTCGATAACATGGGTACAGATGCGCGTGCATATGTACGAGAGTTCAAGGAAAATAGCTTTACCAAACGAATTCTCTTCAAGCAGTTTTCTTCGTATGGGGGAATTTCATTTGTCATCGGCTTACAAAGATTTCGGATTCTTGTCGATTTCATAGCATCATCTTTTTTTAGACATCACCTCATTGGTCAGACATCAAGCAATGAAATTTCCAAAAACGTAGAAATATTGTTGACGTGTAACGTAAAACGCTACAGATTTTAATGAATAGATTTTTAGTGAAAAGTACGAGATGACGCGAACATTAACAATAGAGGTCAACGACTGATGACACATAAAGGAAGACCAAAAAAACAACCTAACACGAATCACTGCATAATGCCTTCGCAGCACCACTTTTCCCTTTTACTTAACTGGTCGAGAAGACCAAGGGAGCGAATCTTGAAGACTTTCGGCGAGACGCACCTGCGATCCTTTTCCGCTTTGTTCGTCCTTTTCAGTGCCTTTAATTTTCTTTGACGACCCTCTATCTGTACCTTCTTTGCCATCTTCCGACTGCTTCCCACCTGGACCACAGGCGCTCTTAACTTCTTTCTGAAGGAAGTCAAGGTCAGGCTTTAGACCGTTATTACTGATTATTCTTCTAATACCAAAATGCATTTCCATAGCAGAGGGGTAATTTCTAAAAAACAGATTTGTATATGAAAGAGCCTGGCTTGGGATCACCTTCCACTCGTTGTGAATACTGCAATCGTGGCTTCGTTATGCTACAAATTGATTTCAATGGAAATTCTCAATGATTTTTAAATCAATAAAATCATTAAAAATCACCTCTGTTAATTTTGTTAAACCATTAAAAAAAGATTGTCATCTCTGTTAAGGGATTCAAAATAGTCGCAGGAGCGTCTCCAACCTGAACCGTTGCAACAACGAAGGACAGTAGTAATCCATCCATGCCCGAAGAAGCCCGCTTCCCAATCGCAGGTTCGCGCCGTTAAACAGCTATCTAAACAATGACAGCACAACAAAGGTAGGGTGGCCTTACACAGATATTTCATTTCCGTTTATGCAATATGAAAATGTGAAAATTTGGAATTATTTTAGCCGAAAACTTTTTCGAGTCCCGGTCGGCATTTTGAATGAAGTACGTATTAAGTGCATTGTAAACAAATGGCTGAGGTAATCAGTATTTCATTTTTTTCCTATTTGCTCCTGCAGTGCACCTATACTTAAACGTACTTTTGCTAATAGAACATGCAAACACTGCAGTTTAATTTGTGGCCAAACATTAAACTATGCACTGCGTGGTAATAGCGGATGAGGTCGGAACCCGTAATTTCATATTGCTTCATTGCACAGTATAACACAGAAATAGTTAAGAGTACAGTGCTGCATTGTTTGGATGACAATGGTTTAACTGGCGTAAGGAGCTGGAAGGTTCACACCAGTTAAACCTAGTAGGGCTTAAAGTTTGCTGAAACAATTTCTCCCTAACATATACTACCTCCTTAGCAGTCAGAGGTAATTAAACGACCATCCATTCCTGCGTCCCGGTTTCGGTTTCCTTATGGCATTTGAGCCAAACAGTATCTGAGCACCTTCCATACTTACGGACGCAACGTATTACAGATGCAATACACCTATGCAGGAATAGGCGCGACGCCGTCTTGATGCGCTTGCAAAACGCAAACTTCTCAAGCGCATAGAATGATATGTGGCTTTTGTGAGTGCAAAGCAGTTGTTTGCATAATTGCTTAAAATTCCTTATTATACACTCGATTCCTATGTACAAACTCCGAAATAATCCTGCAAGAATGGTTTGCCAAACATTTTTGTTGAAATATTGCAAAATGCATTTAAGAAGTTCTTTGAAGATGCATCTATAATGATGAATATGCAATGCAGTAATAGCGCTGAACTGGAGAGAAGTGAAATAACGCACAATTTGAATGTTTCCTGTAATTTGAATGCAAATAACGAAATTTGCGTAGTTTGCAATTTTGAATGCTCCCTGTTCCCATCTCCGCTACCAAGTTTGCATAAACGGGAACGAAATATCTATATAAAGCGACCCTACCTTTGTTCTTCTGTCATTGTTTAGATAGTTGTTTAGAGGCGCGGACGTGCCACTTGGAAGCGGTGCATTCGGGCATGGACGGATTGCTATTGCCCGTCGTTGTTACAACGATTCAGGTTTGTTTTCGATTTGCACATTTGTGTTGAGGGCGCTCCAGCGATTAATTCGAAACCCTTTGCAGAGATAAAAATTTCTTATTATTTGGTAAGGGATTTGAAGAAACTAGCAAGAGTTTTAATTGAAATCAATTTGTAGCATAACGAGGCCACGATTGGAGTATTCATAAAGAGTGGAAGGTGATCCCAAGCCAGGCTCTTTCATATAGAAATATGTTTTTTAGAAATTACCCCTCTGCTATGGAAATTCATTTTGGTATTAAAAGAATAATCAGTAATAACGGCCTAAACAGTATATGGTAGAACTGTTGCTGACGAACATCAGTCGCCCAAC